>CM043883.1:16090183-16535697 GCA_024034495.1 Camelina laxa
AGGTGTTTCAATTCCCCTTATGCAGTTGCAGTATAAGAGGTGTCAATCCAATCTGTGTTTGTGAACAGTCAAGATATGCATAAAGATCTAATTTAAGCCAGATGTAAAGGATGTTTGTCACTAACAATCCTATGATGAAAATGTTGAAAGTAAACTATAAGAACTAAGAACTAAATGCAAATGAAACAGATGATTATGACAGTAATGATGCAACCAACAGAAGTAGAAACTATGCTAAAGAACAAATGCAAGACAAGTAATGAACAAGATGCTAAGTAAATGCAACAGAAATGCAAATAGAATGAAACAAGACAATCACAAAGCATAAACAAGAGTTCTGGGGATGAACTCGAGCCAGCACTCGACCGAGTGTAGGTCGAGTGAGTGGTCGAGCTAGACTAAAGCGAAGAGAGCAATGCAATAAAAACAGAGTAATGCAAAGACGAATCAAACTACAATCAAGCAACAGGATTAAAACTGTAAAATCAATAAACAAGGAAGGACTTGAGGAGGGATTCATGGGCTGGACTAATGATTGAGGCTATCTAACTTGATCAACAAATCTCAAACAACATGAGCTAATCTCTAGACATATGTATCTAAGACAAGCTTCTCCCACTCTCATGGTCAAGAAACAATCAAACCTATGCATTTCTAGACTTGCTCTCACATAGTAAAGAATCTACACAAGCAGGCAGTAAGAAATATGTCTCATACCAAACAAAACCTCTAATCTCTTAGCAAGCAAGATGGTAAGCTCTAGATCTAGCCTTATCTATGCCTCTTAAACATTGGTGTGATGCTAAGATGCTTGAAATCAGATCCTACCCTCTCAGATATAGGATCAGCATTAAGAACATCTACCCTAGAAGAGATCTACAACAATCAAGCTTGATCAAGCCAAACAAACCTCATTCACAGCCCAGCCTAACCCATCCTCAAGATCCTAAGCTACTACTCACAAGAACACATGATGAACATCAAAATCATAAACCCAGAAAAGATTGAAACTTGCATCATTAGAAAGATGAAACAAAGATCTACAATATTGAAAAAGAAATGAAACTTGAAATCTCAATATTAAGAATGTTATTAAACTAACAATATTCAAGAATTTAGTATTTTTCAAGTACAAGATCTAGGAAAATAAAAAGCAAAAAGAATAAATCCCAAAAAGGGTAAATACTAGGTTTAGAGAATATCTAAAAAGCTGACTACTCTTGTGGCTGCAGGTACAAGGTTTTATATAGGAGGGGAGTGGAAGCCCTAAAAATGCTAAAAGATAAAATAGTCAACGGCTCGGTCAACTCGATTTGTGCTCGGTCGAGTGGCAGGTCGAGCTGGCTTCTCTCGTGCATTCTACACTCGGTCGAGTCCTCCTCAGCACACGGTCGAGTGTCTGGTCGAGTGTGCGGTCGAGTTGGACTCCGGACCTTGTTATTTCAGCCTCAACTCTCTTGCTTTCCCTTCCTGATTGCTTCACTTCTTCCTCAGCATTGCTTCCATGCTCCTTAAGCTTCAAAATCACCTGTTTATGCATGAAAAGATGCAAATGCAATGCAACTAAACTCTAATGCATGATTAGTCCTAAAGCTATGCAATAATGGTGAAAATGGATAGCAAAAGATGCAAAAGATGTGAATATACTAAGGAAAACAGGGTAAAATATATGAACATCAACACCCCAAACTTAGTCTTTGCTTGCCCTCAAGCAAATAAGCAAGACATAAGAAGGTAAGTGAGGTTTGAAAGTGGGATCTCAGCTCCTAAAGCTTGCAAATAGACCATCTAGAATCAATGTCCAAGTTACTAGTACTATGATGCAAGTTGAATGAGCTGTACTTAAAGACTTTAGACAAGCATATCACAACCTTTACTGATTTGAGCCTTAGATATCCACATGCATTCAAATCAACCATTTCCTTTAACATTCATTAATCAAGAACATGAATCAATTCTATGCAATGCTTAAACTCATTTGGCTTGGAGGTAAAGGCTTTGAGACAATGATGGTCTCTTTTTAGAGTGGGGCTTATCAATATCAAGGTTCTCTCATAAAAAATGGATTGAGCTTTAGAAGAATGCTAAAGGTAAGAACACCTAGACACATACAAGAATAAAACCTTGTCTACCCAAAGGTACCCAAAGTGTTTATCCTAGCAATCTAAACCCAATGATCCTAGTGCTACCCTTTAACTTCTTCTTTTCTCTTTCACCCTTTTCTCTTTTGGTTTTCAAGTCTTAGGAGAGGTTTCTTATTTGATCTTTCTAGTGGGATGGAGGATTCTTACTTATTTGCTATGGTTCTCTTTTCTTCTTATTCTTAAGACATACAAGCTTTTTGCTAGACTTTTCTTTTCTTTAACTAGAACCATCTTCAACAAATTTTTACTTCCCATCCTTTCACTAGACTTTAGCTTTTACTTAAACACACTCTCCTTTTAAAGACTCTACCCTTTTTTTTTTTTTTTTTTTTTTTTTTTTTTTTTCTTTTCTTTCTTTAACTACCAAGTCCCAAACCCAACAAATGAACCACCTAGTCCTATCTAGTTTGAAAAATGCAAACTAGAACTACACAAGGCTTTACTCTTGTCAGTTCAAACCTAACACTTTCTACCAAGCTCAATCCCAAAATAGGCCTCACACACTCAAGAATAAACAAGGCTTGAAAGAAGGGTTGGTTAAGGGTAGGGAAACTGATTCTTAATGAGGAAATCAGCTACTTGGATCAACAAGAGTGGTAAAAAGGAGAAAGATGATCCAAATATGTATATGGTATCCATGAGTTTAAAGCAATGCACACATTGATAATTGAAAGTCAATATTAGGTTCTTATAGATAGGAAATGGCATCAAATCACAACATGCTTCAATTTAGACCAAATGCAATGCAGGAATTCAATGCTTGGTTCAATCTTATGCTTCTAACCACTCAACTAGCATCAAAGTACTATTAACTTGGGCATTGATCCTAGTCTAGTGAATGAGCAAGCTAACAAGGAAATACTCATCATAGATCCCTAATGCAAGCAGTCCTATATGATAAACAAAATACTTGAATATGCAATGCAAACTACATGAACACTCTTTTTTTTATAAAGATTTTTGCAAAAAATTTTCAAATTTTTAGGGTTTTTCTATGCCTTAGATGCTATGCAAATACTAACATGATGATGCTAAAAATTTGAAATAAGAAAACAAGACACAATGTCAAATGCTATCTCAAACCCTCCCCCAAACTTAAATCACACAGTCCCTTGTGTGAAAGAAATTTGTTTGAGGATTCAAGACTTAAAACAAAACACACAATATGAAATGCAATGGTATTTACAATGAAAAGGTGATAGTGTTACCTCAAGGATTGGAGAAGAAACTATCCACATCCTCCTGCATGCTATCAAAGGTGTAGCTGGGGTCTTGTTGGTGACTTGGAGAGGGGGATTGGGACAGCTCGACGATGGCGATCGACCGTGACTCGGTCGAGTGCATGTCCGAGTGGGGGGCTCGAGCTGGCTTGCGAGTCTAGTTTTTCCAAGTCCAATTCTCTCCAAACCCATCTACACTCTCATTAAACAGCCTGCCCAACACAAACATAAAACAAAAATATCAAAACTACAAGGAAAATAAAGCATATGTACAATGATACCTTAGGGACTTCCTCCCTAGTGAGCTTGTTTAAAGTCACTAAGCTTGACTTCTTCTAGCTCTTCAAGCTTGAATTGGAGACCAAAGAGGTGATGAAATCCCCCCTGGTTCTACTTGATAACCTTGGTGTTCCTTCTTGATCACTACTTCCTTGACACTTGAACCATGTTTCTTCTTAAACTTGAGTCTTGGTCTTGCCTTCTTCAAAGACCTCTTGTTGAGCTGAGCTTGAAGTTCCTTCACTAAACCAGTAGCACTTGAATTGAACCCTTTAGTTCTTGGACAGTCTTAGCTTGGGCTGAACATTTAATCCTAGGATTCCCTCCTTCCTCAAAAACTTCACAACTAGCCTTTTTACCTATTATAAAGTGCTGACCTTCAATAATAGGCTGATGAGTAGTATTATTGATGTCAAACTTCATAGTGAAGTCTTTAGCAAGGTGGAGCTTGATGGTTCCCATCTTAACATCAATTACAGCTCCAGCTGTGGCTAAGAATGGTCTTCCCAAGATGAGAGGATCTTCTGGCTCTTGGTCCATGTTCATGATCACAAATTCAGTTGGGATTCTTGCCTTTCCTATCTTGACTGGAAGGTTTTCAATTATCCCAAGCACATCCCTCTTGGATCCATCTGCCATGCCAATATAGAGGTTGCAAGGCTTAAAATATTCATATCCCAACTTCTCAGCCACTGAGTATGGCATTAAGCTCACAGAAGCTCCCAGATCACACAAGCATTTGTTGAAGTGCATGTAACTAATGGAGCAAGGTAGATCAAATGATCCAGGGTCTTCAAGTTTTGTTGGTATAACAGCTTCCCCAATCTCTCTTATGTCCTTCATGTCTTGTTCCTGAGCTTTCATCTTGGATAATTCAAGCAGCATGTCTTTGTAGGAAGGATTCTGAACAAATTTGCTCAAGTCAGGCCCTCTCTCCTCTTCCTTGTAAGCAATGGTAATCTCTTGTATAGCCATTACTTCCTCCTTCTTCTCAATGACAACCTCCTGTTGTATGGCCATTACTTCCTTTCTTTCAATCACAACTTCTTCCTTCAAAGCCATCACTTCTTCCTTCTCAATGACTTCTTGTTGTTGTAAAGCTAACTCCTTCTCTTGTTGCAAAGCCAACTTTTCCCTTTTCTCAATAATTTCCCTGAGTTCCCTTATCTTTTGTGCCTTGAAACGTCCTGGGAATGGTAGAGGTGGTTTGTAAGCTGGAGGAATGTACTTAGCAGGCTTGACAGCTTCTGTATCCTTGGCTCGATTGACCACTTGATCAGGCACTCGGTCGAGTGCTGGTTCGAGCACCTGGTCGAGTGCACTACCGGATTCAATCTGCTTTGCACAAACTTCACTCTTAACTTCAAGAAATGACCAATCCTCCCCACCTTGAACCTCACTGTCTTCAGTGACAGCATCTTCATAGAGGTTAACAGCTTTAGCTGTAAATTCCCCTGGGTTTGGAATAGCTTCTTCAAGAAGTTGGTTTGGCTTAGGAGCTGAAGTAGGAGCAATGGAGCTCTCCATGTACTTGACCTTGGAGTTTAGGTCACTAGAATAGGAATTCAACGTTTGGTTCAGCTCAACAAACTGCTTTGCTACCTCAATTTGCTCAGTTGCTTGCCCAAGTAAAAGTTGCTGCATCATAGCTCTTAAGTCAGGTTCTTGGGCTTGTGAAGTTTGAAACACTGGTGTGTGACACCATTGAGCCTGGAATCCTGGTTGATGTTGCCATGATACAGAATCGAACATACTGTTGTGAAACATGATGACTGACTCGAACAGGCACTCGGTCGAGCACAGGCACGAGTGGAAGGTCGAGTCGACTGAGATGTGAAGTCTATTTGAATCCGGCTTCTGACTCGATCAGGTGCTCGAGCACACACTCGGTCGAGTGGTGGTCGAGTTGATGGTCGAGCTAGTACCTGAAACTCAATCACAAACAAGCAGAAGAAGAACAAGATCAGTAGTGAACAAGTTGATAAACGAACTTAATCTTAGACTTTTATGGATCCTAATTGTCACAAAAACACACTCAAATAGGCAACGGCGCCAAACTGAAACTAGGTATTTTCTATGATGAGGTGAAAGATGGATGATGATGAATGTATGCAAAGAATGGATGGATGGTAAGGTGTTTCAATTCCCCTTATGCAGTTGCAGTATAAGAGGTGTCAATCCAATCTGAGTGTTTGTGAACAGTCAAGATATGCATAAAGATCTAATTTAAGCCAGATGTAAAGGATGTTTGTCACTAACAATCCTATGATGCAAAATGCAGAAAGTAAACTATAAGAACTATGAACTAAATGAAAATGAAACAAGATGATTATGACAGTAATGATGCAACCAACAGAAGTAGAAACTATGCTAAAGAACTAATGCAAGACAAGTAATGAACAAGATGCTAAGTAAATGCAACAGAGATGCAAATAGAATGAAACAAGATAGTCACAAAGCATAAACAAGAGTTCTGGGGATGAACTCGAGCCAGCCCTCGACCGAGTGTAGGTCGAGTGAGTGGTCGAGCTAGACTAAACGCAGAAACAGAGCAATGCAATAAAAACAGAGTAATGCAAAGACGAATCAAACTACAATCAAGCAACAGGATTAAAACTGTAAAATCAATAAACAAGGAAGGACTTGAGGAGAGATTCATGGGCTGGACTAATGATTGAGGCTATCTAACTTGATCAACAAATCTCAAACAACATGAGCTAATCTCTAGACATATGAATCTAAGACAAGCTTCTCCCACTCTCATGGTCAAGAAACAATCAAACCTATGCATTTCTAGACTTGCTCTCACATAGTAAAGAATCTACACAAGCAGGCAGTAAGAAATATGTCTCATACCAAACAAAACCTCTAATCTCTTAGCAAGCAAGATGGTAAGCTCTAGATCTAGCCTTATATATGCCTCTTAAACATTGGTGTGATGCTAAGATGCTTGAAATCAGATCCTACCCTCTCAGATATAGGATCAGCATTAAGAACATCTACCCTAGAGATCTACAACAATCAAGCTTGATCAAGCCAAACAAACCTCATTCACAGCCCATCCTAACCCATCCTCAAGATCCTAAGCTACTACTCACAAGAACACATGATGAACATCAAAATCATAAACCCAGAAAAGAATGAAACTTACATCATTAGAAAGATGAAACAAAGATCTACAATATTGAAAAAGAAATGAAACTTGAATTCTCAATATTAAGAAAGTTATTAAACTAACAATATTCAAGAATTTAGTCTTTTTCAAGTACAAGATCTAGGAAAATAAAAAGCAAAAAGAATAAATCCCAAAAAGGGTAAATACCATGTTTAGAGAATATCTAAAAAGCTGACTACTCTTGTGGCTGCAGGTACAAGGCTTTATATAGGAGGGGAGTGGAAGCCCTAAAAATGCTAAAAGACAAAATAGTCAACGGCTCGGTCAACTCGACCTGTGCTCGGTCGAGTGGCAGGTCGAGCTGGCTTCTCTCGTGCATTCTACACTCAGTCGAGTCCTCCTCAGCACACGGTCGAGTGTCTGGTCGAGTGTGCGGTCGAGTTGGACTCCGGACCTTGTTATTTCAGCCTCAACTCTCTTGCTTTCCCTTCCTGTTTGCTTCACTTCTTCCTCAACATTGCTTCCATGCTCCTTAAGCTTCAAAATCACCTGTTTATGCATGAAAAGATGCAAATGCAATGCAACTAAACTCTAATGCATGATTAGTCCTAAAGCTATGCAATGATGGTGAAAATGGATAGCAAAAGATGCAAAAGATGTGAAAATACTAAGGGAAAACAGGGTAAAATATATGAACATCAACACCCCCAAACTTAGTCTTTGCTTGCCCTCAAGCAAATAAGCAAGACATAAGAAGGTAAGTGAGGTTTGAAAGTTGGATCTCAGCTCTTAAAGCTTGCAAATAGACCATCTAGAATCAATGTCCAAGTTACTAGTACTATGATGCAAGTTGAATGAGCTGTACTTAAAGACTTTAGACAAGCATATCACAACCTTTACTGATTTGAGCCTTATATATCCACATGCATTCAATCAACCATTTCCTTTAACATTCATTTATCAAGAACATGAATCAGTTATCCACATCCTCCTCCATGCTATCAAAGGTGTAGCTGGGGTCTTGTTGGTGATGTTCATATATTTTACCCTGTTTTCCCTTAGTATATTCACATCTTTTTGCATCTTTTGCTATCCATTTTCACCATTATTGCATAGTTTTAGGACTAATCATGCATTAGAGTTTAGTTGCATTGCATTTGCATCTTTTCATGCATAAACAAGTGATTTTTAAGCTCAAGGAGCATGAAAGCAATGCTGAGGAAGAAGTGAAGCAATCATGAAGGGAAAGCAAGAGAGTTAAGGCTGAAATAACAAGGTCCGGAGTCCAACTCGACCGCACACTCGACCAGACACTCGACCGTGTGCTGAGGAGGACTCGACCGAGTGGAGAACACACGAGAGAAGCCAGCTCGACCTGCCACTCGACCGAGCACAGGTCGAGTTGGCCTAGCCGTTGACTATTTTGTCTTTTAGTATTTTTAGGGCTTCCACTCCCCTCCTATATAAAGCCTTGTACCTGCAGCCACAAAAGTATCCAACTTTTTAGATATTCTCTAAACCTAGTATTTACCCTTTTTGGGATTTATTCTTTTTGCCTTTTTTATTTCCTAGATCTTGTACTTGAAAAAGACTAAATTCTTCAATATTGTTAGTTTCATAACTTTCTTAATATTGAGAATTCAAGTTTCATTTTTTTTTCAATATTGTAGATCTTTGTTTCATCTTTCTAATGATGCAAGTTTCAATACTTTCTGGGTTTATGATTTTGATGTTCATCATGTGTTCTTGTGAGTAGTGGCTTAGGATCTTGAGGATGGGTTAGGCTGGGCTGTGAATGAGGTTTGTTTGGCTTGATCAAGCTTGGTTGTTGTAGATCTCTTCTAGGGTAGATGTTCTTAATGCTGATCCTATATCTGAGAGGGTAGGATCTGATTTCAAGCATCTTAGCATCACACCAATGTTTAAGAGGCATAGATAAGGCTAGATCTAGAGCTTACCATCTTGCTTGCTAAGAGATTAGAGGTTTTGTTTGGTATGAGACATATTTCTTACTGCCTGCTTGTGTAGATTCTTTACTATGTGAGAGCAAGTCTAGAAATGCATAGGTTTGATTGTTTCTTGACCATGAGAGTGGGAGAAGCTTGTCTTAGATACATATGTCTAGAGATTAGCTCATGTTGTTTGAGATTTGTTGATCAAGTTAGATAGCCTCAATCATTAGTCCAGCCCATGAATCCCTCCTCAAGTCCTTCCTTGTTTATTGATTTTACAGTTTTAATCTTGTTGCTTGATTGTAGTTTGATTCGTCTTTGCATTACTCTGTTTTTATTGCATTGCTCTGTTTCTGTGTTTAGTCTAGCTCGACCACTCACTCGACCTACACTCGGTCGAGTGCTGGCTCGAGTTCATCCCCAGAACTCTTGTTTATGCTTTGTGACTATCTTGTTTCATTCTATTTGCATCTCTGTTGCATTTACTTAGCATCTTGTTCATTACTTGTCTTGCATTAGTTCATTAGCATAGTTTCTACTTCTGTTGGTTGCATCATTACTGTTATAATCATCATGTTTCATTTGCATTTAGTTCTTAGTTCTTATATTTTACTTTCTGCATTTTACATTTGTCATCATAGGATTGTTAGTGACAAACATCCTTACATATTGGCTTGACTTAGGCATAATAAGCACATCCTTAGTGATCACAAACACTCAGATTGGATTGACACCTCTTATACTGCAACTGCATAAGGGGAATTGAAACACCTTACCATCCATCCATTGCATACATTCATCATCATACATTCATCCATCTTTCACCACCATACAAATACTTGTTTCACAGCTCGACCGGTCACTCGACCGAGCACCGGGTCGAGCTGGACGAGCCGCCTGACTATTTTGTCTTTTAGCCTTTTTAGGGCTTCCACTACTTTTTCTATTTTAGGGCCTTGTACCCTCAACCACCAAGGTGTGCAACTTTTTAGAGAGTCAGAAACCTAGCTTTTTCCTTTTAGGGAATTATTTCCTTTGCACCTTTTTATTTTCTTAGATCTTGTACTTGTTTTAGAGGAAAAACAAAGAATCTCTCAAAATTGTTGGTTCCATAACTTTCAATATATTGAGAATTTGAGTTTGATTCCTTTTTCATTATTGTAGATCTCTGTCTTATCTTTCATTTAATGCAAGTTTCGAGTTTTTTTGGGTTTATAATTTTGATGTTCAGCATGTGTTCTTGTGAGTAGTTGCTTAGGATCTTGAGGATGGGTTAGGCTGGATTATGTTTGAGGTTTGTTTGATTTGGTCAAGCTTGATTGTTGTAGATCTCTTCTAGTCTAGATGTTCTTATTGCTGATCCTATATCTGAGTGGGTAGGATATGATCTCAAGCATCTTAGCATCATACCAATGTTTAAGGAGCATAGATAAGGCTAGATCTAGAGTTTACCATTAGACTTGCTAAGAGATTAGAGGTCTTGTTTGGTATTTGATATATTGCTTAATGCCTGCTTGTGTAGATTCTTTACTGTGTGAGAACAAGTCTAGAGATGCATGAGTTTGATTGTTTCTTGCCATCAGAGTGGATTAAACTTGTCTTAGAGAAATATTGTCTAGAGATTAGCTCAAGCTGTTTGAGATTTGTTGACCAAGTTAGATGACCTCAATCATTAGTCCAGCCCTTGAATCCCTCCTCAAGGCCTTCTTTGTTTATTGATTTCATAGTCTTAATCCTGCTGCTTGCTTGTTGTTTGATTTGCTTTCATATTGCTCTGTTTTTCTTGTGTTGCTCTGTTCTGTCGTTTTTGTCTAGCTCGACCCTGCACTCGATCTACACTCGCTCGAGTGCTTGCTCGAGTTCATCCCCAGAACTTCTGTTTATGATTTGTAGTTGTTCTGTCTTACTTCCTGTTTCATTCTATTTGCATTTCTGTTGCATTCACTTAGTGTCCTGTTCAGTACTTGCATTAATATAGTTTCTATTTCTGTTCTAGCTTCATAATTGTCATAATCATTATGTTCCATTTATTTTTTGCATTTAGTTCTTCTAGTTTTACATTTTGCACTTTGCATTTCATAATAGGATTGTTAGTGACAAACATCCTTTACATCTGGCTTAACTTAGATCTTTATGCACATCTTGATTGTTCACAAACTCTCAGATTGGATTGACACCTCTTGTACTACAATTGCATAAGGGGAATTGAAACACCCTGCCATCCATTCATCATCATTCATATCTCATCATTCCATCCATTTCATCACCATACCACCAATAAAATGTGTTTCAGTAATCCTCTCATCTACTTGGCTATACACACAAGCAATAGAGACATCTCTAACCATCAAACAACAATCAACAATCAACAATAACAAACCATGAATCTGCATAAACCGACACCAACATGCATCGACCGACACCAGTTGGGGGTTGTATCGACCGACACAAGGTGTGCATCGACCGACGCATGCTCGACATAACACGACCTAGGTTTTACGCACCATCCTCGCATTTGCATCGACCGACGCACAAAGTGCATCGACCGATGCACATGTTGAACATCATTTTCCCCGAAGCTTCTCGCCGGATTTTCGTTCCTGTAACCACAAAACACAATCCCAAGCCACGAAAAAGCTTCCAATCGTCCCAAATACCATTCTAACAAGCCTAACATCACAAAACAAGCAAATCAGAGAGATCTCTAGCTTAGATAATCCATGGTCCTGCACTTACCTTTGCCAAGACGCTTCTGAACCTCAACCAATCAAGAACACACTCCTAGCAAGCTCCTACAACGTTCTAAGCCTCAGATCTCACCAGAAAACGCCACAAATACACAGAAATCACCTAGAACACCAAGAACACTCTTTCTCTCTTTTGTTTCTCTTAAAAGCGGTCAAAGTCGACTAATGAGACAAAAGAATCGACTTAAGGGTTTTCCTTTACCCTTTGCCCAAAATGCAGCGTTTCACTTAAGTCAAAACGCACAGAACCAGACTTGCATCGACCGATGCATCCCCTAAACCGAGATTTTAGTTCGCGGATGTTACACACACGAACCCTGATCTTGTAGTGATCCAAAACAGGATTGATCTCGTTAATGTTAACATAGGGAGAAATAATGTTTTGTTTGGAGACCATAATGAATATTTTGATTAAAAAAAAAAGGATCGCTAAATTGTACACAATGTTTAATGTGTATCACTATATATAGAGTATCCAATTGTTAATTTTTACATATATATTGAATATGATAATATTGAATTTTGTATTTATCTTCCTTTTTAGAATCATTCTAATAATTATCAAAATTAAATTATGTCAATATAACATTTTTCAGACGATAAGAATATAAATATAAGGATTTTTTACTTTGAAGATAATTGTTATATTTAATTAACATTATTGTAAGTATGTTATGACAATAATGTAATCATGCTTTTTAATATATATATATATATATATATATATATATATATATGTGTGTGTGTTCATTATCCCTTAAAAGGAAAAAGTTAATAATTCAATTCTTTAGGATTATAATAATATAAATATAAGTGATAATTAATCTCTTCCAAATTACTTTTCCGGTATTCTATAATAATTGTGTAACATAATATAACTAAATTCGCTCAAGAATTTATTTTAATATTATATTTAATTTAATTAGTTGATATTCTATGACTATATTATGGACTTTAATAATTTTATGTTACAATCTAATTTCCTAAAAGTTTGTAACTATTCTTATAGTTAGTTAGAAGTGCAATGAAATACATTTTGATCATGCTTTCGTTATGTAGATGATCATTCATATATATAATATCTATTTATGAATAATATAATTAAAAATTTTAGTAAAATTTGTAGATATAATATTTTATATGTATAAATAAATATATATGACATATTATATGTATAAATAATATTTGTAAATCTTGGATCAAACAGAACACCATAAAATTTTAAATTATTGAATAATTGTATATCAAATCTAAAATACAATAAACTTTAAAAATATAAAAAATCAAGATTCCATATCAATAAAAAGCCCATAAACTTCAAAATTATAAAAATCAGGATTCCATATTATCAAGGCATCTCTCATCTGTGTGGCCTGCGGACATGGAGGATTCATCATCACTCTCGTACAATTATGCACCGTGGTCACCATGATTGAATCTATACGAAGCAAAATGTAACCTATTATATTAAACCATATAATTTGATGTAACTATAACAAACATATAGATATAGAATTATACTAAACCTTGTTTTTTCTCAATTCTTTCAAAGCGTATGACACATATGATATCATCAACACAACGTATCCAATCATTAAAGTAATCGTTTGCATAAGGTTTCGGTAATCAGCATGACAATCGATCACCCCTACAATAAAAATTTTAGAATTTAGTAAAAGTGTCACAACATAATTTTAGTTTAATGAATTTAAATAACATACTCAATATTTTCCAAATTAACGAACAACTCATTCCATGATACTCTTCCTCAAAGCGATTTCCAACCCGCAATACTCTTCCGATGATATCTACATAAATTAAAAATTTACAATCAATTATGGTTTTGATATTACAAAAATCTATATAATGTTATCGTTTTCCTTACCAACACAATAAGCAGAGTCTAAATAACCACTTTTGATTTCATTAAATAATACAAAAGATAAAAATTGATTTGAAAACAAAGCAGAAATCTTTCTAAACCATGTTATGGTTCTCCAATGTATCATAAAACGATGATCAGTTGGTCTAAAATTCCCGCTAACTCTGCTTAGTGAGAAACTTGCTAACATTATCCACTCTCCTTCTTCCAAATTGTTTAAAAAAACGTCGCGAAATCTATGACCCATCAAAGAGTGTATTTTTTGACCCTGCGAGAAATTTTTATAAATATGTAAAGAACAGTCTAACTTATGAAAACTCTATCGTATAAAAATACCTTTTCATCAACCAAAATCAAATCAGAAGAATTGTAGAGAGGATGAACACACTCAAATTTTCTTAGAATCTCTACTCTAATTTTCCACTCATGAATGAAAGGATTCAAGTCGTTCAAATCAACAAAATAGTCTTTTTCCCGATTTTATTCTTTATAGCATTGGAAAGTAGATTAGCCAAGATAGCATAAACTGGATTGAAACAAAACGTAAAAATCTAAGTTCTTAAAGTAATATTTTTTTTGTATAGAGTTTAGCATGTATTAAAAGATGTATAAATATATAGGTTTATTCTCTTTTTTTTTTTTGGAAATTTTCATCGAGAGATAATGTCAATAAGTATAACAATTTTATCATCGAGAATACTTTAATGGTATTTTTTTAATTATTTTTAATTCAATTATTATCGTTTTCCATTTCTATTTTTATTAACATTTTATTGGTTTTCAATAATCATAATTTACTCTTTATAGTTTTTTTTAAAATTGAGATATTTTCAGTATCCTTTTAGATTTTATCTATTTAATTTTACAATTCTACCATCATCAAATATATTTTAAATCAAAGCTAATAATTCATATATTCCCAACTTTACTTAATAACAGAATACAGCATATTCCTTCTCCTCATAATACATATTGGTAGTAGTGTTATATATATATATTAATAGTAATGATATACATAAAATTATATTAATACGTTAATTTAAGATTAAGTTTATAAATAAGTTCAAATCCGAGAGATAATGAAACACAAATACGTATGTCCAAAGTAACAACAGAATATTATTGGGAATATAAAATCAACTATAGACGTGAGAAAACAATTGAAGACATCAGAATATTCTCACTTCCGGTTGCTAGAACAGCATTATTCCTTTGAACAATCATCATCAGATGATTCATCAGGCCAGTGACTAAAATAAATAATAGAATTAGGTTTTTGAACTAATTTATCGTTTACACTAAATTACTACAATTTAATAGATTAATAACATTACAGTAGATCGCCTGTTTTGATTCCAAAAATTTCATCTTCAAGTATAATCTCCGAACATTGTATTTGAGACATCAGACATTCGATACCTAGCAAAGTATAAGTTAAGTTATAAATTAAATGATAATTTCGTGCGATTAGTAAGTGTTATAATTATGAAGTTATTATACAGTACCTTCGAAAACATAGATCCTCCAAAACAGAAGTGTACATATTACTGGTTGATTACAATTTTCTCTCATTCCTTAACAAATTTAACACAAGTCCCGCCAACTACAACACACTCGATCTCTTTCCCACTTAAAGAGTTTTGTTTTTAAAAAACAAAAAAAAACAAAAATATAATTGTTAGACAACACTAACAACTATCTTACATGGTGTCATGAACAGTTGTAACAATCAGTCCCGTGGACCCCACTAGTCCCCCGCTAGCTGCCCCAACGGACTGTCCGTTGACCCCACTAGCCCCCGCTAGCTACCCTAACGGACCGTCCTTGGATCCTGTTAGCCTCCCGCTAGCCGTCCCAACGGACCCCAAGCTGGCCCTGCAGGACATCGATCCTAACCCATCATTATGGATATCCCAATCCGCCAATAGGTTATTGGAGCGCCAGGCATTTTTTGAACCCTGGTCAATTAGTGGCAACTTGTCTTGTGGGAAGGTTGTTACAGGGTGAGAACCAGGGTTCGAGGAACGCCTAGTGCACCAATAACCTACTGGTAGATTAGGATATCCACAGTGATGGGTTAGGATCGATGCCTGCAGGGCCAGCTTGGGGTCCGTTGGGACGGCTAGCGAGGGACTAGCAGGATCCAAGAACGGTCCGTTGGGGCAGCTAGCGGGGGCTAGTAGGGTCCACGGGACAGGTTGTTACATCAGTAAATGTCACAACATTATTATTGGAGATGTAGCCATTTTGACGATCGAGGAATTTAATCGTCCGAGTCTCATTTACATGCAAAACCATTCCACAAATATCTAACATAAAAAGAGTCCAATAAATATAGAATATTAATCAATCTTTCTTAAATTATAATCTAATTATAATAGTAATAAGACTTTTAAAACATTTCTTGTATTTAAGAACTTATCAACATAACAGTTCTTCTCATCAGGTGAATTTTGTGCATCATTGATAAATCAATAAGACGGTAAAAATTATCTGAGCTTCTCGGAGGTAGTGGAATCATTTCTTTTTGATCTACGAACATGATCTCAAACGGATTGTTTGAGTTTCTGTATGATCGTTGGCTTTCAGTCACTCTAAATCCTGAAAGCGCGTACCAGTCTCCTTCCTATATTTTTTGATGAAACTTTTCTACATATAGAGCAGCATATATTTTGGCATCAATCCTAGTTCCCTATAATAAAATTAAACATTTTTTCTAGTTTAGTGTAATATTTGAACTTGTTAATTTTAAAATATAATAATAATTATGGTTCAATGAAAAAGAGATAGAAAACATACCTTCTTGTCTAGCAGAATTAAACATTCATAAAAAAGTTGTCCATCATTATAATGCAGTGGCCATTGTCTAAGAATTTTGACAGCAACTCTTGTATTACGTACTGTAGGATTCAAATCTTTTACGTAAACTGTAACATCCGCATATCAAAATGTTGATTTTGGGAATGGATGTCGATCGACACCATTGGTGGTGTCGGTCGACACCATTAATTTCTGGTTCGACCAGGTTGTTTTATTTGGTGATTTTGGACGGTTTGGTTTAAGGAAACCACAGAACCAGACTATAATGGGAGAAAAACGACATAGGTTGTGTTTCATTGGTTGTCTCGCCGCTAAAACAAAAGAGAAAAGAAGACAAAAGCTTGTTCTTGAGGTAATGTGAGTTTTTGTGAGATTTCAAGGCTTTGTGGGAGAGATTTTGTTGTGGGAGTGAGGATTCAAGGCTAGGGTCGTGTGGGGAGCTTGCTGGGAGTGTGAGATTCATCATTTTTGGTCAGAAAACTTCCTGCAAGTGACTGCATGACCATGGCTGATCTAAACCTGTAATTCCTTGTTCTTGCTTGTTTGTTGCTGTGTTTGTGTGTTTTTCTTGCTGGGATTGATTGCTACAGGTTCCTATGGATGTATATGGCTTGGGTTTTGAGTATTGGACGGATTGGAGGCGTTAGGAAGCGATATTCGACTCTCAGCTACGAGCAGAACGCGATTGCAGAGGCAGTGTCGATCGACACCAGGTGGGTGTCGGTCGACACCAGCAAGTGAGCATTGGTCGACACTGTGGGGTAGTGTCGGTCGACACCATGAGCCAGTGTCGGTCGACACTTGGCTGGTGTCGGTCGACACCTCCCTTCCAGCGAGACTATGTTTTGCTTCCTGGTTTGTTTACTTTGTTCGTTGATTGTGTGGAACTTTGGAATTACTGTTGCTTGTGTGTATAGCCTAGTAGATGGGAGGATTGCCTCACTGAGTGTTTATAAAATACTCATGCATCTCAATTTGTGTTTGTGGTGTAGGTAAAGGTAAAATGTGATCGTGGAATCCAGACAATGAAGAGGAGGATGTTTTAGGGACTCGATTGGTTGTTGTCTGGCATTGCTAGGTTGCTAGAGTTGGGTCATTATAAACATTGCTAGGTTGCTAGTTCTATGTTTCCTGTTAGTTGAATTTTGCAGATTGTCTATTTTATAATTATTGGATTATTATTGGATATTTATTGGTTTATAATTGGATATTGTTATTGGTTATTTCCGTTGTTGATTGTGATTGTGGTTAGGTGGCTAGTAGGTATGAGACTACAAGTTGTAGTTTATTTTTTATTATTATTATTATTATTATTATTATTATTATTATTATTATTATTATTATTATTATTATTATTATTATTATTATTATTATTATTATTATTATTATTATTTATTATGTATTATTATTATTATTAAAAACAAAAAGTTGGGTCGTTTCATAAACGACCATTTTTTTTGTTCTTATTAAGTAGATATATAACCAAGAAAAATATAACAGAGGAAGAACTGAAATGGTATGGAAATTTACATTTTTACATATATTTATAGAAAATAAAAGATGAGTCGATAGAATAAAATTTTTAAATTGTGTGGCTTGTATAAAATCTCGTGTATTACACAGGAAAAGCTGAATAAGTTTCTGTTTGATAAGAATGAAACAATACTTTGTTTGTTTTCAAGGTATTTGTAATTGGTTTGTTGAAAATCCGATGTTTAAATTGAAGTATTAATTTTGGAATTTTCTCCTAGGATGCTGACGTTTATTATTATCATGCATTGGACTGATAGTCTTTGTTTTTTAGAACTGTTAAGTCTTTTTTTCGAAGACTTCATAAACTTTTTTAATAAACATTTATCAAAATCCCATACGTCGACATTTGCAAACAACGTTATATTTAAAAAAAATTGTGATAATAATGCTAAGTATTTAACTAAAATTTAATATCTTTATAAAATAAACATTAAATCCATGTGTATAAGAAAAAAAGAAAATAGCATTACTTAAATTAAAATCTTAAATCAGAACAGAGTACTCAAACGAGAATTCGATGCTTCTCAAAGGAATCTTCAACAGTAGGATGAATATAGGAGTCAAGGTGATATATCATGGTTTTTGTGGTTTTTAACCATGATATAAGGGGTCTTTTAGTGTCTTTTCATTTGTTTCTAGATTGTTTTTGAGTCTTTACAGGTTTTCTAGGATTTTGGCATGAAAGGAGAAAAATAGAGCAATTTGGATCATCTTGGAGCATCAATTCGGAGGAGATCAATTTGGAGTCTGATCCTATGAGGAGCATCGACCGACACCACATAAGAGGGCATCGATCGACACCCCTCTCTGCCGACTCAAGACCCAAGTTTTGTGAAATTTACAAAAGTTGCCCAAAGTCTTCCAAAATTGCAACATAAGTCCCTGACGTGTTTTAAGACATATAAATAGTGCTTTTAGGTTTTCCAAACCCTTAAGTTGTATTCTATCAAGTTTTATTTTTCCTGCAACCCTGTGAGATTTGAGAGCTTTGGAGAGAGAGAGATCTGCTTTGTAGAGAAGAATTTCTTGAACTCCCTTTACTCTTTTGATTTCAATTGCTTATTATTCAGAAATATGTTTTGTTCTTCATTGATCATGTCTGAGTAGTTTGCTTGTTAGGTTTAGGGTTTTTCACATGGATTTTATGATTTATTAGATCTGTTTATTTAGGATTCTTTATCTATCTAGATCTTCATCTTAGGTTGTTCTTCATATTAATCCTTGATTGGCCATCTAGAATTAATACCCTAGGAAAATAAATTGATATGAGAATATAATTAATTTTCATGTTAAAACCTTTTGATGAGCAAAATTATTTCTTGCAAAGAGATTTGATTTAATAATTTTGTGAACAATCTAAACCTGATTTTATTGCTGATTTTTAACCTAGAATTTTACAAAGAGATTTGGATTTTCTGGTTTTAAATTTAGATACTATTTGCACTGAGAACTGATTTAATTTACAAAAGTGTTTAGAGTTCTAGATCTGTTCTTAATTGTTTGAATCCTAATTTATTGATTGATTTAATATTTCATAATTTCCTGAAAAATTCCCCAGGCCTAGCTTTTTGATCTTCTGAATTTACAACAAGTTTTATTTAATATTTTGCATTGGTTTTATTTTAATTTAATTTAATCTGTTTAGCATAATTGAATAACTCTATAATTTATTGTGTAGTCTTGAGTCCTTGTGGAATTCGACCCCTAAAAACTGCAGTGATCTCTTAATTTGAGAGAGTAGCTCTAGGGATTAATTTGACCATATCACAAGGGTATCACTGTATTTTGGAGTAGAAATAAGTCTGATCAGTACTATTCATCTATTAACTAATAAATTAAAAAGTTAGATTTGTTATCTACCTTAAGTCCATAACGAAACGAATGTCGGTATCATTCAAATCCTTGATTCTTGTCTATCCATGTTCAATGAAATTGTACCTAAACGTTAGTAAAAATTAAATTATAATTTCATATAAAGCCACATACTAAAATATTTAATTGAAAAATGATTCGATGTAAGAATTTAATGTACATGTACATGTAATCTGAATATTCTTCACCCTTTGGATCCTCTATTATGTCCGAACATCCATCACCTTTGGTTAGGAAAACATTATCATCTAACATCAACGATTATTAAAAATGGATAGAAATAGTGAATAATTTCATTATCATCACTTACAACTTTGAGTTTAGACGAACAATATATTCACAGATGCTATTACCTCCAACTTTGATTCCTTTCCACATTTTGAATAGGCAAAGCCTCTTCCCGTTACGCAGTTTGAAACGTTTGAACATATGATTGGTATAACATCCGGTTGCGAAGCAGTCGAGTACATATCCCCTTCACAAAAAGAAAATTTAAATAAAGACTATAAAATCATAAAGGTCATCCAACGTATTGTGTCAAGTACATATAACTCTTTTAAGAGATATTACATTCCATTCCTAAGATTTCTTCTATATTAGAAGATTTTCATTCCATTCCTAAGATTTCTTCTATATTAAAGATATACGCTTGCATGCAATGATATTTCAACTTACTCAATTGACATGATTCTGAATCTGATGTAACGATTCATCAAACTCCAATGATCACCAATGTCTTCTTGTCTGAAGCTCTTGATTTCCCCAAATTAGTGATGCATCCCCATTGTCTAAGAAAAACCACAGAACCGGACTATAATAGGAGAAAAACGACATAGGTCGTGTTTCATTGGTTGTCTCGCCGCTAAAACAAAAGAGAAAAGAAGACAAAAGCTTGTTCTTGAGGTAATGTGAGTTTTTGTGAGATTTCAAGGCTTTGTGGGAGAGATTTTGCTGTGGGAGTGAGGATTCAAGGCTAGGGTCGCGTGGGGAGCTTGCTGGGAGTGTGAGATTCATCATTTTTGGTCAGAAAACTTCCTGCAAAGAGGTGACTGCATGACCATGGCTGATCTAAACCTGTAATTCCTTGTTCTTGCTTGTTTGTTGCTGTGTTTGTGTGTTTTTCTTGCTGGGATTGATTGCTACAGGTTCCTATGGATGTATATGGCTTGGGTTTTGAGTATTGGACGGATTGGAGGCGTTAGGAAGCGAGATTCGACTCTCAGCTTCGAGCATAACGCGATTGCAGAGGCAGTATAGATCGACACCAGGTGGGTGTCGGTCGACAGTAGCAAGTGAGCATCGGTCGACACTGTGGGGTAGTGTCGGTCGACACCAAGAGCCAGTGTTGGTCGACACTTGGCTGGTGTCAGTCGACACCTCCCTTCCAGCGAGACTATGTTTTGCTTCCTGGTTTGTTTTCTTTGTTTGTTGATTGTTTGGAACTTTGGAATTACTGTTGCTTGTGTGTATAGCCCAGTAGATGGGAGGATTGCCGCACTGAGTGTTTATAAAATACTCATGCATCTCAATTTGTGTTTGTGGTGTAGGTAAAGGCAAAGTGTGATCGTGGAATCCAGGCAATGAAGAGGAGGATGTTCTAGGGACGCAATTGGTTGTTGTCTGGCATTGCTAGGTTGCTAGAGTTGGGTCATTAGAAACATTGCTAGGTTGGTGGTTATATTTTTCCTGTTGGTTGAATTTTGGAGATTGTCTATGTTATAATTATTGGATATTTATTGGTTTATTATTGGATATTGTTATTGGTTATTTCTGCTGTTGATTGTGACTGTGGTTAGGTGGCTAGTGGGTATGAGACCACTAGTTGTAATTTATTTATTTATTTTATTATTATTATTATTATTATTATTATTATTATTATTATTATTATTATTATTATTATTATTATTATTATTATTATTATTATTATTATTATTATTATTATTATTATTATTATTATTATTATTATTATTATTATTATTATTATTATTATTATTAAAAAAAGTTGGGTTGTTTCAGTTTGGTATTAGAACCCTTACTGTTTTAGGTTTGGGTTCACTAGGCTTTGTGCTGTAAATGTTTGGGATTTGCATGCTTTAATTGATTATGTGAGTTAGTCAATTGTGTGTGGTATGGAGTATTAGAACATCCTCTTCGAGCCTACTGTGTGATTCCACGTTGAGTTTATGTTTTTGGGTTCTGTTAGTCTTGTTTTCTTAGCCTTCTGTTCTTGGTAGTGCAGATTGTTAGAGAGGATGTTGTTGCTGGTCTTGGACGCAGACGTGGTCGTTGACGCGGACGTGGTCATGGTAGGGGCAGAGGCCCAGCAGTTAGTGAGACTGCGGACCAGAGTGTGACAACAGAGGGTGTTTGCGAGTCGCAGGGTGTCCAGGAGGATTCCTTAAGTGTGGCCGGAGGGGGCGGTGTTGATGCTCCAGTGGTTGGTGATGCTAGGGTCCCTGGTGTGGGAGCCCCAGCGGGTGGAGTCCCTGGTGTTGATCTTGCGGGCTTGTTAGCACGGGTGTTAGAGCGGTTGCCACCTGTGGTACCGGCTCAGGCTCCTCTAATGCCACCTGTAGTGTAGGAGGAGCGGCAGCTAGTGGCTGCGGATGGGGGAGCGCATTCACGTTATGTGGCTATGTTGAGGGAGATGTGTGGTATTGAGAATGCACGGTTTTTGGGTGGTACAAATCCTACTGTTGCAGATGCGTGGAGGACGAGTGTGGAACGTAACTTCCAGACTCTGAGATGTCCTGAGGAGTTTTGGATGGACATAGGGGTCCACCATTTGATTAGTGATGCTCAGGTGTGGTGGAGATCAGTGGCTGCTACGAGGGTGCAGCGGGAGTTGACTTGGGCTGACTTTGTGCAGGAGTTCAACCGCAAGTATTTTAAGAGAGAGGCATTGGGCCGTTTGAAGGTGCAGTTTTTGCAGTTGTCTCAGGGGACACGGTCAGTGCAGGAGTTGGATTTGGAGTTCGGTCGACTTTTGTGTTATGGGGGTCGGGCTATCGAGTCTGAGGAGGCCCAGATCAGGAGGTTTATGAGGGCTCTTCGTGATGACTTGAGGGTTTACTGTAGAGGACGGAACTATGCTTCGCGTGCAGAGCTGGTTGAGGCTGCAGCAGAGATTGAGGAGGGAATCCGAGCACAGTCAGCGGCGGTTAGTCCAGCAGTCCAGCCTAGTAAGGCTCAGCAACATGGTGGCTCTAACAGGGCGGCAAGCCTGCGCTTAGAACCAAGAGGATATGGGAGACTATGCAGAGGCTGACTGGTGTGAGTTGCTTCGGGTGTGGGAGCAAGGATCACAAGGTTGCTAGTTGTCCCAAGAGGAGTGCTCCGACGGTAGCGGCTCGTGTATGCTATTATTACAGGAACTCATGGTAGATCAGGCCCTTTTGTCCCAAGTTGCAGCCGGTAGCAGTGGCAGCATTGCAGCAGGTGCAGCCGGGAGGGCAGCAGGTGGCATAGATTGAGCAGGCGCCACGGATATACATGACGGTCGAGCCTGGTGGAACCAGTGCTGGAGCGATTACAGGTATAACTTATGGTACTTAACTTTGTGAAATTACAGTAGTTCAGATTTTATGTTTTTCTTGTGATAAAATGTTAGGTTCCTAACACATGAGGTTTGTGTAGGGACCTTGTTGGTGGGCGGGTTTAAGTCCCATGTTATGTTTGATTCTGGAGCTACTCATAGTTTCATTACTCCGGAGTGCGCAGAGAGTGCGGATATCAGAGGAGATCCTGGGAGCGTGCGGGAGTTGTTAGAGTTGCGGGAGGCAAGTTTCTGAGGGTTATTGGTCGGGCAAAGGCAGTGGATATTCAGGTTGAAGGAGAGTCGTGGCCTGCGGAATTGCTTATCCGTCCAGTGGAGTTGTATGATGTTATTCTCGGGATGGATTGGATGCATCGACATAGGGTGCATCTGGATTGCTATCGGGGTAGAGTGGAGTTGGAGCGTCCAGGAAGGAAGTTGGTTTTTGAGGGAGTTAGACCGACTTCTGGAAGTCTTGTGATCTCGGCCATTCAGGCTGAGAAGATGATCGAGAAGGACCGTGAGACTTATTTGGTGACTATTTTGATGCGAGAGTCAGTGGGAAAGTCTATGGTTAGATGTATTCCGATAGTGGAGGAGTTTGAGAATGTGTTTCAGTCATTGCAAGGATTACCACCATCTTGGTCTGATCCTTTTACGATTGAACTGGAAACGGGGAAGACGCCGTTATCCAAGGCTCCTTACAGAATGGCTCTAGCAGAGATGGCAGAGCCGAAGAAGCAGTTAAAGGATTTGTTGAGTAAGGGATTCATCCATCCTAGTGTATCACCGTGGGGAGCGCCGTTGTTATTTGTGAAGAAGCAGGATGGGAGTTTTCGGTTATGTATAGAATATCGGGGTTTGAACCGGGTCACTGTGAAGAACAAGTACCCTCTTCCTAGGATTGATGAGTTGTTGGATCAGTTGAGGGGTGCTACTTGCTTCTCCAAGATAGATCTAGCGTCGAGTTATCATCAGATTCCAATAGAGGAGGCAGATGTGAGGAAGACTGCATTCAGGACGAGGTATGGTCATTATGAGTTTGTGGTGATGCCTTTTGGGTTGACTAACGCGCCAGCAACGTTTATGACGTTGATGAACAGCGTGTTTCAGGAGTTTCTGGACGTGTCTGTCATCATCTTCATCGACGATATCCTGGTCTATTCTAAGAGTACAGAGGAGCATGCAGTACATTGATGGCAGTTCTGGAGAACCTGCGGGAGCAAAAGTTGTTTGCTAAGTTGAGCAAGTGTAGTTTCTGGCAGCGGGAGATGGGATTTCTGTGTCACATTGTTTCTGCAGATGGGGTTTCTGTAGATTTAGAGAAGATTCAGGCTATCAAAGATTGGCCTAGACCGCATAAGAGATCAGGAGTTTTCTTGGGTTAGCAGGATATTACAGAAGATTTGTTCAGGGTTTTGCGATCAGAGCACGTCCTATGACTAAGTTGACAGGGAAGGATGTTCCTTTTTTCTAGTCCCAGGAATGTGAGGAAGGCTTTGCAAGCCTGAAGGAGATGTTGACTACTACGCTAGTGTTGGCTTTGCCTGAGCAGGGAGAACCCTATGTGGTTTATACTGATGCATCTAGAGTTGGTTTGGGTAGTGTGTTGACGCAGCATGGTAAGGTGATTGCCTACGCTTCGCGGCAGTTGCGGACGCATGAGGGCAACTATCCTATTCATGATTTGGAGATGGCTGCTATAGTTTTTGCCCTGAAGATTTGGATATCCTACCTTTATTGTGAAAAAGTGCAGGTGTTTGCTGATCATAAGAGTCTGAAGTATATATTCACTCAGCCTGAGTTGAACTTGAGACAGAGGCGGTGGATGGAGCTTGTAGCATACTAATATTTGGAGATAGCTTATCACCCTGGTAAGGCTAACACGGTAGCAGATGCTCTAAGTCGGAAGAGGGTAGGAGAGATCAGTGTGTTGAGTTTGTGTGCTATTTCTTAGGAGCCGTTGTGTTTGGAGGCGGCTGACAGAGCAGACCTTCTGAGTAGGGTGCGGTTGGCTCAGGAGAAGGATTTGGGGCTGGTGAATGCCTCTAAGGTTGTGGATACAGAGTATCAGGTCTCAGCTAATGGTACTATTTTGGTGCACGGGCGGATTTGCGTGCCGAAGGATGAGGAGTTGAGACAGGAGATCATGAGAGAGGCTCATTCGAGCAAGTTTTCTATTCATCCAGGAGCGACTAAGATGTACCGTGACCTCAAGAGGTAATATCACTGGGTCGGGATTCAGAAGGATGTAACTAGTTAGGTCTCGAGGTGCGATGTGTGTAAGCTAGTGAAGGCTGAGCATCAGGTTCCGGGCGGGTTGCTGAAGCATCTTCCCATTCCAGAGTGGAAGTGGGATATGATCACGATGGATTTCGTGGTAGGATTGCTAGTGTCTCGGACTTTTGATGCTATTTGGGTCGTTATGGACCGGTTGACTAAGTCAGCACATTTTCTAGCTATCAAGAAGACTGATGGAAAAGCGGCTTAGCTAAGAAATTTGTTAAGGAGATAGTCAGGTTGCATGGGGTGCCAGCGAGTCTTGTGTCTGATAGGGATCCTAAGTTCACTTCGGTTTTCTAGAAGGCATTTCAGGCAGAGATGGGTACTAAGGTGCATATGAGTACAACTTATCATCCACAGACAGATGGACAGTCAGAGAGGATGATCCAGACGTTGGAGGATTTGTTGAGGATGAGTATGTTGCATTGGGGTGGCCATTGGGTGGATCACCTGTGTTTGGCGGAGTTTTCCTACAACAATAGTTATCAGGCGAGTATTGGGATGACTCCTTATAAGGCTTGTTATGGGAAGCCATGTCGTACAGAGTTATGTTGGACTCAGGTGGGGGAGAGGAGTATATATGGTGCTAGTTTTGTTCTAGAGACCTCAGAGAAGATTTGGGTTCTCAAGCTGAGCATGAAGGAAGCCCATGATAGGCAGAGGAGTTATGCTGATAAGAAGAGGAGAGAAGTTGAGTCTCAGGTGGGAGACAGAGTGTACCTCAAGATGGCCATGTTGTGGGGTATGAACAGGTCATTGACAGAGACTAAGTTGAGTCCGAGGTATATGGGTCCGTTCAAAGTGATTGAGCGGGTGGGACCGGTAACATATAGGCTGGAGTTGCCTGAGGTAATGCGTGTGTTCCACAAGGTTTTCCATGTGTCGATGTTGCGGAAGTTTCTCCACGAGGATTATCAGTTGTTGGCTAAGATTCCTGAGGATTTCAGCCTAACATGACATTAGAGGCAAGACCAGTGAGGGTTCTCGAGAGGAGAATCAAGGAACTTCGGAAGAAGAAGGTTCCTTTGATGAGAGTCCTTTGGGACTATGATGGTGTTGAGGAGCAGACTTGGGAGCCAGATGCGAGGATGAAGGAAAGGTTCACGAAGTGGTATGAGAAGCAAGCCGCGACTTGAGCTTGTCTAGCTTGGTCCCATCTGTAATTCGTGGCTGGAGCGGGAATGGAGTATTCCAGCCCATCTCTCTTGTTACTTGGTCGGTTGGGGTGGTTGGTTGTGCGACTCAATAACAAGATGAGGTGGTGCTCGGGGTAGAAAGTTTCCGTGACGTGGGGTTTTTGAGGAAAGTTTCCTGAAATAGAAGTTTCCCATGGAAAGTGCTAAAAATGGAAAGTTTTATGTGAGTTAGAATTTGTCCATTTTAGTGGTGGAGAGGCTTGTGTGTCCTTAGTGGCGGACTTTTGAGTCATTGTGCCATGTGTGGAAGTCTTTCGAGACATTGTGTGGCATTTGTGTCGGGCTGTTTAGCAGGTTGAGTGGCCTTTGTGGCGGGCTGTTTAGCTAGATGTGTGACCTTTGTAGCGGGCTATTTAGCCAGATGTGTGGCCTTGGTGGCGGCTGTTTAGCCAGATGTGTGGCCCTTGTGGCGGGCTGTTTAGCCAGTGTGGTCTTTGTGACCGTCCTTCGGGACGATTGGCCTTAGTGGCGGTCCTTCGGGACTAGTGGCCTTGGTGGCGGTCTTTTTTAGGATATTTGTTTGGTCTTGGTGGCGGTCCAGTTTTTTACATTTGTTTTTCCTTGGTGGCGGTCCTGTTTAGGACATTTGTTTGGCCTTGCAGGGCCAGCTTGGGGTCTGTTGGGATGGCTAGCGGGAGGCTAGCAGGGTCCACAGATGGTCTGTTGGGACAGCTAGCGAGGGCTAGTGGGGTCCACGGGATGGGTTGTTACAACAGTAAATGTCACAACTTTATTATTGGACCTGTAGCCATTTTGACGATCGAGGAATTCAATCGTTCGAGTCTCATTTACATGCAAAACCATTCCACAAATATCTAACATAAAAAGAATCCAATAAATATAGAATATTAATCAATCTTTCTTAAATTAGAATCTAATTATAATAGAAATAAGACTTTTAAAACATTTCTTGTATTTAAGAACTTACCAACACAACAGTTCTTCTCATCAGGTGAAATTTTTTGCATCATTGATGAATCAATAAGACGGTAAAAATTATCTGAGCTTCTCGGAGGTAGTCAGGTTGCATGGGGTGCCAGCGAGTCTTGTGTCTGATAGAGATCCTAAGTTCACTTCGGTTTTCTGGAAGGCATTTCAGGCAGAGATGGGTACTAAGGTGCATATGAGTACAGCTTATCATCCACAGACAAATGGACAGTCAGAGAGGATGATCCAGACGTTGGAGGATTTGTTGAGGATGAGTGTGTCGCATTGGGGTGGCCATTGGGTGGATCACTTGTGTTTGGCGGAGTTTTCCTACAACAACAGTTATCAGGCGAGTATTGGGATGACTCCTTATAAGGCTTGTTATGGGAAGCCATGTCGTACAGAGTTATGTTGGACTCAGGTGGGGGAGAGGAGTATATATGGTGCTAGTTTTGTTCTAGAGACCTCGGAGAAGATTTGGGTTCTCAAGCTGAGCATGAAGGAAGCCCATGATAGGTAGAGGAGTTATGCTGATAAGAAGAGGAGAGAAGTTGAGTCTCAGGTGGGAGACAGAGTGTACCTCAAGATGGCCATGTTGTGGGGTATGAACAGGTCATTGAGAGAGACTAAGTTGAGTCCGAGGTATATGGGTCCGTTCAAAATGATTGAGCGGGTGGGACCGGTAACATATAGGCTGGAGTTGCCTGAGGTTATGCGTGTGCTCCACAAGGTTTTCCATGTGTCGATGTTGTGGAAGTTTCTCCACGAGGATTATCAGTTGTTGGCTAAGATTCCTGAGTATTTCAGCCTAACATGACATTAGAGGCAAGACCAGTGAGGGTTCTCGAGAGGAGAATCAAGGAACTTCGGAAGAAGAAGGTTCCTTTGATGAGAGTCCTTTGGGACTGTGATGGTGTTGAGGAGCAGACTTGGGAGCTAGAGGCGAGGATGAAGGCAAGGTTCAAGAAGTGGTATGAGAAGCAAGCCGCGACTTGAGCTTGTCTAGCTTGGTCCCATCTGTAATTCGTGGCTGGAGCGGGAATGGAGTATTCCAGCCCATCTCTCTTGTTACTTGGTAAGTTGGGGTGGTTGGTTGTGCGACTCAGTAACAAGATGAGGTCGTGCTCGGGGTAGAAAGTTTCCGTGACGTGGGGTTTTTGAGGAAAGTTTCCTGAAATAGAAGTTTCCCATGGAAAGTGCTAAAAATCGAAAGTTTTATGTGAGTTAGAATTTGTCCATTTTAGTGGTGGAGAGGCTTGTGTGTCCTTAGTGGCGGACTTTTGAGTCATTGTGCCATGTGTGGCAGTCTTTCGAGACATTGTGTGGCATTTGTGGCGGGCTGGTTAGCCAGTTGGGTGGCCTTTGTGGGGGGCTGTTTAGCCAGATGTGTGGCCTTTGTTGCAGTTCATTTAGCCAGATGTGTGGCCTTGGTGGCGGGCTGTTTAGCCAGATGTGTGGCCCTTGTGGCGGGCTGTTTAGCTAGTCTGGTCTTTGTGACGGTCCTTCGGGACGAGTGGCCTTAGTGGCGGTCCTTCGGGACTAGTGGCCTTGGTGGCGGTCCTTTTTAGGACATTTGTTTGGTCTTGGTGGCGATCCTGTCTTTTACATTTGTTTTGCCTTGGTGGCGGTCCACTTTAGGACATTTGTTTGGCCTTGCAGGGCCTGCTTGGGGTCCGTTGGGATGGCTAGAGGGGGGCTAGCAGGGGCAACGGACGGTCTGTTGGGACAGCTAGCGAGGGCTAGTGGGGTCCACGGGATGGATTGTTACAATAGTAAATGTCACAACTTTATTATTGGACATGTAGCCATTTTGACGATCGAGGAATTCAATCGTCTGAGTCTCATTTACATGCAAAACCATTCCACAAATATCTAACATAAAAAGAATCCAATAAATATAGAATATTAATCAATCTTGCTTAAATTAGAATCTAATTATAATAGAAATAAGACTTTTAAAACATTTCTTGTATTTCAGAACTTACCAACACAACAGTTCTTCTCATCAGGTGAAATTTTTTGCATCATTGATGAATCAATAAGACGGTAAAAATTATCTGAGCTTCTCGGAAGTAGTCAGGTTGCATGGGGTGCCAGCGAGTGTTGTGTCTGATAGGGATCCTAAGTTCACTTCGGTTTTCTGGAAGGCATTTGAGGCAGAGATGGGTACTAAGGTGCATATGAGTACAACTAATCATCCACAGACAGATGGACAGTCAGAGAGGATGATCCAGACGTTGGAGGATATGTTGAGGATGAGTGTGTTGGATTGGGGTGGCCATTGGGTGGATCACCTGTGTTTGGCGGAGTTTGCCTACAACAACAGTTATCAGGCGAGTATTGGGATGTCTCCTTATGAGGCTTGTTATGGGAAGCCGTGTTGTACAGAGTTATGTTGGACTCAGGTGGGGGAGAGGAGTATATATGGTGCTAGTTTTGTTCAGGAGACCACAGAGAAGATTTGGGTTCTCAAGCTGAACATGAAGGAAGCCCATGATAGGCAGAGGAGTTATGCTGATAAGAAGAGGAGAGAGGTTGAGTCTCAGGTGGGAGACAGAGTGTACCTCAAGATGGCCATGTTGTGGGGTCCGAACAGGTCATTGACAGAGACTAAGTTGAGTCCGAGGTATATGGGTCCGTTCAAAGTGATTGAGCGGGTGAGACCGGTTGCATATAGGCTGGAGTTGCCTGAGGTTATGCGTGTGTTCCACAAGGTTTTCCATGTGTCGATGTTGCGGAAGTTTCTCCGCGAGGATTATCAGTTGTTGGCTAAGATTCCTGAGGATTTCAGCCTAACATGACATTAGAGGCAAGACCAGTGAGGGTTCTCGAAAGGAGAATCAAGGAACTTCGGAAGAAGAAGGTTCCTTTGATGAGAGTCCTTTGGGACTATGATGGTGTTGAGGAGCAGACTTGGGAGCCAGAGGCGAGGATGAAGGCAAGGTTCAAGAAGTGGTATGAGAAGCAAGCCGCGACTTGAGCTTGTCTAGCTTGGTCCCATCTGTAATTCGTGGCTGGAGCGGTAATGGAGTATTCCAGCCCATCTCTCTTGTTACTTGGTCGGTTGGGGTGGTTGGTTGTGCGACTTAGTAACAAGATGAGGTGGTGCTCGGGGTAGAAAGTTTCCATGAAGCGGGGTTTTTGAGGAAAGTTTCCTGAAATAGAAGTTTCCCAAGGAAAGTGCTAAAAATGGAAAGTTTTATGTGAGTTAGAATTTGTCCATTTTAGTGGTGGAGAGGCTTGTGTGTCCTTAGTGGCGGACTTTTGAGTCATTGTGCCATGTGTGACAGTCTTTCGAGACATTGTGTGGCATTTGTGGCGGGCTGTTTAGCCAGTTGGGTGGCCTTTGTGGCGGGCTGTTTAGCCAGATGTTTGGCCTTTGTGGTGGGCTATCTAGCCAGATGTGTGGCCTTGGTGGCGGGCCGTTTAGCCAGATGTGTGGCCCTTGTGGCGGGCTGTTTAACCAGTGTGGTCTTTGTGACGGTCCTTCGGAACGAGTGGCCTTGGTGGCGGGCCTTTTTAGGACGTTTGTTTGGTCTTGGTGGCGGTCCTGTTTTTTACATTTGTTTTTCCTTGGTGGCGGTCCTGTTTAGGACATTTGTTTGGCCTTGGTGGCGATCCTGTCTTTTATATTTGTTTTGCCTTGGTGGCGGTCCACTTTAGGACATTTGTTTGGCCTTGCAGGGCCAGCTTGGGGTCCGTTGGGATGGCTAGCGGGGGGCTAGCAGGGTCCACGGACGGTCTGTTGGGACGGCTAGCGAGGGCTAGTGGGGTCCACGGGATGGGTTGTTACAACAGTAAATGTCACAACTTTATTATTGGACATGTAGCCATTTTGACGCTCGAGGAATTCAATCGTCCGAGTCTCATTTACATGCAAAACCATTCCACAAATATCTAACATAAAAAGAATCCAATAAATACAGAATATTAATCAATCTTGCTTAAATTAGTATCTAATTATAATAGAAATAAGACTTTTAAAACATTTCTTGTATTTAAGAACTTACCAACACAACAGTTCTTCTCATCAGGTGAAATTTTTTGCATCATTGATGAATCAATAAGAAGGTAAAAATTATCTGAGATTCTCGGAGGTATTGGAATCATTTTTGTTTGATCTACGAACATGATCTCAAACGGATTGTTTGAGTTTCTATATGATCGTTGGCCTTCAATCACTCTAAATCCTGAAAGCGCGTACCAGTCTCCTTCCTATGTTTTTTCATGAAACTTTTCTACATATAGATCAGCATCTATTTTGGCATCAATCCTAGTTCCCTATAATAAAATTATACATTTTTTCTGGTTTAGTGTAATATTTGAACTTGTTAATTTTAAAATATAATATTAATTATGGTTCAATGAAAAAGAAATAGAAAACATACCTTCTCGTCTACTAGTACTAAACATTCATAAACAGGTTGTCCATCATTATAATGCGGTGGCCATACTGTAGGATTCAAATCTTTTACGTAAACTGTAACATCCGCGAACTAAAATATTGATTTTGGGGATGGGTGTCGATCGACAACATTGGTAGTGTCGGTCGACACCATTAATTTTTGGTTCGACCAGGTTGTTTTATTTGGATATTTTTGACGGTTTGGTTTAAGAAAAACCACAGAAACGGACTATAAATGGAGAAAAACGACTTAGGTCGTGTTTCATTGGTTGTCTCGCCGCTAAAACAAAAGAGAAAAGAAGAGAAAAGCTTGTTCTTGAGGTTTTGTGAGTTTTTGTGAGATTTCAGGGCTTTGTAGGTGAGATCTTGCTGTGGGAGTGAGGATTCAAGGCTAGGATCGTGTGGGGAGCTTGCTGAAGTGTGAGATTCATCATTGTTGGTCACAAAACTTCCTGCAAAGAGGTGAGTTCATGACCATGACAGATCTAAGCCTGTAGTTCCTTGTTCTTGCTTGTTTTTTGCTGTGTTTTTCTTGCTGGGATTGATTGCTACAGGTTCCTATGGATGTATATGGCTTGGGTTTTGAGTATTGGACGGATTAGAGGCGTTAGGAAGCGAGATTCGACTCTCAGCTTCGAGCAGAACGCGATTGGAGAGGCAGTATCGATCGACACCAGGTGGGTGTCGGTCGACACCAACAAGTGAGCATCGGTCGACACTGTTGGGTAGTGTCAGTCGACACCAAGAGCCAGTGTCGGTCGACACTTGGCTGGTGTCGGTCGACACCTCCCTTCCAGCGAGACTATGTTTTGCTTCCTGCTTTGTTTACTTTGTTCGTTGATTGTTTGGAACTTTGGAATTATTGTTGCTTGTGTGTATAGCCCAGTAGATGGGAGGATTGCCTCACTGAGTGTTTATAAAATACTTATGCATCTCAATTTGTGTTTGTGGTGTAGGTAAAGGCAAAATGTGATCGTGGAATCCAAACAATGAAGAGGAGGATGTTCTAGGGACTCGATTGGTTGTTGTCTGGCATTGCTAGGTTGCTAGAGTTGGATCATTATAAACATTGCTAGGTTGCTGGTTCTATGTTTCCTCTTAGTTGAATTTTGCAGATTGTCTATGTTATAATTATTGGATATTTATTGGTTTATAATTGGATATTGTTATTGGTTATTTCTGTTGTTGATTGTGATTGTGGTTAGGTGGCTAGTGGGTATGAGACCACTAGTTGTAGTTTATTTTATTATTATTATTATTATTATTATTATTATTATTATTATTATTATTATTATTATTATTATTATTATTATTATTATTATTATTAAAAACAAAAAGTTGGGTCGTTTCATGAACAACCATTTTTTTTGTTCTTATTAAGTAGATATTTAACCAAGAAAAATATAACAGAGGAAGAACTGAAATGGTATGGAAATTTACATTTTTACATATATTTATAGAAAATCAAAGATGAGTCGATGGAATAAAATTTTTAAATTTGTGTGGCTTGTATAAAATCTCGTGTATTACACAGGAAAAGCTGAATAAGTTTCTGTTTGATAAGAATGAAACAATACTTTGTTTGTTTTCAAGGTATTTGTAATTGGTTTGTTGAAAATCCGATGTTTGAATTGAAACATTAATTTTGGAATTTTCTCCTAGGATGCTGACGTTTATTATTATCATGCATTGGACTGATAGTCTTTGTTTTTTAGAACTGTTTAGTCTTTTTTTCGAAGACTTCATAAACTTTTTTAATAAACATTTATCAAAATCCCATACGTCGACATTTGCAAACAACATTATATTAAAAAAAAATTGTAATAATAATGCTAAGTTATTTAACTAAAATTTAATATCTTTATAAAATAAACATTAAATCCATCTTGACCTAGAACCTGTTTACACTGGTCCTGCTGTGAGGAACGGATTTATCGAGCAAAAAAAGTGATTCTATGCGCAGACGTGAAAGCTCTATTGATAGGAAACATTCTAGCCAATTTTAGAGGAACGATTCCCTTGTCTGAGAACCGCCATTCCCGCACTATTCTTTTCCACATTGAGAATCTCGATAACTCTAAATTAAGAAGTGAGCGAATCCCAAAGCTCTCTTTTTTCCCCCTTTTCACCTTTAATTGGTGAAAGTATAAAATCTGATGTGAATAGAAGAAAAAGAAAGAAGAAAGATAGGCGGACGACTTTACTATAGTATAGGTCGAAAAAAACCGTGAGCAGTAAGCAGCGGATCTCCCCTTCTTTTGGGAAAGCAGGTGGCCGCGTGTGAATTCTTTCAAGGCAAGGGGCGGCCTGATTTCGACATTGTTGTTTCACTCTGATCCGGTCGAGGTGGTTTTCGTTTACCAGCGCGTAGGTGGTCTAAGTTCCTATGACCGAGTCTTTCTGGCCCCTGTGAACATCTTTTCTTAATGTATTAAAGAGGGCCTCTCTAACCGGTGAAAAGTAGTGGGTGTCCACTAACGGCCGTTCCCGGCTCGGCTCCGATAACGAAATTCCGGGAGGAGTCGGTAGTTGGGCACTGGATCCCTTCGGACCTGGAGAACGTGTGACGCTGGGTCGGGGTTTGGTGAACCAACTGGTCGCTCCTCTAGTTGAAGTATCAGGCCCCTTTTCGTTGCCTAGGTTACACCTTCGGAATACCCCAGAAGGGAATATCTCTCTACTTCCCTAAATCTTCACTTGATGCCCGCCGACTCTCCTTTCGTCATAAGGCGTGGAATTAGACCAAGGGGAATCTCCATAAAAACAGGCCCCTCTAGAATAGGCGGCTAGTCACAATGCTTCTCTTATTATTTAGTAGTTCAATCTTACTTTCTTACCCGCCGGGGCAGCATTGAATGAAATACAACAAACAACACCGAACAAGTAAGACAAAGAAGATCTCAGACTTAGATAAGCCATGGTCATGTACCCACCTCTTTGCAGGAAGATTCTGACCAACAGCGACGAAACCAACCCTCCTAGCAAGCTTCTAGCTCCTTCCTAGCTTAAAATCTCCCAAGAAAAGACAACAAATCTTCTAATCTCTCTCTAAAACCTCAAGAACACTTTACTCTCTTTGTTTTCTCTAAAACGGCGTAAGACAAAACAAAAACATGACCTAGGTCGTTTTCTCACTTTATATCTCGGTTCAATGGTTTTACCTAAACCAAACCGACCAAAATCGACTATTAAATCAAACTGGTCGAACCAGAAAATGGTGGTGTCGATCGACACCCGTCCCAAAAATCCAATAAATGGTTCGCGGATGTTACATAATGAACCATGTCGTTAAGGAGGTTTGAAAGTAGACCAGAACTATATCAGTTTGGTTTGTGTTTCTATACAAAGGAGAAAGAAAATTTTCTAAAATAGAAAAAGAGTTGCAAATTCTAAACCTAAACTGGAATAAAGAGGTTTCAAGGTTTTATATAAAGAGAAGAAGGGTTCCCAATTCATAATCACCAACATAAGAAAATAGGGAGAGACAAGTTAGAGAGATAGAGTTTTCAGGTTTCGGGTTAGTTAGATTTCTTATTCTTTTTGGAATAGTTCTTTTTGGAATAGATTTCTCATTCCTAGTATTCACTCCCTTCACTTTTAACCAATGATTATGCCATGTCATCTAAGATTTAAAAAGGAATTAAAAATTTAACAAATTAAATAAATTAAGAAAATAATATCATCATTAACAAAATTTGTTAACAGCGTCGCAGTTTTTCTTTTTAAGGTTTTGATTTAATTTTTGGTTATACGTTAATTTTCTCATCTTCAGTATTTATTACAAACACCTCGCTGGATTATATATATGACTCCGATTTCAATATCGTCATCTTCAAATTTGGTTTTCCGTCTCACCAATCATATAAGAAACTCTCGAGTCTGATTTCAGGCTTGTTTTATTAGTCCTCAAAAATTGCAATTTGTTTCATTTCGATCTGCATCTATGTATTTAATTACTGGTCTGAAAGCGCACTTTATACATGTTTATATGTTTTATTAATCAGTTCACCATTCAAGCAAAAAAAGAAAAGTAACATACACCTTTCCTTCCGTCTGTCATGAGAACTTTTGCTTAAGTCAATATCGAGGAGTTAGAAGAGAAACAGAAGATGATTGATATTAGATATTTAACAAAGTTCTATGCGGAAGCGTGAAACCGGAAACATACCTTGGTCGGTTTAGTGATGAATATTGCACGAAATCGTCTGAGAATTGATGCAGAGATCGGGGTTGAAATCACAGATGGAAATCAACCACAAGCTACCGTTCAAATGTCTTCTCCGTTGATCTGTCAAAGCTTTCTCTCTCAAGAACGTTTTACTCTCTCTCTCTTTCTCTCTATGTTAATGGACACAAGTATTGTCCAAGTTATCTCATAATCCTCCTTTTATAGAGAAGACAAGAGAGTTCATGAACAGCCACGAACGAGTTTTGCATCTTTTAAAAAACAACTTCTCAATTACACTGTTTCAATTAAACCGGTTCGGTATGCTGCCATATCATGGGCGCAAACCGACCATAAACCAACATCTCCCACTCGCACATGATAGAGAGCATAATTAGTACTAGAGAAATCTTAGAGTTCAGCTCGAGAATCGAAACATGGAAATCATACAACAAATGAATCTGGCGACCCTACGAGTACACCTGCACTTGGGAGCTAAACTATGCACATGTTAGGAATACATAACTGCTACAACCGTAAAGAAAATAAATGCATTTTTTAAGTATGTCTCGCTGTCCCCCAAACTAATTTATCTTTTACATCAATCTTAACATATCTTATCCCTATAGCATATGTTAGACATTTCACATTATGTGTTCACTATATTCAAACTCCAATTGAGTGATATAGTGGCTGACCAGCAAACACATATGTCAATGTAAAAACAAATAGTTTTTCCCTTTCGTACTCATGTCCATCCGTTCCAAACTAACCGCTTTCCTAGCATGTCCCATAAGGCTAATTATTCCATCGCCATCGGATAAACATACTAAAGTAGCGAAGATTAGCTTATCTCTTCAAGAACATAGACAAAGGTTCAAGGGTAACTCTTGAAACCATAGTATGGTTTATAGGAACTCACATTGCAGATGATAGGGATTACAAATAAAATATCACTCGCTTCCTATATTGTCGGACTAGCACATGTGGTGTGAATCACATGTCAGAGTAGTTAACTCTTTTCAAAATATATATGTCAATTGGTTAAACCAAATACTACTATGTGGATCAAGCCACTATCAGCTCGCTGTTTAGCGCCTGATTATGTGCTTATCCTGCTCTTCCAAGTATTCATGATTTTGGGTCAATCATGATTGATATCTTAATAAGCATATCTCATCTTGACTCTTTATCAAGGAAACATTAACTAGCCTTACAAAGGTAAGCTCTCACTAGCGCCAAGCTGGTCATGTCTCATCTCAACATCTCACAAAGAAATCTGAGGCGATTGTTCATGTGAGTGAAGCAATCTCTTACTGGTGACACTTCTTAATATTTGTGTGTAATATGCAAACAAAAATTGACAGATGTATACGATGTCAAAAAGAAATATTATTAAATATATATGTAACATCCACTACAGATACAACGTCAAATGACAAACTTTCATAAGTACACAAATCAAATTCTACGCAGGCCTAAAGCTCGAACATGAGCGAGATAAACATCTCTTGGGATGGGTTTGGTAAATGGATCAGCTACCATCCTATGCGTAGATATATACTTAATGACCACCTCCTTATTTGCCACAATGTCTCTCACGAAATTATTTTTGATTGCAATGTGCTTTGTCATTCCATGATACTTAGGATCTTTCAAGAAAGCAATACACGCTGACTATTACAATAAATAGTCAAAGGGCACGAAGCCTCTGGAGTGATCTGTAAGCTTTCTAAGAATATTCTTAGCCATACAACTTCTTGGACTGATGCTGAACATGCAATGAACTCATCTTCCATCGTGGATAGAGCTGTATAAGATTGTTTCTTGCTACTCCAAGTGATAGCACCATTATTAAGCAAGAAAGCATATCCTGAAGTATATCATTAACGACTTACTAAGCCAACGACATAAAAAATATCCGGCTGGGTGCACATCATAGCATACATCAAGCTGCCCACAGCACTAGAGTATGAGACTTTTTCCATCTCTCGTTTCTCTTCAAGGGTCTTAGGGCACATTTCAAGGTTTAGGCTTTCACCTTTCGCGATTGGAGTGTCAATGGGGTTACTATCAAGCGTCTTAAACCTTTCAAGGATTGTACGAATATATGACTCTTGTGAAAGAGATAATAAATTCCTTGATCGGTCTTGGTATATCTTAACACCGAGAACATAATCTGCTTCTCCCATATTCTTCATCTCGAAATAAGATGATGACCATTTCTTAATAGTCATGAGAAACTCTATATCATTTCCAGCCAACAAGATGTCATCGACATATAGAGAAAGAATTACAAAAGATTGTCCAGTGCTCTTGACATAGACACAATGGTCTTCACTAATCATCATAAAATCATAAGAGGTAATAGCTCGATGAAAGCAAAAATACCATTGCCTAGAAGATTGTTTGAGGCCATATATTGAACGTCTGAGCTTGCAAACTTTGTGCTCTTGGCCTTCTACAACAAAACCGACTGGTTGTTCCATGTAGATTTCTTCTTCTAGTCCCCTGTTAAGAAACACAGTCTTAACATCCATTTGATGTAATTATAAATCTAATCCGGCGACTAAGGCTAGAATAAGGCGAATTGAGGCAAACCTCACCACTGGTGAAAATGTTTCCTCATAGTCTATACCCTCTTGTTGGGTATATCCTTTCGCTACCAAGTGAGCCTTATACCTATCTATGGATCCATCTGCCTTTCGTTTGATCTTAAAAATCCACTTTTTTCCAATCGCTCGACGTTCTGGCGGAAGATCAACCAAGTACCATACTTGGTTTACCTTCATAGATTATAGTTCTTCTCTTATTGCAACATTCCATTCATCTGATTTTGGGCAAAAGAGAGCCTTGTAAACAGTTCGAGGCTCTAAGTCATCTTGTAGAGCAACCATGAAAGCTTCCCCTTTGATCTCAAAACGACATTGAGGAATGTTTCCACGACTACTTCTACGTACCTCTGACTCTTGTGATTCCTTCCTACGAGAATCACTAACTGAAACGACCCGACCCGTTTTTTTAAATTAATAATAAATAATAAATAATAAATAAACTACAACTAGTGGTCCCATATCCACTAGCCACCTAACCACATTTCACAATCAATAGTGGAATAACAAATACCAATAACAGATAAATATCAAATAATAAAACCAATATTATAGCATAAGCAATATCCAATAATCAACCAACAGGAAACATAGAACCAGCAACCTAGCAATGTTCTAATGACCCCACTCCACCAACCTAGCAATACCAGACAACATTCGATTGAGTCCCTAGAACATCCTCCTCTTCATTGTCTGGATACCACGATCACACTTTGCCTTTACCTGCACCACAAACACAATTTGAGATGCATGAGTATTTTATAAACACTCAGTGAGGCAATCCTCCCATCTACTGGGCTATATACACAAGCAACTGTAACTCCAATGTTCCAAACAATCAAACAAACAAAACATACAAACTAGGAGAACAAACATTATTTCGCTGGAAGGGAGGTGTCGACCGACACCAGCCAAGTGTCGACCAACACCAGCCAAGTGTCGACCGACACTGGCTCCTGGTGTCGACCGACACTACCCCACAGTGTTGATTGATGCCGCTTCACTGGTCTCGACTGACACCAATTGTTGTCGATCGACTCTGCAACCGCGATCCACACGAAGCCGAGAGTCGAATCTCGCTCCCAACCTCCTCCAAATCACCCAATATTGAAAACCCAAGCCATATACGTCCATAGGAACCTGTAGCAATCAATCCCAGCAAGAAAAACACACAAACACAGCAACAAACAAGCAAGAAAAAGGATATCACAGGCTTAGATCAGCCATGGTCATGCACTCACCTATTTGCAGGAAGATTATGACCAGCAGCAACGAAACCAACCTTCCTAGCAAGCTTCTAGCTCCTTCCTAGCTCCAAATCTCCCAAGAAAAGCCACCAAAACTCCCAACCTCTCTTTACAACTCAAGAACACTTTCCTCTTTTTTTTTTTCTCAAACTGGCGACAAACACCAACTTCCAAAACCCTTCTGGTCAACATTTCCTTTAAATATCTTGGTTCAATGGTTTTCTTTAAACCAAAACTACCAAAATCGACAATTAATTCGAACTCGTCGAACCAGAGAATATTGGTGTCGACCGACACCAATCGACACCCTCCTCCAAAACGTTTGGTTTGCGGGTGTTACACTAACCAATCTATCATTCCCACTAAGTTTAGATAGTTCTCGTGAACTTTCATCAACTTCCATAGATTGGTTAGTAGGAGTAACATTAATTGGGTAAGCCATCTCTTGAAGATGGAATGCCTTATTAATCTCTCCCCTTCGAGGAAAGTCATTTTCCAAGAATGTAACATCTCGTGATTCGATTTCTGTTATACCTCCATCTGAGTGTTCATCGATGAGCACATAACCCTTAGAGTGCTCAGAATATCTTATAAAGATACACTTATTTCCTCTAGGACCCAATTTTCCATGAGGATGAGAAGTATCGCGAACAAATGCTGCAGACCCCCAATGTCTTAGATGCATTAGGTCAGGTTTTCTCCCCTTCCATAACTCATAAGGAGTAGATGTAACAGACTTAAAGGGCACCCGATTAAGTACATAGGCAGCAGTCATTAATGCATTACCTCAATATGAAATTGGAAGGTTAGCTTGCGCCATCATAGACCTAACCATTTCCAGAAGCGTTCGATTTCTTTTTTCCGCTACAACATTTTGTTGCGGTGTATATGGGGTAGTCAATTGTCTGGAAATGCCTTTTGCATTACACAATTCTTTGAATTGTTCAGACAAGTATTCACGACCTCGATCTGTTCTCAAACACTTTATCATCTTCTCCAATTGATTTTTGATCAAAGTGATTTAACGTCTAAAACACTCTAGTGCTTCTGACTTATGATAAATCAGGTACACATGCTTGAATCGAGTGAAATCATCTATAAAGGTGGTAAAATATAAAGCCCCATGCCTTGCCCTCAAATTCATTGGACCACAAATGTCAGAATGAATTAAATGCAATGGATATTCAGCTCTAGTTGCTTTTCCAAATGGTTTTCTTTCTGCTTTTCCAGCTAAACATGGCTCACATGTGTCAAGATCAACTCGGGCGAGAGAGCCGAGAAGGCCTTCTCTAGCCAATCTATTCATTCGGTCAACACCTGTGTGACCAAGTTTACAATGCCACACATTTATTTCAACATTTGTAGAACTTGTGACATATGAAAAACATTGATCAACATTACTAGTAGTAGTATTTGTAGTACAATCAAGTATAATAAAAACATCACAAGCATTACCATAACCGTAGTACACAGACCCTAAAGTAATTTTTAAACACATGTCATGGAAAATTAAACCAAATCCTAACTTAAGTAAAGCTAAAACAGAGACAAGGTCCCGACGGATTTCCGGAGCATACAAGACATCATGTAAGATAAGTGTTCTCCCGCCACGCATGTGTAGCTGACAAGTGCCAATATCCAGTACCGTAACCTTGGAGTTATTTCCTACATACAACCATCTTGAACCTTAGGTATCCGTCGGAACTCTACATACACTTCTCGATTCCTAGTTACGTGGTCTGTTGTTCCTGAGTCTACAATCCACAAAGGATGAGATTCTGTAAGAATTAAACAACTAGAAACAAAAACATATCTGCAAGTAGAATTCAAGGATAATACCTTCTTTGCCTCAGTGCATTCACAAGAAAAGTGACACATGGAGCTAAAGTTCTAGCATTTTACTTTGGTCACCCTCCACGTTTGCCACGCTTGGCATATTTTCTGCTTTTTAAGTTCAGATTGATAGGGAGCCTTATTTCCTTTGTTACCTCTCTTGCGTTTCAAGCTTGAGCTTGAACTTGCAACATTGGCCTCATTGAAGGGTTTAGCAGCTTCTAAGCGCTTATCCTCTAACTCAAGATGGCGTGATATGTCTTCGAATGTTTTCACACTAACATTATCCGTCATTCGAACCTTCATATAGTCCCAACTTTCAGGCAACGAGCGGAGAACCGCTTGGATTTGCTGTTCATCAGATATAACTTGACCAGCACTTTTGAGCTCTCTAATTATGGTTGCCATGACTAAGATCATGCCTCATTGAATGATTTGGGCGCTTCTTGTAGTCATGAAACCTTTGATTAAGTCTCCTAAGTTTTGTCGCCGAAGTGGCACCAAACTTTTCTTTCAAGGCCTCCCACATGCCTTTAGCAGTTTCATACTCTTCAAACTCACACATAAGATCATCTTGCATGCAACTCAGCAACGTAATGCTGGCTTTGCTATTCTTTCTTTTCCAGAAAACATATGCCTCTTGATCTCTCTTATGTTGAGCAGTAGTACCCTGCTCAGGCTCATCCATGAGATAGAAAAGAGTCTCTTTCACTCTTGCTCTTCAAGGACATACTGGACTTTGCGATACCAAATATCATAATTGTCACCATCCAGTTTGTCAACTCTATTGAGCTCAGCAAATAATATTCTTACAAGCCGATGACATGCCTGTTGGAATATTCAAAGACATTAACATGTTTGCATATTTATTCACACACAACACACATTTTACCATAACTCAATTTATAATACAAGATCGAGAGTTCACTATGTTTCCAATCATCACCCGTATTACAATCTTGTCACAAAAAATTAATTTATTTCATGCAAAATTTAAGTTCTAAACAAAATTAGAACTCCCACTTAATTAATGTATTTTCTAACATGAATTAACAAATAAAACATGCTAATTTATACAAACAAATATTCCATTTATCAAAATAAAAATTTGAGAAAAAATAATCTCAGATTCTTAATCTCCTCATCACGATAATTCTAGAGAAATTTAAATTTTTAAATATGGACATACCAAACTCATTTTATTGAATAAACAATATATGTATTTTAGACAAATCAGAATCTGCCACGTGGAGATTACTGTTCATCATATTCCTCATACATATATTAATGCCCATTCACACGAAAACTTTCGGCCCCTATAACTCTCCGTATACTTAACGAAATCAGGCGTGCGATATACCAATAAAAAGAGAATTTTCTACGCACAGCCACTGAAATCATGCAATTACGGATTTTGTACACGGAGTTATGGTCGAATTAAAATCGGCGGTTTATTCACATAGTTCCCAAATTTGTGCAATCTAATCCGGTGCTTAAAGTCATAATTTCCAGGTCTATTCATGACACTATGAGTCATATTCATGCAAAGTTTCATTCAATTTTATCAACGAATATAAAAGTTACCATTTTCAATCATACTCATAAATAATCGTTTTCTCTAATTCAACAAGAATTAACGAGATTAACTTATAGATACTTGCAGTCATGATAACTATGAATGAAATATTGCCACAACCAAAAACCAAATGTTTTGATACCAACGCAACAAAGTTCTATACAGAATCGTGAAACCGAAAACGTACCTTGGCCGGTTTAGTGACGAATACGGCATGAAATCGTTTGAGAATTGATGCAGAGATCGGGGTTGAAATCACAGATGGAAATTAACCACAAGCCACCGTTCAAATTTCGTCTCCGTTGATCTCTCGAAGCTTTCTCTCTCAAGAACGTTTTACTTTCGCTCTCTCTCTCTCTTTATGTTAATGAACACAAGTATTAATACGAGTTTACGAAAAGCCACAAACGAGTTTCGCATCTTTTATACACAAGTATTAACTTGGACAGTATTGTCCAAGTTATCTCATAATCCTCCTTTTATAGAGAAGACAAGAGAGTTTACGAACAGCCACAAACGAGTTTCGCATCTTTTGAAAAATAACTTCTCAATTATAACGTTTCAATTAAACCGGTTCGGTATGCTGCCAAATCATGGGCGCAAACCGACCAAACCAACAAGATATGTGATGGTTTAGTCTTTGTTATGTAAATAAGAGGTTTGTACCAGATAGTCTTTACTTGTATATAACCTCTGTATGATACATTGTGTGAATAACAGAATCATTTCCATTCTTATCTTCATCTTCTCATCGTTTATCTTCTCCATAATCTTCATCGATTCTATTTGTTCCACTCAACTAACATCGCTTAGCTCCAATTTCGTTTCTCTTTACTCTGATCATTTTGTTGTTGGTGATTTGTTGTGTGCTTGATTGTGTCGATATGGGAGTTCCGATCCAAAAAACTAATCGTCGTCTGGGTAAATCTACCGGTGCTGGGAGTTCTGCTTCAAAATGGAAAGCTCCGATGAGTTCTCTCTCTTTGATTCTGGCAGATCCAGCTATGGTTGTTCCGATCGCCTCTGTTTCTGAGATCGATACTTTGAATTGTCCACACTCACCACTTTTTCTTCACAGTGCTGATCATCTAGGCCTCTCTCTTGTTGCGGATCATCTTGAAGGTACGAATTATAACAAACTTGCTTTCATCGATGGTTCTCTTCCTCGTCCAGATGAAGGTAATCCTATCTTTCGTATCTGATCTAGATAAAACAATATGGTAATATCCTGGATGTTGAATGCTGTTTCTAAACAGATCTATGGTAGTATCTTGAACTTTGATGATGCTACTATGATCTGGAAGGATTTGAAGAACAGGTTCCATATGACGAATTTGCCAAGAACCTTTCATTTGTTTCAGCAGATTCAAGATCTGCGTCAAGGTTCCATGGATTTATCAAGCTATTACACAGCTTTGAAAACTCTATGGGATCAGCTTGATGGAAGTGAGCCTACTGAATCATGTATGTGTTGTCGTTCTTTCAACTGTGTGAGTAAGCGTAATTTTCAGGCAAAGATTGATAGAGGACGTCTCATGAAGTTTCTGGCTGGTTTAAACGAGTCTTACTCTATCATCATATGTCAAATCATCATGATGAAGCCTCTGCCTGATATTGCTGAAGGTTACAACATCTTGGATCAAGATGATAGTCGGATAGAGTTTGGTGTCAGTGTTGTACCCAGAGCCGGCCGATAGGCCAGGCTGATGAAGCAACAGATTGTGGCCTTCTAAAATATAAAAAAAATTCGGCCTCTTTCTCTCCAATTGTATATTTGGTCTGTCGGTATAAGAATAGTATCGAGGACTCATATGTCATGAGTTCGACCTGTTTCTCTGTTCATTTTTATGTTTTACCATTTTTTCCACAAAACATAACAAAAGAAAAAAAATTAAGGCATTTAATAAGAAAATTCAGCCCATTTATTTTCTTTGATTGTGGCCTCCGTCAAATTAGCGACGGCTCTGGTTGTACCAGCTGCTTTTTAGGTTGGGAATGTTTTGCCGCATCCTAAAGTGATAATTGTCACTGTTCCTCCGACATATGATGGATCTGTTAATGTTGCATACCAGTCTCACAGAAAGGACAAACTGTTTTGCTCTCATTGTGGTTTTACTGGCCATGTTGTCGATCGTTACTATAAGTTACATGGTTATCCACGTGGATGGAAGTCTAGGAAGCAACAGTTTGCAACTTCTCAGTCTTCTCAATCGACTAATCTATCCCTGCTGTCACAGCCCAAGTTTCTGCTACGATTGGTGCTCCTGACAAGATGATACTAGGATTTAGTGTGTCTATCCTAGAAGGTTCAATTAACCTTATGCATTGTAGTATTGAAGGTGTCAATCCAAATGGGATGATGCTAATCACAAAAGATGCAATCAAGATAGAACAAGTTAAACCAATTAAAAGATGGGGGTGATTCTATCAACCTAATGAAGCATAAATGAAAATGCAACAAAGTAAACAACTTAAAGACAGTACTAAACAGAAATTAAACTACTAAACAAGTGCAATAAACAATACTAAGCAGATTAACTAATAAGCAGAAGAAAACAAGAACAGAACAATGAATAAACAATAAAGTAAACTGGAGCTCGACCTAGCACTCGGTCGAGTGCATGGTCGAGTGCACGGTCGAGTGCACGGTCGAGTGCACGGACGAGTGATGCAGAATGAAAGATTAAATGCAAAACTAAAAGCAGAAACAATAAAGCAGACAATGATAAGTAATTAAACGCAAGAAACAAAAGCAAACAAGTAGCAAATAGATCCTAAGGATGGGAATAATTGGTTGGTATTAAACTTAATCTATCTAGGTTGCTTAACAAAACTCAATCAACAAAGAGCTAATCCTTAGACAATGATCTCATTATACTTGCTAATCCACTCTCATGGCAATAACAATCAAGTTTAGTAACATCCTAACCCAACTCTCATTGGTGAAACCATAATAAACAGGCAATAAACTCCAGATCATTAATGTCAAAAATCAAACAAAACATCTAATCTCTTAGCATGCTTCATGATAATCTCTAGTATTAGCCTTATTTAGCAACTTAGACATTGGTGTGATGCTAAGAAGCTTAAGATTTATCCTTACCCTCTCAGTATAAGAACAGCATAGAGCACATCTAATCTAGAAAGGATTCTATAGAATCCAAGCTTAAACAACCTAAACAAACTAAGTTCTCTACCAACCTAACCCATCCTTAAGAATCTATCTCTACTCAAATCTAATAAATGAGATTTAAGAACACAAACCCAGAAAATGATAAAACATACATAATCAGAAATATTATGATGAGATAAGAAACTTTGTAGAAGAAATCAAATGCAAATACTTAAAGGATCAAAAGTTATGAAGATTACAAGTTTTGGTGGCTAGACCTAAAAAAACGAGATTGTTCTATGGCCAGAGGTAAGAGGCCTATTTATAGGAAAGAAGGGAAGGCCTAGTTAGCTATAAGACAAAATAGACAGCTGGTGGCAAGTGCTCGACCATTTGCTCGGTCGAGTGCATGGTCGAGTGGTTTGTCAAGTAGCTCCAGTCTTCGATCTGGTATGATATCCGTTCAATAAAACAGTGATAACTATTGCTCCATAACTCAGATCGGCCTGCGACAACCGGCATTGGAAAGCTACCTCGATTGCCTACAACTTTAATGAAGAACGCTCAAGTTGAATGCCAACAGAAGATCTTTATTCTAGTCGATCTTTGAGGGGTTCGTCTTGAATCCGACCAAGTGTTCTTCGGCAAACGGTCGAGTGTGTGCTCGAATCCATGGTCGAGTGATTGCTTTCCTTCTCTTTTGAGCCTTATTCCCTTTCTAGATGTCTCCTTGTGATCACAACTCCTCCTTGGTGCTTCCAAGCTACCTAATTCACCTGTTTATGCACACAAATATGCAAATGCAATGCAAATTCTATCCTAATGCATAAACTGAGAATAAAGACATAAATGTGCTAAAACTAACACTAAACAATGCAAAACAGGAGTTAAATGCATGCTAAAAGATGGTAAAATATATAGTTAGCACAAGAAATATGATGGTTTGGAGAGTTTGATTAGGAAATTGTCTACAAGACCAGTTGTGGAGTTTCATTGCATATTTTAGCTCTCACCTTGTTCCTCAGTCCACTTCTCAGACTACACCAACACCAACGACCGAAGCTTCACCTTCTGGTATACTCTTCTCTAACTCTACCTATTGCTTTATTGGGATATTGAATGTTGCTCAATGTGTGACAAATAAGAGATCATGGATTATTGATTCTAGTGGTACTCATCATGTCAGTTATGATAGAAGTTTATTTGATGATCTTGATATGTCTATTCATCAGCATGTTAATATTCCCAATGGCAGTTTAGTTATGGTAGCTGGTATTGGTACAGTGGTGATCAATGGTTCTATCAGTTTGAGGAATGTTCTGTATATAACAGATTGCAGGCTAAATCTTCTCAGTATAAGTTTGTTGACTACAGACATTGGTTCTTGTGTTATCTTTGATCCTGCTTCTTGACTGGTACAGGATCCTATCAAGGGATTGACAATTGGAAGGGGTAGAAGAATCGCTAATCTTTACTTGTTGGACGTTGAAGACCCTGCAGATTCAAGATAACTATCTTCTTGTAGTTTGAATGTTGTAATAGATTATGCTGTTTGGCATAAGAGACTCAAGCACACGTCTTTTTCTCGGATTTATATGATTACAAACGTTCTTGGAATTTCTAAACAAAGGAATAAAGGGTTTATACATTGTGACATTTGTCAAAGAGCAAAACAGGAGAATTTGTCATATAATAGAAACAACTTTTGTTTTGCATCTTTTAATCTGTTACATATCGACGTTTGGGGGCCGATCTCAGAACCAACAGTGGAAGGGTTTAAATATTTTTTGACAATAGTGGATGATCATAGCAGAGTAACTTGCTCAAGTTGAAGAGTGATGTGTTGAAAGTATTTCATGATTTCTTACAAATGGTGGAGACTCAGTTTGATAAGAAGGTTCACAGTGTACAGTCGGATAATGCTCCAGAACTAAAAAATTTCGATCTTTATCGCAACAAAGGGATTGTAGCTTACCACTCTTGTCCAGAAACTCCAGACCAAAACTCCGCCATTGAAAGGAAGCACCAACACATTCTAAATGTTGCTTGTGCTCTCCTTTTCCAATCCAATCTGCCTTTATCTTTATGGGGCGATTGCATTCTAACTGCCATGTATCTTATCAACAAAACACCATCACCACTATTGGATAACAAAACACCATATGAGAAGCTCACAAAGAAGACATCAGAGTATACAGATTTGAGAACCTTTGGTTGTCTAAGCTACACGAGCAATTCTCCAAAATAGCGAACAAATTTTGAAGATAGAGCTAGGGCTTGTGTGTTTTTGGGATATCCAGCGGGTTATAAAGGTTAAAAAATGATGGATATTGAGAGCAATGTTGTTTTCTCCATGAATGTGAAATTATTTGAAGATATTTTCTCTTCTCATAATACACAACCCACCAGTGATGCCACACAATTCTTTCCCCATTTGAGCACAAGTGTTGCTACTAGAGGAGAGTCTTCTGGCACTGTGAGTGAGGGGGAATCAGTGATTGAATCTCTTGAGACAGTTCCAAGAAATTGGGTTTCACGACCTCCGAGTTATCTTCAAGATTATCAATGCAACTCTTTATAAGAATCTACAGTTCATCCTATCTCACAGGTTCTGTCTTACTCCAATTTATCGGACCCTTTTTGTGCTTATATCAATGCTTTGACAAAATATCCTACTCCTACTAGTTATCATCATGCTAGTAATATTAAGGAACTTTGTGATGCTATGGACGCTGAGATAGGAGCTATGGAAAGGACAAACACATGGTTTGTTGTTTTTTTGCCTCCGGGTAAAAAGCATGTCGGATGTAAATGGGTGTATTCAGTGAAACTACATGCAGACGACAATCTAGAGCGTTACAAGGCTCGCTTAGTAGCCAAGGGATATACTCAAAGAGAGGGTCTTGACTATGTGGAAACATTCTCTCCAGTTTCAAGAATGACCACAGTCAAGTTCCTTCTTGCAGTTGCAGCTCATAGAAAGTGGTTTTTTGGATCAGCTGGATGTTTCTAACGCCTTTCTTAATGGAATTTAAAAGAAGAAATTTATATGGTTCTACCACCTGGTTATGCCCCAAAAAAGGGGGAATCTTTTTCACCAAATGCTGTTTGCAAACTTCAAAAGTCTTTGTATGGCCTAAAGCAAGCATCAAGACAATGGTACCTAAAATTCTCTCAGTCTTTGCTTTCTTTAGGTTTTAAGGGTGGTTCAGGTGATGACACTCTTTTCACAAGGCGATCTAGAGATGTTGATATGGCAATCTTGGTTTCTGTCAATGATATTATAATTGCTAGTAAGTCCTCTCTCGCCACTGCCTCTCTCACTGATGCCTTGAAAAAAAACGTTTAAGCTCAGAGAATTGAATCTTTTTAAATATTTTTTGGGCCCTGAAGTTGCAAGGACTTCCACAGGGATTTCCATTTGTCAGCAAAAATATGTTCTGGACTTGTTGGATTAAACTGGTCTCTTGGGGTGCTGTCCGTCTTCTATTCCTATGGATCCTAGTGATATATTGAATGGAGAAACTAGGAAATTGTTAAAGATGTGGAACAATATCGAAGACTAGTTGGAAAACTCATGTATCTGACCTTTACCCGACCTAACATCACTTTTGCAGTAAATAAACTTTGTCAATTCACATATGCTTCGAGACAACCTCATCTGAATGCTTTATATAGGGTTTTGCATTACCTTAAAGGCACAATTGGTTAAAGAATGTTTTACTCTGCTACCTCATATTTTCGTTTGAAAGCTTTCTCGACGCAGATTGAGGCAAATGAACGGATAGCAGGCGTTCTGTTTCTGGTATTTGTACTTTTAGTGGTCCATCCTTGGTCTCTTGGAAGTCAAATAAACACAATGTAGAGTCTGAATATCGGTCTATGGCTGCAGCCGTAAAAAAAATACTTTGGATAAAGAAGCTTATGGTTGATCTATGGGTTGATATCTCTAAAGCTTTTACACGTTACTGTGATAACACAACTGCTCTCCATATAGCTAACAATTCAGTCTTCCATGATGGACCAAACATCTAGAAATGGATTGCCACATTGTGAGAGAAAAGGTTCAGTTGGGGATCATCAAGACACTCCATGTGGGCACTGAACACCAATTAGCTTATGTTTTCACTAAACTATTGTTTCCTACACAATTCTTGAGACTCACTCGCAAGATGGGTGTTATTAACATATACACTCCATCTTGAAGGAGAATATTAGATATGTGATTGTTTAGTCTTGGTTATGTAAATAACCAGTTTGTACCGGATAGTCTTTACATATATAACCTCTGTATGATACATTAAGTGTGAATAACAGAATCATTTCCATTCTTATTTTCATCTTCTCATTGCTTATCTTCTCTATAACCTTCATCGATTCTGTTTGTTCCACTCAACTAACAATTGAGGAGTTAGAGTCCATATGGTTCCAACGTCTGTAATTATGCACTCTGCCAAACTTTATTTAGACGTTAATAATATGACCAATAACTTTGTCTATTTGCTAGAAGGTATGTTTCAAAATTTTTAAATTTGAAAGTTCTCAAACTTTGTTTCATCTAATTTTCATAAATTTGGAAGACATCGGGTTTTGAGATAAAGAACAATACATGGGAAACAATAATGTAGTCTATCGTTAGAATCTTACACACAAAAACATACATCTAAACTAAATGGAAAACAAAAAGGGTGTTGGTTTACGTTTTTGGTTCTTTGATGGTTACTCTGATAACACCGGTGACTGGTTCCACACCAAGTTTTAACATCGCCTTCATACTCCTCTTTTCATGGTCGTGGCAAGAACATTGACAATTTTTTTTTTTTTTAAAGGGATATCGGATATATAGCTGGAAACACACATACAATTGGGTCTCGTAAGAGGGTTATAGTTTTGGAGCTTTTCTTATCTTAAGACTATACATGCTGAAAGTTTTCAAACCACAAGTACATATAAGTGTCAGTTGGATCTGTTGCCGCAGAGTTGGTGTCTTGGGCATCTAAACCTAAAAGCCTTCGCCTTAGTATGAGCTGGATCTCCTTCTTCATCCTGTTAGTAGAGCAGAAGGAGGTTGAGTGAAGCCTGGTATTCCTTTCGGACCAAATTTTGTAAAGTAGAGCCTGAAACAACAACTTGCATATCACATTAAGCTTCCTACTTTGGGTGGGAGAATTTATTCAATGTAAAAAGCCAGTGAATGTGCTTTGTTGCGGAGGATGGAGATGAGCAAAGAAGTCGAGCCATAGGACTTTAGAGTAAGTACACTGAAAGAAGAGATGGTCTATTGATTCATCTCCTGCAAGAAAAATCAAACAATTTGAAGGAACTTGAATTGACCAACTTCTCAACCGGTCCCTCGTAGTGAGTCTGTTTAACGCTATAAGCCAGGTCATGAATGCCATTTTTGGAATCCGTTCCTTAAACCATACTTGATTATGCCATGCAACTGCAGGTCCAGGAGGATGAAGATGTCGCCAAGTTCGCAAAGAGGAGAAGGTGCTTTGAGGCTGATCTGAATGTACTTGCCACTTGAATAAGTCCTCTCCCTCAGTCTCAGTTGGAGGATGATGAGAATGCAGACACGATCTGAGAAGCTGAACCAATGGATTCCTTCCCCTGGGAATTATCCATTGTCCATGCCTAACCGCATCAGCAACCTTTGAAAGTGTGGGAATTCCAGTTGCTCTTGGTCCATTGTCTCCAAACAGATCATATAACGGGCCTAACCCTGTCCAATTATCATGCCAGAAATGAGCATCCCGACCAGTAATCACCTGACAAACGACGAAGGGCCTAGCCAAAGGTCTCTGTTTGACTAGCCTTCTCCAGATCCAACTTCCCCTACTCTTGAAGTCAGCCAACCAAAAACTCCTCCCACGAATCAAGTGCCTCTTAACCCAGGAAACCCATAGAGAGCCTGCCTGAGAATATAAAAGCCAAATCAGCTTCAAGCCAAAGATCTTTTTCCAATCTGTTAGCCTTCGAAGTCCAAGACCGCCTGAGGATTTAGGAGAACAAACGATCTCCCAAGACACCTTGGCCCCCCTTGCAGTATCCGCAACGCCTTTCCACAAGAATGCATTGCAAATACTCTCAAGCTCCTCCAGACACTTGTTAGGGAGTAAGAAAATTGAAGCCCAAAAGTTAACAGTGTTGTTGATGACAGATTGAAGAAGTTGGAGCCTTCCCGCAAATGAGAGATGCCTGTGAGTCCAACCAGTAATCCGACTCTTAACCTTGTCAATTACGGGCTCATAATCTGAGTGCGTAAGCTTCTGAGTTATTAATGGAACACCCAAGTAACGAACAGGTAAGGATCCATGAACTAGGTTCTGCCTTGTTGCTATTGCCTCGATGTTTGCCAGGTTGTTCCCGTCTAAGAAAAGACAAGATTTTGAAAGATTGACTCCTAAACCCGAGGCCTGCCTGAATGACTCTAGAACTTCAAGTATTACCATCAAGGAGGATTCAGTGCCATCGAAGAACACTAGCAGGTCATCTGCAAAACTCAGATGGGTGATAAGAGGATCAGAGCATAAAGGATGAGGTCTGAATCTGTTCTGACTAGCGACCAAATCAAGTTGTCTTGAAAGAACATCCATAACCAATGTAAAGAGCGGGGCTGATATGGAGTCTCCTTGCCTAAGTCCTTTCCTACGAGGAAAGTAGCCATTTAATTCTCCATTGATAGCCACCGAAAAAGAAGGAGTTGTGAAGCAGGTGACTATCCATCCAATGAAGGCAGGGGGTAGATCATAAGCATGAAGTATATTGATTAGGAATGCCCAGTCAATGTTATCAAAAGCCTTGGAGATGTCAATCTGAAGACAGCCTCTGGTTACTGGACCCTCCTTATTGAAATCAGTGACAAGTTCTGCTGCCAAAAGGACATTTTTGCAGAGCAGCCTTCCTTTAATAAAGGCAACCTGATTCCTTTGCCCCGCTTGATCCGTGAATAGCTTTAGTCTCCTGGCAATCAGCCTTGAGATGACCTTATAAATGGTATTACAACAAGATACTGGCCTAAAATCCCGAAGCTTCTCTGAGGATATACTTTTGGGAATAAGCGCAATGATTGTGGCATTGACTTGTCGTAGGAGCTTCCCAGAGAGGAAAAACTCAGTGACAGCTTCTACAACCAAAGGACCAATTGTAACCTAGGCATTGATGAAGAAGTCAGCCGTAAATCAATCCGGTCCTGGTGCCTTGTTCCTTGGCAGAGAGAACATGGCGGAAGTTATCTCCTGAGGAGTAGGAATTGCTCTTAGTTTAGTGGCCAGCTCCTCTGAACACCTGAATGGAGAAAGCTCCTTAATCTCTGCTACAGTAAGTGGTTGCACATAAGTGTTCTTGGTACCAAGCAGCGTTTGATAATAAGCAACTATCATTTCTTTGAGAGCAGCATCTACAACCAGAGAGGAAAAACTCAGTGACAGCTTCTACAACCAAAGGACCAACTGTAACCTAGGCATTGATGAAGAAGTCAGCCGTAAATCAATCCGGTCCTGGTGCCTTGTTCCTTGGCAGAGAGAACATGGCGGAAGTTATCTCCTGAGGAGTAGGAATTGCTCTTAGTTTAGTGGTCAGCTCCTCTGAACACCTGAATGGAGAAAGCTCCTTAATCTCTGCTACAGTAAGTGGTTGCACAGAAGTGTTCTTGGTACCAAGCAGCGTTTGATAATAAGCAACTATCATTTCTTTGAGAGCAGCATTGTCCGAGATCCGCACTCCATCATCATTTACAAGGGAGCAAATTTTGTTCCTAGCCTGATGAGCCTTGACTGATTTGTGGAAAAAACTTGTGTTTGAGTCTCCTTCTGTGTACCATCTAATCCGAGACTTCTGCCTCATAAATGTTTCCTCCGCTGATGACAAGAAAATCCACTTCCTCCTTAGCTCTTTCTCCTCATCGAAAAGAAGTTGAGTAGGATTTGTAAGAATGAGAGATTGAACACGGGCTAGAGCATCATGTGCTTCTAACGCGCGAGCTTGAATGTTGCTGAAGCTTCTTCTATTCAGAGACTTACATCCCACTTTGACCACTTTTAGCTTTTGAAAAAGTTGTGACATCGAGTTCCCCCTTACTTACTGCTGGTTCCATGCTTCTGCCAACAAATTAGCATAATCAGGGTGCGTTGTGAAGAAGGAATAGAATTTGAAAGGTATCTTCCGTCTTTCTACTGTCGTGGAGGTTGATATGAGAATGGGAGTATGGTCTGATCCCCCCCGGAGCATCAAATTGAGAGTTGGCTTGAGGAAACTTGTCCATCCATGCTTCATTAACAAGAACTCTATCCAGCTTCCTTGTTGTTGGATTAGATGGTTGACTATTATACCACGTATGCTGAGAGCCTCGTCCCGTCAAATCCGAGAGATCACAAGCATCTAAGCAATCCTGAAACTCCGACATTCCATGCAGAGGCAGAGGGTAGGGAGTAAGAGAGTAATGATCCCGAGCATGCAATATCTGGTTGAAATCACCAACTAAAATCCAAGGCTGATTTTGCTGACTACTATAATGATGAGTCTCCCGCAATGTCCTCCACAACTCTCGGCGAGCTATCATGCAATTTCTTGCATAGATAAAAGAAACAGTGAAGGAGTGATTCGAAGAAGGTTCAAAAACGCCACATGTAATTACTTGATCAGTCTTCTGGAAGATAAAAACATGAATTGAGGGGTCCCATACCACCCAAATTCTTCCATTTGCAGCTTGCGCAGAGTAATTAAAGTCATACCTCCAACCCGGTAAAATACGATCCAAAATGAAGCTTGAATTTTGCTCCTGAACGTGTGTTTCCAAAATGCCTCCTAGAAGAGGTCTTTGAGAGTGTATCCAACTCTTAAGCTCTTGTTGTCTATTGCTGGTGTTTAAACCCCGAATATTATAGCAAAAAATCTTCATCATCATTGGTGTGCAAAAGGGATGAAAGCAAAGCTTTCAAGCATGATGAATGGAGCGACCCCTAGAAGGCAGCCGTCCATTTACTGAGCTCTTAACAAACTTATCTATTTTTTGGGAAGCCTTCCTTCCACTGATCTTTGAAGACAAAGCCTTTCCCACTGCGACAGAGTCTCGAGAACTTGAGACCTTATTGCCACTACCATGAGCAACTTGACCAGTTGGAGGGTTCTCGGTAGAGGGCAGTATCAGTGAACCCTCTCCTCCATCCCTCTGGCCAACCTTGTCAATGGTTGTTCCCTGATCAGAGTTATGAAGAACCTCCTGTGTTCTAGTATTTGCCTGCTCTTTATGAGCCATCCTCCGTGGAGACTTTGATTTTCTTGTTACGACGGTCCACTCTCTGGAAGAGTTAACAGGTGGGGATTCGATGTACACATGAGATAGCTTATCCAAAGCCCGAATGGGTTGACTCCTTGATGAGGAGGCAGTGTCAGCCGCTAGACTTGAGCTCTTCTTTCCTATCCCCTCAACTAATTCTGACACTAGGGGAACCTTGACCAAATTTTCTTGAGGATTCGGAGGCAGATTAACAGGAGGAGGGTTGACTATCGGGGGTGCAGTTGGACATCTGTGGTAGAGGTGACCAAACTGGCCACAAAAATCACATTTTGGCGGGAGGCGAGGGTATTCTACCCAGATCCTTACCTCATTCCCATCATCATCTTCTACTAGAACTGATTGAGGGAGTTCCTTCTTCAGGAGTATTTCCACTTTAATCCTTGTGTCTGCGGATAGCGGCGGCAGCTGATACTTCTCTGTATGCAGAGGTTCACCAATTCCTGAGGCAATGGTACTCAAACCTAGTAGAGAATATAACTGGGGTGGGACATCCTTTAGTATTACCCATATCGGAAGCGATACTAGTTTGACCGGAGTGAGAGACGATGTTGGAGACCAAGCCGTCACAGTGAAGAGGCAATTCCCAGCTTGCCAACACCCGACCTCAATAACCCACTTTCGAGTAGCGGCCGAAGGAATATATATGAGCACTAGACCATTAGGAAGGCATCTTATATTGATTCGTCCTTCCTTGGCCCAAATGGGGTTTAGGTCAACGAATATTTTCCCGGCAGGAGGAGGATTTCCATGTGAGCAACGATATGGTCTTTCCAAGTATCAGAGGCCCTTAAGATGACTGAGGCAGGAGCACGTACCCTTGGTGTACCGTCTTCCGCAAAAGAGGGCTGAGCAGCTTTGTTTAGGTTGCGAAGACTAGAATCAAATCTTGCGGCCCATTCCAGCTTTGTATCATGTATAACAGGAGGAGATTCAACCACTGGGACTGGAGGAATTGATGATTGTGGGTGCTGGTCCGAGGTTATCTTTGGATCCACCGCAACGATTAAAGTGTCTATAGGATTCGGAATTGAAACGGGGGGAGGAGTCTCTGTAACCTTGACTGGATCGGGAGGCTCTTGGGTCGACATGGTGGGGAAGAAATAGAAGAGGAGGGAGAAAGGGGAAGATTCTCGACGGCGGCGTGAGGCCAACCGACGGCGACGAAGTCGATTAGGTAAATCGCCTTTCGCCTAAAAATCGCCTATTTACTGTTCAAAAGTAAAATCGCCTTTTTTAGTCCAGCTATCACGTCATAGCGCCTGGGAATAGGATGACCTTAATTAAGAGCCAAATGAACTCATCTAGTTTAAATCCAAAACAGTGGGAAATCGTTTACAATATGAATTTCTCTGAAGAGAGGGATCTGAAATACGATCAAGATGAAGTAAACCTATGAAGCCATTGACCAATTCGTTTCTAAATCAAACCTAGGAGAACCACCGTCGTCTCTTTCCCGTTCCCAACAAATGTGTTTTTATATTTGCTCCTCCAAATTTAACTTTGAAAAACCATCGTCGTCTTTGTCTCATGTCTTCACATTTCTTCTAAAGGTGAGGCCGTTAAGAAAGTGTTAACAAAATAATATTCTTTTTGTTAATAATTTTATTTCTTAATTTGTTTAATTTTTCATTTAAATTTTAGATGACATAGCAAAATTATTGGTTAAGAGTGAAAGGGATAAATACAAAGTTTTGTCGGAGGTAAACCAAGAATTGTTTTTTTTTTTAATTTTTGTTGTTAATTGTTTTTATGCTCGAAAGCATAGATGAATAAGTTTCAGGTTGTTTTGTTTCTTTCGAAGGTAACTTATAAGAGTGAAACACTTTTTCATTTGTAGTCACATTTATATGGTGTATAAAAGAATTATTCATCGATCTGATCTCAATTCTTTTTAATTTGGTCTCAGAACATGTTTGATCTACAAGATAAGACATATTTATGGGATATATATAGATCATTCTATAATAGTCGAAATGGCAAGCATAAGAGCAAAAAACCCTCAAGTTAAGGATAATATGACCTAAAAACACATTGTAATACATTGCATTTTCTACTTTTTTTTAATCGACTGCAATATATTATAGAAAGAAGAATACCAAAAACAGATGTTCAGAAACAGAGCAACAAAACAGAGCAATCAAAACAGAGAAAAGCGAGCAAAACAAATACAATCGAAAAAGCACCAGAACTCAGAACCAAACTCGAGTCTCTCGAACGATCTGCTCGTGCAAACAGGCGGGACCACCCATAGCTAAATATGACTGGAACCGACCATCTCGTGTAACACTTTTTGCAATCGACCGCGCCACTCCATTCGATTTCGAAGAAGCGAGATGAAAAGATACGGCCTGCATTTGACTAACAACCTGACCAGTCTTGTATAAAATTGAACGATACTTAGGCCAGTCTTGCGAACTCTCGATAGCACGTGTTACTGCTCCACAATCAGTCCAAACTTCACACGTAAATATCTGCAAATCTCGTAAACTCTCTAGACACCATAAGAGACAGTGCAATTCTGCAGCAATGTGATTCACTGTCGGTAAGAAAGCATTACGGGAATGGAACAAAACATCACCAGCATGATTACAAAGTAACCAAGAGCCATCCACGTAGGACTGACTATTAACCCACGAAGCATTGATGTTACACTTCCAAATACCAACCGCCGGTCTAGTCCATCGCTTTGAAGACACCAAAGCTCTATCACCACGTAGAGCAGATACATGTTCCTGATTCTGCAACCGATTCTGTTTTAACCATTCCTCTGCATCTGCCAGGGCTCCTGCAATTAGAACATTAGAATCCTGAGCTCGAGAAGTGAAAACCGCCGCATTACGTGCCTTCCAAATCTCCCACAAAAACCAAGGTATGGCCAGCCGTAGATTCATTGGTATCTCAGTTTTAGTGATTAACTCCAACAAATAGCCAATGTTTTCCGAAATAGAAGCCGTAAAGCCTTGGATAGGCGGAGGTAAAGTGGAAACCGACCAAACCTCTATCGCAAAAGGACAAAGGAGTAACACATGTGACACAGTTTCAACTCCAGCCCTACAGACCTGACATAACGGGTTAACCTGCAGACCATGACTTCTTAAACAATCTGCAACCGCCAAAGCACCTGAGAGGACTCGCCAAAAAAACAATTTGATCTTTGGAGCCGTTTCTAGGGTCCAAATTTTTGTTTTCAGCTCATTCAAACCCAGTGATCCATCTGCATCTCCAACCAATCCCGTAGCCACCTTAGATATCAACCAGTACCCACTCTTGAATTTATAGGCCCCATCATTAGAATACGCCCACACCATACGGTCTCGCAGACCACAGTCAGGAGGGAAAGAAACAATCATGGTTACATCACAAGGAGGGAAGAGCTCCTGTAAGGTCGGGATATTCCATTCCCCTTGAGGGGTTATAAGATCAGAAACTCGAAGATTCATTTGTTCCTTATTACACGGTCTCCTTGGAAGCTCATCAAATTGTTCCTTATTGAGCCAGCACTGACATCGCATACACCGGAAGAGCCAGCGCTACTGCTTTCAGTAATACTTCCTTGCCACCCAAGGAGAGAGTTTTCGCAAACCAACCACTTAGTCTTGAAGTGAGCCGATCCGTTATGTATGCTAACATCTCCCTCTTGGAACCACTGAAACATTCAGGGAGACCTAAGTACTTTCCAGCACCTCCCTCCTGCTCAATACCCGTAAACAAACCTATAACTCTCCTCATATAAGGGTCTAACTTCTTCCCAAAGGTTATTGAGGACTTTTGAAGATTAATCTCTTGACCAGATGCATCACCATAGAGCCGCAGGCATTGTAGCAAGGTTGAACATTCCACCAAACTGGCTCGGCATAAGAAGAGGCTATCATCAGCAAAAAGAAGGTGTTGGATCGACGGAAACCCCGGAGCGAGCTTCAGTCTCGTGAGTCGACCCTCCTGTTCAGCCTTATTCATCACATGAACCAGTGCCTCGGCACACAGAATAAAAAGAAATGGTGATAATGGATCCCCCTGGCGTATTCCCCGCTCTAGTTTAATAAATCCATACTATTTTCCATTGAGAAGAACCGAGAAAGTGACTGATCGTACACAACTCATGATCCACTGAACCCACTTGATATCAAAACCAAGCTTAAGAAGCAATTCCTCAAGAAAATTCCACTCAACTCTGTCATAGGCTTTAGACATATCAGTCTTGATGGCTAAGAACTCTTCATCACAGCCTGATTTTGTTTGGAGCGCATGTACAAGTTAATGTGCCAAGAGGATGTTATCAGAGATAAGACGACCCGCAACAAAAGCACCCTGGGTATATGATACTATCTTTGGCAAAAACCGTTTCAAGCGCTCACATAATACTTTAGACACTGTCTTGTATATGACAGAACAAAGACTAATAGGCCGAAGGATTGACATGCGAGTAGGGTTCTGTACCTTTGGGATCAAACAAATCTGAGTAAAATTCCATTCAGATGGAAGATGACCAGATTCAAAAAAACTGTTGCACCTCCTGCACCACTTGAGGGCCAACAATGTCCCAATACTCCTTATAAAAGTGACTCGACATTGCATCCGCCCCAGGTGTATTTTCTCCCTTAATACTAAACACTGCATTCTTTATTCCAGCAGCAGAGACCGGACGAGTGAACTCCGTATTCATACTTGCAGTAACCCGAGGCTGCATCCCATCAAGGGCCTCTAATATGGCACTAGGGTTAGAACTAGTAAACATTTTGCGGAAGTAATCAACAGCCACCTCCCTTTTGGAGCTCAGAGAACTGTTCTGTCCCACTATCATCAATGAGTGATAAAATCTGATTTTGAATCCGTCTCCAGTGCACACTACCATGGAAAAACTTGGTGTTACGGTCCCCACTCTGTAACCACTGCTCTTTACTCCTCTCCTTCCAATAAAGCTATTCCGCCCTATAATTCTGAGCCAACTCCCAGCGTAATTCCCGCAAGAACTGAAGATTGGGGAACAGTTTAGTACTCTCTTCTTCCAGTTGATCCCGAACCTGCTGAATTCGCACCTTGGAGTTCAAATTTTGCGACTGTTTCCATACCTAAATAGCTTTTCTACACTCTGCAATACGGCTCATAACCGAAGTTTGGCCCGTAGTCACTCCCCGAGTCCATCCCAACTGGACCACCGCAGAGAAATCCGGCTTAGACATCCACCGTTTGTTAAACATAAACCTTCCCGATCTGGAGTCATTATCGTTAGCAAAACATAGCAAGAGTGCCCGATGATCAGAGCCGATCCTTTCAAGATACTCACTTTGTCCTCTTGGAAACAGATGAAACCACGGCTCATTACCTAAGGCTCAATCTAAACAACATTGGATCCACATGTCATTACGCTTACCAGCCCATGATAACCGATAACCAATACTTGGAATCTCCCGTAGGCGACAATCATGAATCATATTCCTAAAAGGGAAAAATGATGACTCCGCCTGTGCTGGTCCTCCTAACTTCTCAGTATTGTTAACCATTTCATTCAGATCACCAATAACCAACCAGGGTGCATCACGAGTGTACTGATGTCAACCAATGCATCCCATACCGCTTGTCACAAACCCACCACCGGATCACCATAGACGCATGAGACGTAAAACACCAGTGTACCAAGTCTCACCTTCACATCTATGATCCTATGATTCGCGTTAATAACCTCAACTTCATAAGATGGTTTCCAAATCAGAGCAAGACCACCACTCAGCCCTACTGGATCCACTATATGAGAAAACTCATATCCCAAACCTTGCTGTAACTTCACCACGTAGTCTCTGGAGTTTTTAGTCTCCAGGAGGAACATGAAATCCGGAAAATGTAGACGACGCATTTCCATCAGATAAGGAATTGACAAAGTGCCCCCCAAGCCTTGACAATTCCAGCTCATGAAACTCATATCTGATGCGGCAGTTCCTCATGCGGAACCGCCTTTTGTACATCATGTTTAGCGATCTTTGATAATACTTGAGCCTCATCAGTAGCCTTCCTTTTTAAAACCAAAACCTCATCACTCCCACTGACCACAGATAGAGTTGTGAGTTGATTCTCCTGTACATTCAATGCAGCCTGAGCCTTTCGTCGCCATTGACTAGGGCGTCTACGCTTCTTTTGAGACTAAATGGTGCCCGAAGAGCCAGTAGAGAAGCTAGTTCGATGCCCCGTTGCACCCTGACCCGTCGCAAAAGCAGGTAGAGAAACATTCGGATGTGACTGCACCGATGTTGCAGGTCGAGAAGACTCTTTATGAACCGTTGGAACACAGCCACCACCTTGATTCCCATCGCCAGCTGATGAAGCTTAATGTTCAAAGTCAAAAACTAAACCTTTACCCTTGTCCATATCAGCAGTAAGCCGTGCAGGAGCCTCCAATCTCAGCATTGTCCGTTGGCCTTCAATATCTCCCTTAAGATCGCAGACAGACTTTCGAACTCTTGTAATACGAATATGTTTCTCTGTTGCATCAGTTACAGACAAATACTGCCTCATCTCATCCAGGATCTCCTTGGCAATCTTCGGCTTACCAGTCAGCCCATCAATGCCGACATCATCATCAGTTAAAACACCAAACAAAGGGTCATCACGACTTATCTTCGGTACCAAGCGACTTGGGATCACCATTTGACTTTTTTCCCCTCCCGTAGCAGCAGTGTGCTGGTTTGAGGGAAGCAAAGGGCAGCAGAGTTTATCATGTGTCAAACGCAGACAGTGATAGCATCGCTTTCGAATTCGCTCATACTCAATCCCAATCTCCACAACTTCTCCCGATGGAGTCTTCAACTCCTTTCTGTTTTTCAAAGGTTTGCTAATGTCAAAGAGAACCCTAACCCGCACATATCCCCCGCTTAAAGGTTTCAGGGGGTCGAACGCAACATCCGTAACACGACCTATGTGCCCTGCAATCTCCTTTATCGTATCCACAGTAAGATAGTCAACGAGTATATGTCTGATACGAACCCATATCGGAAGAACCTTAAGGAAATCACTTGGGGGATTCTCCATCCATCGCTCCAAAGTCATGCTCCAGTCATTGAAGGTCCACGCCCCAGATTGCAAGACCAAAGACAGGTCTGCTTCAGAATCAAAAATAAACTGGAACTTGTCATTAGGCAATGCAATTCCACGCACTCTGTTATAGACTCTCCACAACCTTGGCATCTCATGGATCATACTTAACATCTTCTGATTTTTTGGACACAGAAGTTTGCCAATGAGACTACACTTGTTCCGCACGCTTGAACTGAATTTCGCATGATTCTGCAACACTATCGGTTGATCTTCCTCAATCGACATCTCTTTTAGAGCTTTATCTAGAGCATACTCCATTGCAGTCCTTCAAACAAAATCTCGTCGCCACAAAAACACCTCCTAACCGTGTACAGACGCTCAACAAAGGATGACGGCGGCCGTAAGATAGAAGACTAGGTCAAAAACTTTCAGTAACCTTGCAAAGAAACACCGTGGAAACAGAAAAAAACTTAACCAAACCCGGCGAGAATCAAAGATTTTCCCGGTAACACAATCTTTTTCAATAGAGATGAGACCCTCTAATTGAAAAAGTGTATCCTAAGCCCACTGAAACACATATGTTTGTGGTATGGTGATGAAATGGATGGAATGATGAGATATGAATGATGATGAATGGATGGCAGGGTGTTTCAATTTCCCTTATGCAATTGTAGTACAAGAGGTGTCAATCCAATCTGAGAGTTTGTGAACAATCAAGATGTGCATAAAGATCTAAGTTAAGCCAGATGTAAAGGATGTTTGTCACTAACAATCCTATTATGAAATGCAAAGTGCAAAATGTAAAACTAGAAGAACTAAATGCAAAATGTAATGGAACAGAATGATTATGACAATTATGAAGCTAGAATAGAAATAGAAACTATATTAATGCAAGTACTGAACAAGACACTAAGTGAATGCAACAGAAATGCAAACAGAATGAAACATGAAGTAAGACATGACAACTACAAATCATAAACAAAATTTCTGGGGATGAACTCGAGCAAGCACTCGACCGAGTGTAGATCGAGTGCAGGGTCGAGCTAGACAAAAACGACAAAACAGAGCAACACAAGAAAAACAGAGCAATATGAAAGCAAAACAAACAACAAGCAAGCAGCAGGATTAAGACTATGAAATCAATAAACAAAGAAGGCCTTGAGGAGGGATTCATGGGCTGGACTAATGATTGAAGTCATCTAACTTGGTCAACAAATCTCAAACAACTTGAGCTAATCTCTAGACAATATTTATCTAAGACAAGTTTAATCCACTCTCATGGCAAGAAACAATCAAACTCATGCATCTCTAGACTTGTTCTCACACAGTAAAGAATCTACACAAGCAGGCATTAAGCAATATGTCAAATACCAAACAAGACCTCTAATCTCTTAGCAAGCCTAATGGTAAACTCTAGATCTAGCCTTATCTATGCTCCTTAAACATTGGTATGATGCTAAGATGCTTGAGATCAGATCCTACCCTCTCAGATATAGGATCAGCAATAAGAACATCTAGACTAGAAGAGATCTACAACAATCAAGCTTGACCAAATCAAACAAGCCTCAAACATAATCCAGCCTAACCCATCCTCAAGATCCTAAACAACTACTCACAAGAACACATGATGAACATCAAAGTCATAAACCCAGAAAATGCTGAAACTTGCATCAAATGAAAGATAAGACAGAGATCTACAATAATGAAAATGGAATCAAACTCAAATTCTCAATATATTGAAAGTTATGGAACCAACAATTTTGTGAGATTCTTTGTTCTTCCTCTAAAACAAGTACAAGATCTAAAAATAAAAAGATGCAAAGGGAATAATTCCCTAAAAGGTAAAAACTAGGTTTCTGACTCTCTAAAAAGTTGCACACCTTGGTGGCTGAGGGTACAAGGCCCTTAAATAGAAAAAGTAGTAAAAGCCCTAAAAAAACTAAAAGACAAAATAGCCAGGCGGCTCCTCTAGCTCGACCCGGTGCTCGGTCGAGTGACCGGTCGAGCTGGCTTCTCCTGATCTTCTTCCACTCGGTCGAGTCCCTTTCTCCACACGTTCGAGTGCCTGGTCGAGTGCGGGGTCGAGTTGGACCTTAGACCTTGGTATCTCAGCCTTAACTCTCCTGCTTTCCCTCCATGATTGCTTCACTTCTCCTCAGCCTTGCTTCCATGCTCCTTAAGCTCCAAAATCACCTGTTTATGTATGAAAAGATGCATATGCAATGCAACTATACTCTAATGCATGATTAGTCCTAAAGCTATGCAATAATAGTAAAAATAGATAGCAAAAAATGCAAAAGATGTGAATAAACTAAGGGAAAACAAGGTAAAATATATGAACATCACCCACACAATGGGATTTTTCATACAAATTTGTCTTTTTATATCAAAATATGTTGTTTTTTTTACTTTATATGTTGTTTTTTTAAAAAAGGTAAAAAAAAAGAAGAAAATTATGCATTTGATAGAATAATTTAAAATTATACTAATTTAGAGTGTAAATAAAGTAATTTATTAAAAATGGTTATACGTTCGAATTGTAGATATTAGGGGTTTGTCATTTCTAAAGAATTATGGTAACAAACGGATGTTTCATTAATACGTTCATTCCAACGTTAATTCTTTTTCTTTTTGAGATAAAATTTGCAAGCCGAGTGGAAAAACACGAATGTTATAAATGTCTTTTTATATATATTTTTTTTGGTCACCAAATGTTATAAATTTCTATAACAATAACAACACTATTGTAAACTATATTATAAGTTTGGAGATAACAAAATGTTTATTATGAAAATAATCAAAAGCGAAAAGTTCTAGAGAGATGAGTGTATAAACTTTAAAGAAAAGTTAGAGAGATACTAGAGAGATAGAAAGACTTCTCACTACATATTTATCTTTTCTGCATGACTCCTATTTATAGAGGAAGGAGACAAAGACAAGGATTGAGAGGTAGGGAACAAGTGGTGAACAAGAGTTACAATTGTTACATGCAATGCATGAAGGAAGACACTTGGTGTGATGAATTGCATGAAGGAGGGATACTTGTGGTGATGTATACTCACACAAATTTTAAAACACTCCTTTGTGAGTATCTATAACCACTGATGAGTTACACATTACCTCATTAAAAACCTCATCATGGAAAAACCCAGTGAGATAAAAACCATGACAAGAGAAAACAGTACAGTACTGTAAACTCCCCCTAAAAAGAAATTTCACTGATCTCGTAGATGCCGCATTCCAATACTATGAATATGATTTATGAATGTTGAAGTAGGAAGTGCCTTTGTAAATAAATCTGCTGCATTGTCACTTGAGCGGATATATTGAATATCAACTTCCTTCTTTTGCTCGAGTTCTTGAGTGTAGGAGAAAAATCTTGGAGGTATATGTTTTACTCTGTCGCTCCTTATGTAACCTTCTTTGATTTGGGCGACACAAGCAGTATTGTCTTCAAATCATATTTTTGGCTCTTTACTGGTGACTATTCCACTCAATTCTTTTATGTGGTTAGTCATTGATCTGAGCCATACACATTCCCTCGATGCTTCATGAAAAACAATTATTTCTGCATGATTTGAGGAAGTCGCAACCAAAGTCTGTTTATGTGAACACCATGAGATTGCAGTTCCTCCAGTTGTGAAAACATATTCAGTTTGGGATCGGAATTTATGTGGATCTAATAAATATCCTGCATCTGCAAAACCAACTAGACCAACCGAAGAGTTTCTAGGATAGAATTATCCCAACTCAATTGTACCTTGAAGATAATAGAGAATATGTTTTATCCCATTCCAATGCCTGCGGATAGGGATGAGTTGTATCTTGTAAGTAGATTAGTAGCAAATGCAATATCTGGTCTGGTGCAATTTGCAAGGTACATGAGTCCACCGGTAGCACTCATATAAGGTACTTCGGGACCAAGTATTTTCTCGTTATTTTCACAAGGTCTGAATGGATCACTATCGACATTCAGAGATCTATTGACCATTGAAGTACTTAAAGGATTCGCTTTATCCATATTAAAACGCTTTAAAATCTTTTTCGTATAATTTGATTGATGCACAAATATTCCATCTTGGAAATGCTCTATTTGAAGCCCGAGATTGAATTTTGTCTTTCTAAGATCTTTCATTTCAAACTCTTCTTTCATATGGATTCTTGCATCATTAATCTCCTTTTGAGTTCCAATTATATTCAGATCATCAAAATATACATCAATCATCACAAATCCCGATGGATATTTCTTTATAAAAACGCATGGACATATATCATTATTAACATACACTCTCTTCAATAGGTATTCGCTTTAGCGATTATACCACATGCGTCTAGATTGTTTTAACCCGTAAAGTGATCGCTGTAATTTGATCGCACAAATTTCATTAGACTTAGAGTCTAATGCCTTAGGAATCTTTAATCCTTCTGGAATTTTTATTTATATATCATTATCCAATTACCCATATAAATATGCTGTCACTACATCCATAAGGTACATTCCTAAATTCTTAGAAGTTGTTAGTCTCATTAAGTACCTGAATGTTATTGCATCCATGACTGGAAAATATGTTTCTTTATATTCAACTCCAGGTCTTTGAGAGAAACCTTTTGCAACAAGTCGGGCTTTATATCGTGTGATTTCATCTTTCTCATTTTTTTTCTCACAAATACCCACTTGCAACCAACAGGTTTTACATCTTTAGATGCAATGACAAGAGGTCCAAATACATTTCTTTTATTGAGGGAGAGCAACTAAAGTTGCATAGCCTTTTTCCATTTCTCCCAATTAGGCCTATGTTGGCATTCTGATACGGACCTTGGATCTAGATCATCTTTTTCATGATCGATTTCTTTAGATACAAAAAAGAGAATATTCCATTATCATCATCGATTTCATATCTATGCCATAATATTCTATTTTGGGCATAATTAACAGAAATCTCGTATTTTTCTGTACTATCCTGAGGACTTTTCTATTTATTTGGTTTTTCTTGAACCTTTTCATCTCCCATTTTCTTTTTCTTTCGGGAATTTTTATCTTTAGAGCCCATTGGCCTCCCCTGTTTCAATTGAATCGTAGGTTCATTAGCTTTGCTTCCATCGAATTCCTCTCAAGGAATTTCAACTCTTGATGGTGTATTTGCAGTGGGGCTATATGACGTTGTCACCCTTTTTGTATCTATGAACGCATTTGGTAATTGTTTTGTCAAATTTTGTAAATGTACAATTTTATGAACTTCCAATTCACGTTGATTTGTAGGGAGATCAAGATATATCAAAGATGGTGTATACCATGTAATATTTTTTGGTACTTGTTTAATTCCTCCCCCTAACGCTGGAAATTCATCTTCATTAAAATGGCAATCAGAAAAACGTGCCGTAAACATATCACTAGTTTACGGTTCAAGATAACAAAATATACTCTGTGATGCATAACCGACATATATACCCAATCTCCTTTGTGGCCCCAATTTTGTTCTTGCGGTGGGGCTATAGGAACATAAACCGCACATCCAAAAATACGGAGATATGATATGTTTGGCTCTTGGCCAGATGTTAATTGTAAAAGGGAATATTTATTATATGCGCTTGGTCGTATTTGGACCAACGCCGCAACATCCAATATAGCATGACCCTGTATAGAAATTGGGAGCTTTGTTCTCATTATTAACGTTCTAGCAATGAGTTATAATCGTTTAATCAAATATTCAGTCATGCCATTTTGTGTATGAACATGAGGAACGGAATGCTCAACATCGATTCCTAGTAACATATAATAGTCATTGAAAGATTGTGAAATGAATATTGCGAAGACCGTGTTTCGTGTTGTCAATAGACACACATTTGACCATCTACTAAATGCGCCAATCATTACCATAAAATAACAAAACGGCCTGCATGAAGGGTGGATAGATCCACATATATCACCATGTATTCTCTCTAAGAACAATGGTGATTCATTCCCAATTTTTCTTGGTGATGGCCGAATTAGGAGCTTTCCTTGAGAACATGCATCACATAAAACTCATCAGATCTAAAAATCTTTTGGTCTTTTTAATGGATGGCCATTAGAATTTTCCACAATTTTTCGCATGATGACTGAACCAAGATGTAACATCCGCAAATCAAAATTCCGGTTTAGGGGATGCTTCGGTCGATGCAGTAGGTGCATCGGTCGATGTAAGTCTGGTTCTGTGCGTTTTGACTTAAGTGAAACTCTGCGTTTTGGGCAAAGGGAAAAGGAAAACCCTTAAGTCGATTCTTTTGTCTCATTAGTCGACTTTGGCCGCTTTTGAGAGAAACAAAAGAGAGAAAGAGTGTTCTTAGTGTTCTTGGTGATTTATGTGGATTTGTGGCGTTTTCTGGTGAGATCTGAGGCTTAGAACGTTGTAGGAGCTTTCTAGGAGTGTGTTCTTGATTGTTTGAGGTTTAGAAGCGTCTTGGCAAAGGTAAGTGCAGGACCATGGCTTATCTAAGCTAGAGATCTCTCTGATTTGCTTGTTTTGTGATGTTAGGCTTGTTAGAATAGTATTTGGGACGATTGGAAGCTTTCTCGTGGCTTGGGATTGTGTTTTGTGGTTACATGAACAAAAATCCGGCGAGAAGCTTCGGGGAAAACGATGTTTGACATGCGCATTGGTCGATGCAAATGCGAGGAAGGCGCGTAAAACCTAGGGTTTTCGTGTTATGTCGAGCATGCGTCGGTCGATGCAAAAGGAGTATTGGTTGATGCACACCTTGCGTCGGTCGATGCAATCCCCAACTGGTGTCGGTCGATGCATGTTGGTGTCGGTTGACGCAGAGTCCTGGTTTGTTATTGTTGATTGTTGATTGTTGTTTGATGGTTAGAGATGTCTCTATTGCTTTGTGTATAGCCCAGTAGATGGGAGGATTGCCTTACTGAGTGTTTATTAAATACTCATGCATTACAATTTGTGTTTGTGGTGCAGGTAAAGGCAAAGTGTGATCGTGGAATCAAGGCAATGAAGAGGTGGATGTTCTTGGGACTCGATTGGATGTTGTCTGATTATGTTAGGTTAGAGTTGGGTCTGTAGAACATTGCTAGGTTGCTGGTTCTATGTCTTTCTGCTATTTGATTATGGATTATTAGAATATCTGGATAATGATTGTTGGAGATTATTAATTTATTATTGGATATTGTTATTGGTTATTTCCGATGTTGATTGTGATTGTGGTTAGGTGGCTAGTGGGTATAGGACCACTAGTTGTATTTTTACTTATTATTATTTATTATTTATTATTATTAAAAAAATGGGTCGGGTCGTTTCACAAGATGTCTAAGTCTTTCATGCCATATCTTAAATGTACTAGTAAACTTAGAGTTTACTGTAACATAAGATGCAAACTTATTTATTTTTGTGCAATGTAATCCAGAGGATAACATTGACAATTCTTCCAATATATGTTGTTCCTCAGATGTTATGCAAAGATATGTCATTCTTATTCGGAGTCTCTATATGATATCCATTTCTTCGAATATCTCTGAAACTAATCAAGTTTCTATGAGTCTTAGGGCAATATAGTGCATCAATTTCAAATTTTGTCCCCTTTGACATTGAAAAATTGGCTTTTCCAGAGCCTATAATAATCTTTGCATTACCACATATAGTGCTCACATTTCTAGCGGAGTCTTTTATTTTGAGAGAGGAGAATTTTTTTTTTCTCTTTAAGTATTGAGTGCGCTGTAGCACTGTCTGCTAGAAAAATATCTCAATCTCCAATCTCAAAATTTGACATTTTTGAGATAAAATATTTAAAAATAAAATAAAATAACATAAAGTCTTACAAAAAAGCTTATTATATATTACAATAAAACTATTATTCAAAAAGATATATATTAAAACATAAAGTACATATCAAACTATGACAAAGCATATTATGGCATATGGGCCTTATTCGCATGATTTTCCGTATTCATGATCAATGAGAAAATCTGCTATATCAAGATGGGGTTCATCGTTTAGGCCATGGAAAGAAGGTCCAGCTTCATCACAGATGAGGTTGGTCTCAACAACCCCTTTTTTTGCCTTCTGAGATGCTTGATACAGATCGGCCAAATGTTTTGGAATACGATATGTTTGATACCAATGTCCTTTCATGCCGCATCTATAACAAGTACTTTCACCTTATTTCTTTAAAACGCGACCAACATTATTGATTTGATGATTTTTGTTGGTTCTTCTTGCGTTGAAATTATTAGAAGAGAGACCCCTTCTTTTTCCTCTTCCACGACCTCTTCCACAACCGTGACCATGGCCTAGTCCACGTCCTCGTCCTTGCCAATTATTATAGCTGAATGTAGCAACATTCACTTATGAAAGTGGAGCTGATCCAGTTGGACAGGTTTGATGATTTATCATCACGAGCTCATTATTTTGTTTAGCAACATGCACAACTTGCATCAATTCAGAATTTTGAGTATATCCTCTTTCTCGATATTGTTGTTGTAGGAGTACATTTGAAGGATGGAAATTTTGAAATATTTTCTCGATCATATCATAATCGGAAACTACTTCTCTGCAGAGAGCCATCTTTGAAGCGATTTCAAACAAAGCGCAATTATACTCACGTACACTCTTGTAATCCTAAAACCGCAGGTTTAGCCATTCATGTTGGGCTTTTGGTAAGATCACATACTTTTGGTGATCAAACTTATCCTTTAGAGCGATCCAGAGATCTGCGGGATTTTCTCTCGTGATGTATTCATTTTTTAAACCATCGTGGAGATGGTGACGCAAGAACATCATGGTTCTTGCTTTTTCCTCTTCTAACCCTGTTTCTGACGGATCAAGGGTTTTGAGAAGGCCATTCCCTTTCAATTACATTTTTGCATCTAATGCCCATGTCATATAATTTTTTCCAGAGACATCAAGGGCAGCGAATTCAAGCTTTGCCAAGTTTGACATGATTACTCTATAAATAATAAAACAATTTGTTAAATATAAAATTTTATGAAACACTTTTATAAAATTTTGTTTTAGCAATAAATATAAACTATAAAAAATGAATTTATGAGCTATATAATATATTCATAAATTAAAAAAATCATTTTAGGAGGCATAGCCTTCCATATGATTAAAATATATAGATATGAACATATGATGAAGGAGGCAGAGCATTATGATCAAGAATGTAGAGCTAAATGATCAAGGAGTCTCTGCCTACCATTATGATCAAAAAGTATGTAGTCTGTTACTCAATAAATATTATGAATATAAGCTTAAATGAATTTAACATATTTTAATTGTTACCTCAAATTTATGACGGATCACAAATCGCATATGCTCAAACTTGTAACGGATCGAGAGTCGTTCGTGCTAATAACGTATTGTAAACTATATTATAAGCTTGGAGGTAACATGATGTTTATTATGAGAATAATCAAGAAAGAAAAGATCTAGAGAAATGAGTGTATGGACTTTAGAGAGAAACTAGAGAGATAGAAAGACTTCTCACTACACATTTTTCTCTTCTATATGACTCCTATTTATAGAGGGAAGAGACAAAGAGAATAATTGAAAGGTTGGGAACAAGTGGTGAACAAGAGTTACAAGTGTTACATGCAATTCATGAAAAAAGACATTTAGTGTGATGGATTGCATGAATGAGGGACACTTATGGTGATGTATACAGTATACTCACACAAATTTTATAACATACTGTTTTATAAAATTAATTGAACATTAGTTAACATGTTCGTTTGAATAAAATCAAAATGATTCAGAAGACAAGACTTTTAGCGGATCCGACCCACTCATTCGATTTCTGGTCGAGCTCACTCCGGTTTATCCGGTCGAACTCAATCCGGGTGATCTGATCGAATTCAATCCGGTCGATCACAAAATTATGGAAAACCGAACAACAAACTAAAACGGCGTCGTTTTCTTTTGTAGTCTGTGTAATAGAAAAACGCAGGTAATTTCTTCGTCCTCTCCCATTCCCACCATTAGCATTAGGGCTCTCTCTCTAATAAATTTCTCAGTCTCTTTGTATCGTCATCGATCTTTCGCAGAGCTCAACTCGAATCAATCAATCAAACCTAATCAAAAAACTCAGCGAAAAGAGGGTAAGTTTCTCTTCTCTCTCTACCTGATTCTTCAAGTAAATTTCAAAACTCGAGACCTCCATGAGCTTAATCTAGCTGCTTCTACAGTGCTGAACTGTGGGGGTTTTTTGTTAGCTGTTTTATATAGAGAGTAGTGTTCGTTTCTAACTGATGAAGCGATAAAAGCATCAATCTCTTTGTGTGTCTATGCGATTACTAACACTGTACAATGGAAGTTGGAACCTTTGACCTTGTTTTCTTTAAAATTGCCAATTCAGTCGTAACCAAAGTGGCACAGTGAGATTGTTCTTGGTTTAAACCTGAGTGTGGATGGTTTCTCTTTCCATATGGGTTTCCGTATCTACAGACCCCTTTCTAAAAGAATGATTTTTATAGTAGTTGAGTTTTGGTTTCTTTATGTTTAGCAGCGGTTTCACTATGGATGCGGTGGGTGAAGGTTCTTCTACTCAAAAGAATGATGTAGGAGAGAAGCCTGTGATTGTTAGAGTTAAGCGAAAAGTTGGACAGTATTTGCTCGATGCTTTCTGTAAGTTTCGTCTCTCTCTTTCTTTGCTCGCTTTGCCCTGTTGGCTTTGGTAGTGGATCTCTCTGTTTGTAGGCTTGTAGCTATTGTGTGAACGGTGAAAAACTGATATTCATTTAGGGTTGGAGATAAATGAAAGACCACTCAAACGGCAGACTCTGGCTTTATCACAGCTTTCTATTTCAAATTCAGGCGAGAGAGGTAACATACTATGTTATCTCTGGATCTTTGTGATCGTGTGATTATGGTTTGGACTTAGTGAAACTTCAGTGTTGTTTATGTGGAAATAGGTTCTTCTGTGTCAGAGGATGTGAAACCGAAGAAGGTTCTAGTGCGGCATTTGGAGACAGTTACCGACTCTGATACTACGGCTTACATTATCCATTCTTTCTTTGTTAGTGAACTTTCTTATTCTGGTTGAGTTACAAACCCTGCACGTTATTGTTGTTGTTTGTTTGTCCTGATAGTCATCATTCTGTGTTCTGCAGGAGTCTGATCTTAATGACAAAAGTTGCAGTAAAGAAAAGTTTGAGGAGCGGAAAATTTCTTTCAAGAAAGACAATGTACTGTGTTTCATTTTTTGTTTTTGTTTTAAGGACTCTTAGTCCTAATTCCAGATTCTCGATCTCTTGACCTTTGTTCGTATAGTGGCTTCATTCCTTTTCGTTTTTGCCTTTAGAGAAAGGAACAGCGCCTGACCAAAGCTGTACAACAACAACAGGTATCTGCCTATTAATCAAATAGTATCTCTGAGATAAACATCTTAGGAGAAGATTTAGTACCATTTTAGATAACTAACTTGAGACTTCGGCAACAATTTAATCAAAATTTCCACTATCTGTTAGATTGCTGCAGAGAATGCTCGGTTTGAGCAGATATGGCGGAGTAGGAAGGGAAACAAGGAAGGTATCCATGATAGGTGTCATTTCTATGACGTTCTTCGTGTTGATACTGAAGAGAGACGAGACACTGCACAAGAGTAAGTTCCCTAGTAATGTGCATTTTAATTGAGATCTCAGATTCAGAAGTAGTTTGTTTAGCTGTAGTTGAAGAATCACGGTATTTAAATTTGTACTCTTGTTCTGTAGGGTTACTTCCTTGGAGGACCAGAAAATGCTCGCTAGTTTCTTGCCTCTTCTCAGAGAGTGTATTCCAACAGCAGCTGAAGAGATTGAGGCTGATGTTCATTCTAGTCGCACTGAAGAATATGTTTATGACTATTATGCTGTGAACGAAGAGATGGATGTCAGCGAAGATACTTGCAAGAGCCAGTTTCCTCTGTGCGTATTCGTTTTCCCCTTCACTTTGTCTCTAGTGTCACGTCCCAATATGAGTTGTTGGGTCTTTTTTTTCAGTGTCATAGTCGAGGATGAAGATGACTTCTGCGATGGACCTGATGAATCAGACTACGACTCTGATGATTCAAATGGTACACTTTTTTTTTTTTTTTTTTTTTTTTGCCATCCATCTGTTTATATCCACTTTTATTTAACTAGAATCTTGTAGTTCTGATTTTTTATCAAAAAAAAATCTTGTAGTTCTGATTTTGTGGCGTTTGCTTTTTCAGCGCTCTTGATATCTTTTTTATTATGAGTTAACATTGAGCAGAATTATCACTGGCATTGTTGAGCATTAATGGTTGTGTACTGTGTGACATAGAAACCGGAAGTCAAGAAAGAAGTAATAGTTACTATTTTTTTTTACTTGCGTGATTCAGCTGAAGAGCACCCAAAGAACGATTACCCTGAAGAGATCTCTGAAGACGAGGAGGAAGAAGAAAAGAAAGAAGAAGCTGATGATGAAACAGATGAAGAAAAGAGTGAAGCCTCTGATGAATCAGAAGACGAGGAGACTGCAGAAAGACATGTGAGAAGGGTCCTTGGAGACGACGAGTTTGATGATTATGAAGATTATGAAGAGGATGTGGATGGTTGTGACAGCGATGAGGAGTTCGAGTCTAGTAAATGGTCTTAAATGGTCTTACCGATGAGTTTTGTATACTTAGATTATGCTTGTTATATTCTGATTAAGAGACAGTGAAGACCATTAGTGTAAGGCTGTGGATCAAAATTGTTGCCTCCACTGTTAAACAAGAGTAACCAAAAGTTGGTAGCTTGCTTAGATGTCCGTTAAATCTGTGCCAGAAATATTATGAAATTAGAAGGTGATATTGTTTAAATTGAAAGGATAACATACTTCTTTAGGATAAAGAAATTAAACACAGTATAGGATCCAATTATTTGTACGCATGGTGGAATCCAGAAGACCATTTACTTGTTTACATGATTACATCTTATAGAAGAAACAAAGGAAAGAGACTACTCTTTGGAATCAGTTTTGTTCTTGTATTAGACTTTGTGACTATGGAGAGAGACGAACAGAGGAAACTTTACCAAAACTAGGACCGGTTTTAGCCGGATCAAGAGGGAAGTAAAAAGGATAAAACTCGTACCGGACATAGCAACTACTATACAAAACACGACACCCCTTCTTGTTGTGGCAAGTTGTCATGAAGCTCCCGACAGCAGTGGCAAAGCACTGAGCGCAATCCAACTCGGATAAGTCCCTCGTGCATTGGACCAAACCGTTTAGTGTCGCAAAAGATGTCAGGTTTGTCTTACCTTTACCTAAACCTTGACTCTTAGGCAAAACCGCCTCAGACCTTATTTTGTCAAAGAGTGCCCCAAGCTCATTATCAAACGTTTTGGGATCGGTTTCGGTTACGTTAGCGACGTTGTAGTATATAAGACCAGCGCCCGTATCAAGTTTCCCTATGAAATTCTCTTGGCTGTAACGTAAGAAGCAGAAGTCGTACAAGATCCTTGCATCGGATTGGTTAGGACAGACTTCGCGGATTTTCTTGGCCGCGTCTTGGATGCACGTCGAGCAATCGGTCTTGCTGATGTCTCCTCTACATTGAGCAAGTCCATATACTTTCTCTTTGTCGTTGTAACTTGAGGAAGTTGTGGTCATGAAACCTTGGGATGGAGTCTTCGAGACAAGCGTAGCGAGAAGAGAATCGATGTTCTTGGAGACTTTGCTGCTTGCTGAGATGTTTGAATTTTTGTTGCAAAGTTCCCATATTGAATCTGCTGCTCTGCAGTTACATACAAGAGCCAATAGAAGGAAACACTTCGCAACTAATGTCTTCATTATTATTTTGAATAAGCTTTATACTTTTGTTTTGAGGTTTATCTCATGACTTGTGTTCACTATAAGGGGAAAGCCTGATTTTATAACCACAATGTTATCAATTCTAGAACGTGATATCTTTAGAAGTCGGTCAAAACGCATATCAATCAGCAAGTTGGAAATTATTGTTTATCAATTGTAAAGAAAATACAAATTTTAAAAACTTGTTGACCGAGTAGACTCATATTGCAGCCAAAAACTTGTGAGTGTGACCAATCAAATCAGGGGGATATTATAGTTGGTCAACTTAACCTTGCCATCTCACTAGACCACAATGGTGTTCTGTAATTTTTATTTTGTGTGACAAATAAGATTTTAGATAAGAAAAGATAAATTACTTAGGTGGAAGATTCCAAAATGGCATCACATGGGGGTTACAAATGAACGGAGCAGAAATTGTTGACTGTGGATTAGTATGTTAATGCCAAAGTGGCGCAACATCGACCATGAAAGAAAAAGAAAAAAAATAATATCCCTGCCTTTAAAAAAAATAATATCCCTGCCATTAAAAATAATACTCTCTCTGTTTCACAAAAGTGTCATTTTGGAGATTTTTTTTGTTTCACAAAGAGTGTCACTTTACAATTCCAATGCATTATTTTATATTTCCAATGCATCTTTTACACTAGATTTCCTAATTTTACCCTTAATTTATAACTAAATTAACATATTAAAAACTTATTAAATAAGGGCATATATTTATATTTCAATGTTTTCTTAATTTGTGTGCAAAGTGTCAGAATGATACTCTTTATGAAACGGAGGGAGTATATGTTTCAAGTTCACAACATCGACCACTTCTCTCTTTAAAAGTCTTTCATGAGTCATGACTAATAAATAATATTCCTGCCTCAAAGAAAAAAAATATATATCTATATATATATCCCTACCACTGAAAGATGATGGTTCTATATTTTAATTTGTGATAAAAATAGAACAATCTTTATAAATATCGCTAAAATATATATATATATATATATAATTATTATTAATTGTATCTTTTAAAATATCATTACAAATCATTTCTAGTGTTTGTGATATTTTTAAACTAAAGATTTGTAATGGTATTGTCAACAAAAAAAAATTTAATGATGGTATTTGAAACGACCAACCTTTTTTTTTTTTTTTTTTTAATAAATAAATAATAAATATAATATATTAAAACAACTACAGCTAGTGGTCCCATACCCACTAGCCACCTAACCACAACACATTCAACAGCGGAAAACATAATCAATAACCAATAATAACCCAATATTAAACAAAGCAATATCTCAATACCAAACAACAAGAAACATGAAACCAGCAACCTAGCAATGTTTCTAATGACTCAACTCTAGCACCCTAGCAAATGCCAGACAACATCCAATCGAGTCCCTAGAACATCCTCCTCTTCATTGCCTACATTCCACGGTCACACTTTGCCTTTACCTGCACCACAAACACAAATTGAGATGCATGAGTATTTGATAAACACTCGTGAGGCAATCCTCCCATCTACTGGGCTATACACACAAGCAATAAGATCTCTACAAGCCACAAACAACAATCAATAAAACAAACCAGGCAATATACGAAGCATGCAACATCCATCGCAACTGAACAAGGGTGTCGACCGACACCAGATGGTGTCGATCGTCACTGACTATCTGGTGTCGACCGACGCCAAACTGGTGTCGACCGACACCCTGCCCGACACTCCCGAAAACCCTAGTTTGTGTCGACCGACGCCTCCACATGGCATCGAACGACACTCGCCAAAGTCCCGAGCCGTCCTCGCGTTGGTGTCGACCGACACCCCAACTGGTGTCGACCGACACCGATACCGAGCAGCGATTTCCCTCGATCGAAACTCCGAATCTCGCCTCCAATCTTCTCCAATCCGCTCCTTGCACTCCCAGAAGCCAAACCCAACCCAGATAGCAACGAAAAAGCATAGAGAACTCAAGGAAACAACCACATAAGCACCAAATCACATAGAATCTAGAAATCTTAGCTTAGATAAGCCATGGTCATGCACTCACCTCTTTGCAGGAAGATTCGACCAACAAGAACGAACTCCCTCACTCCTAGCAAGCTTCTAACACCTTCCCAGCCTTAGATCTCCCAAGAACAGCAAGGAATCTCTCAAACTCTTCCCAAAAGCTCAAGAACACTCTCTCTTTGTGTTTTTCTCAAAAACGGCGAAAACACCAAAATAACACGACCCTAGGTCGTTTTACCCTAAAAACTCGATTTAGGGATTTCCTAAACCAACCACACAAACCGGACAATTAAAATTGAACCGACCAAACCGGCCACAACCGGTGTCGATCGACACTCCTCTGTGGTGTCGATCGACACCCTCACCAAAACTCCCAGAAAATGGTTTGCGGGTGTTACAATTCTCCCCCACCAATCTAGATTCGTCCTCGAATCTCGAACAACCATCAGTCAAGGACTCCCGTGCAACCGTCTCCACGACCCGCACTCCTCCGACCGATCTACAGAAGGTCACCTCTAGGCGATAGACTCACGCTCCAGGCGTCATTTGCTCTTGACTTTTTGGACTTTCCTTTACTCATAGGCCTAAACCTTGAGTTTTTATTGGCTCCTCATCAGACCTAAGTCTGCATGCCAAATGTTGGCTCCTCATCAGGCCGAAGCCCGCATGCCATAATATATAAGGAAAAGTCCAAACTCGTCTCTCGGGTTGCCACCCTACAGCGCGCCCGGATCGTCATCCGAAGTCGATATACCAACCATTCTTCCGAGCCACAAAGTCTCTGAAAATGGCAGTACTAGGAGAACCTAAGTCCCCAAGAGTCGCGAGCAAACGATTCTGAACACGTCCGAGTCCTATCCCTATCCAGGTTTCCTTCCCGTGGCTCGCGTAAAACATCTCAATGTCCTACCAACCACATATTCCCTCACTGGAATACCTCATGACCACACAAGGATCATATACGCCACAAGGGCCGCCACAAAGGCCAAACAAAATGTCCTAAAGAGGACCGCCACCAAGGCCAAACAAATGTCCTAAAGAGGACCGCCACCAAGGCCAAACAAATGTCCTAAAGAGGACCGCCACCAAGGCCAAACAATTGTCCTAAAAGGACCGCCACCAAGGCACTCTGGCTAAACAGCCCGCCACAAAGGCCATCTGTCCCGAAGGACCGTCACAAAGACCATCTGTCCCGAAGGACCGTCACAAAGACACTCTGGCTAAACAGCCCGCCACAAAGGCCAAACAAACGTCCTAAAAAGGACCGCCACCAAGGCCACACAAATGTCCTAAAGAGGACCGTCACAAAGACACTCTGGCTAAACAGCCCGCCACAAAGGCCAAACAAACGTCCTACAAAGGACCGCCACCAAGGCCACACAAATGTCCTAAAGAGGACCGTCACAAAGACACTCTGGCTAAACAGCCCGCCACAAAGGCCAAACAAACGTCCTACAAAGGACCGCCACCAAGGCCACACAAATGTCCTAACGAGGACCGTCACAAAGACACTCTGGCTAAAAGCCCGTCACAAAGACCCCACAATGTCTAAAAAGACCGCCACACACGGGCACACTGACTCAAAAGTCCGCCACTAAGGCCACACTCAAGCCCCCTTTAAGGCTTTCCACCGCTAAAATGGACAAATTCTAACTCCCAAAAAACTTTCCATATTTAGCACCTTCCATTTTTGGAAACTTTCCACTTTTGGAAATTTCTCTTCATAACCCCGCCTCACGGAAACTTTGTACCCCAAACACCACCTCATCTTGTTACTGAGTCGCACAACCAACCACCCCAAGCGACCGAGTAACAAGAGAGATGGGCTGGAATACTCCATTCCCGCTCCAGCCACGGATACAGATGGGACCCGGCTAAACAAGCTCAAGTCGCGGCTTGCTTCTCATACCACTTCTTGAACCTTGCCTTCATCTTTGCCTCAGGCTCCCAAGTCTGCTCCTCAACCCCATCACAGTCCCAAAGGACTCTCATCAAAGGAATCTTCTTCTTCCGAAGTTCCTTGATCCTCCTCTCGAGAACCCTCACTGGTCTCGCCTCCAAAGTCATGTTAGGCTGAAGATCCTCGGAATCTTAGCCAACACCTCCTCTCCCTCACGGAGACACTTCCGCAACATAGACACATGGAAAACCTTATGGAATGCACGCATCACCTCAGGTAACTCCAATCTATATGCCACTGGTCCAACCCGCTCAATCACTCTGAATGGACCCATATACCTCGGACTCAACTTAGTCTCGACAATGACCTGTTCGGACCCCGCAACATGGCCATCTTGAGGTACACTCTGTCTCCTACCTGAAACTCAAGATCTCTCCTCCTCCTATCTGCATAACTCCTCTGCCTATCCCGAGCCTCCTTCATGTTCAGCTTGAGAACCCGAATCTTCTCTGAGGTCTCCTGAACAAAACTAGCACCAAACATGCTCCTCTCCCCCACCTGAGTCCAGCATAATGGTGTACGACATGGCCTCCCATACAGAGCCTCATAAGGAGCCATCTTAATACTTGCCTGATAGCTGTTGTTGTAAGCAAACTCTACCAGGTTCGGATGATCTGCCCAATGGCCACCCCAATCCAACACACACATCCTCAGCAAATCCTCCAGCGTCGGATCGTCCTCTCGACTGTCCATCAGTCTGGGGATGATAAGCTGTACTCATATGCACCTTAGTGCCCATCTCTGCCTGAAATGCCTTCCGAACACCGAAGTGAACTTAGAATCCCTATTAGACACAATGCTTGCTGGCACCCCATGCAACCTGACTATCTCCCTCACATACTTCTTAGCCAAGACCGCTGCTCCATCAGTCTTCTTAATGGCCAGAAAATGTGCTGACTTAGTCAACCGGTCCACGATGACCCAAATAGCATCAAAGGTCCGTGACACTGGCAATCCTACCACGAAATCCATAGTGATCATATCCCACTTCCACTCAGGAATGGGTAAACTCTTCAGTAACCCGCCAGGAACCTGATGCTCAGCCTTCACTAGCTGACATACATCGCACCTCGAAACCCAACTAGCCACATCCTTCTTCATCCCGACCCAATGATAGTACCTCTTGAGGTCACGGTACATCTTGGTCGCTCCTGGATGAATGGATAACTTGCTCGCATGAGCCTCTCTCAGAATCTCCTGTCTCAACTCCTCATCCTTGGGCACACACACACGACCGTGCACCAAGATAGTACCATTATCTGAGACCTGATACTCGAATCCACATCCTTAGAGGCATTCACTAGCCCCAAATCCTTCCCCTGAGCCCGCACTCTACTCGAAGATCTGCTCTATCTACTGCTTCCAAACCCAACGGTTCCTGTGAAACAGCACATAAGCTCAAAGCACTGATCTCCCTACCAGAGACTCCATCTCCTGCTCCTGAGCCGAAGCTACCCTCTTCCGACTCAGAGCATCTGCAACCGTGTTAGCCTTACCAGGATGATAGGCTATCTCCAAATCATAATCTGCCACAAGCTCCATCCACCGCCTCTGTCTCAAATTCAGCTCAGGCTGAGTGAATATATACTTCAGGCTCTTATGATCTGTGAACACCTGTACCTTTGCACCATAAAGATAAGATCTCCAAATCTTCAGGGCAAAAACTACAGCACCCATCTCCAAATCATGAGTAGGATAGTTGCCTTCATGCACCCGCAACTGCCGCGAAGCATAAGCAATCACCTTCCCATGCTGCATCAGAACACAACCCAACCCAACTCTAGATGCATCTGTATAAACCACATAGGGTTCTCCCTGCTCAGGCAAAGCCAACACTGGCGCAGTAGTCAACATCTCCTTCAGGCTTGCAAAGCCTTCCTCACACTCTTCTGACCAGACAAAAGGAACATCCTTCCCTGTCAACTTAGTCATAGGACGTGCTCTGCTTGCAAACCCCTGCACAAATCTCCTGTAGTAACCTGCCAATCCAAGGAAACTCCTGATCTCTGTGGCATTCTGCGGTCTAGGCCAATCTCTGATAGCCTGAATCTTCTCTGGATCTACTGAAACCCCCTCAACAGAAACAATGTGACCCAGAAAGCCCATCTCACGCTGCCAGAAACTACACTTGCTCAACTTGGCAAACAACTTCTGCTCCCGCAGCTTCTCCATAACTGCCCTCAAATGCACTGCATGCTCCTCAGGACTCTTAGAGTAAACCAGGATATCGTCGATGAAAATGATGACAGATACATCCAGAAACTCCTGAAATACACTGTTCATCAATCTCATAAACGCTGCTGGTGCGTTAGTCAACCCGAAAGGCATCACCACAAACTCATAATGCCCATACCTCGTCCTGAAAGCAGTCTTCCTCACATCTGCCTCATCTATCGGTATCTGATGATAACCCGATGCCAGATCCACCTTGGAGAACCAAGTAGCACCCCTCAACTGATCCAACAACTCGTCAATCCTCGGGAGAGGGTACTTGTTCTTCACAGTGACCCGGTTCAAACCCCTGTAATCAATACACAACCGGAAACTCCCATCCTTTTTCTTGACAAACAACACCGGCGCTCCCCACGGTGACACACTTGGACGGATGAATCCCTTACTCAATAAATCCTCTAGCTGCTTCTTCAGCTCTGCCATCTCTGCTGGAGCCATCCTGTAAGGAGCCTTGGATAACGGTGTCGTCCCCGGTTCCAGTTCAATGGTAAAAGGATCCGACCGAGATGGTGGTAATCCTTGCAGAGACTGAAACACATCCTCAAACTCCTCCACTACTGGAATACCGCTAACCGTAGACTTCCCCACTGACTCTGGCATAGATATAGTGACCAAATAAGCCTCACGGCCCTTCTCGATCATCTTCCCAGCCTGAATGGCTGAGATCACGAGACTCCCTGAAGTCGGTCTAATACCCTGAAAAACCAACTTCCCTCCTGGTCGCTCAAACTCCACTCTACCCCGATAGCAATCTAAATGCACCATATGCCGATGCATCCAATCCATCCCGAGAATAACATCATACAGCTCCACGGGACTGATAAGCAAATCCGCTGGCCATGACTCTCCTGCGATCTGAATATCAATTCCTCTAGCTCGTCCAATAACTCTCAGGAACTTGCCTCCCGCAACTCTAACAACTCCTGTGCGCTCTCCAGGATCCCCGCTGATCCCCGCACACTCTGCACACTCTGGAGTAATGAAGCTATGCGAAGCTCCAGAATCAAACATAACGTGGGACTTAAACCCGCCCACCAACAAGGTCCCTACACAAACCTCATGTGTTGAGAACCTAACACTTTATCACAGGAACATAAAATCTGACCCTACTAAAATTCACAAAGCTTAAGTACCAGAAATTATACCTGTGATCGCCTCGGCACTGGTTCCACCAGTCTCCACTGTCGTGTAAACCCGAGGCCCCTGCTCAATCCGTGCCACCTGCTGACCCCCAGGCTGCACCTGCTGCAACGCTGCCACTGCTGCCGGCTGCAGCTTGGGACAAAAAGGCTTGATGTGCCCTGTCTCCCTACAATGATAACACACCCGAGGTCCTGCCGTCGGAACACTCCTCTTGGGACAACTAGCAACCCTGTGATCCCTGCTCCCACAACCGAAGCAACCCGCACCGCTCGGCTTCTGCGTAGCCTCCCACTTCCTCTTGGTTCCCTGGGCATGCCTACCGCCCCTGCTAGAACCACCCTGCTGCTGAGCCTTACTAGGCTGAACTGCTGGAGCTACCGCCACTGACTGTGCCCGGATATCCTCCTCAATCTCTGCTGCAGTCTCAACCAGCTCTGCACGCGTAGCATAACTCCTCCCTCTACAGTGAACTCTCAAGTCATCACGTAGAGCCCTCAAGAACCTCCTGATCTGAGCCTCTTCAGGCTCCATAGCCCGACCTCCATAACAAAGAAGTCGACTGAACTCCAAGTCCAACTCCCGCACTGACCGTGTCCCCTGAGACAACTGAAGGAACTGCACCTCCAAACGATCCAATGCCTCTCTAGGAAAATACTTGCGGTTGAACTCCAAAACGAAGTCAGCCCAAGTCATCTCCCGCTGCACCCTCCTAGCAGCCACAGATCTCCACCACAACTCAGCATCACCACTCAAAAAGTAGACCCCTATGTCCACCCAAAACTCCTCAGGACATCTCAGAGTGTGGAAGTTACGTTCCACTCTCGTCCTCCACGCATCCGCAGCAGTAGGATCTACACCTCCTGAAAACTGCTCAGTACGCAACCGACCCATCTCTGTCAACATGCTGAGATAACGAGCATGGACACCCGCATCCGCAGCCACTGGCTGCCGCTCCTCCGCCACCACTGGTGGCACTACCTGAGCCTGAGCCGGTACCACTAGTGGTAACCGCTCTAACACCTGTGCTAGCAAAGCCGCAAGGTCAACACCAGGGACTCCACCCGCTGGGACCCCCACACCCGGGACCCTAGCATCACCGGCCACTGGAGCATCAACACCGCCCCCTCCTGCCACACTCACGGAATCCCCGAACACCCTGCGACTCGCCAACACCCTCAGCTGTCACACTCTGGTCCTCGGTCTCACTAACCACTGGGACTCTGCCCCTACCACGACCACGTCCGCGTCCACGACCACGTCCGCGTCCACGACCTCGACCAGCCACAGCACCCTCTCTAACCATCTGCACTACCATGGACAGAAGGCTAAGCAAACAATTTCTATTATTACACAGAAACATAAACTCACCGTGGAATCACACACTCGGCTCGAAGAGGATGTTCTAAGACTCCATGCCACACACAATTGACTAACTCACATAATCAACCAAGACATGCAATCCCAAACATCTACAACAGAACCCTAGCGAACCCAAACCTAGAACCGTAAGGGCTCTGATACCAAAATGAAACGACCAACCCTTTTTTTTTTTTTTTTTTTAATAAATAAATAATAAATATAATATATTAAAACAACTACAGCTAGTGGTCCCATACCCACTAGCCACCTAACCACAACACATTCAACAGCGGAAAACATAATCAATAACCAATAATAACCCAATATTAAACAAAGCAATATCTCAATACCAAACAACAAGAAACATGAAACCAGCAACCTAGCAATGTTTCTAATGACTCAACTCTAGCACCCTAGCAAATGCCAGACAACATCCAATCGAGTCCCTAGAACATCCTCCTCTTCATTGCCTACATTCCACGGTCACACTTTGCCTTTACCTGCACCACAAACACAAATTGAGATGCATGAGTATTTGATAAACACTCAGTGAGGCAATCCTCCCATCTACTGGGCTATACACACAAGCAATAAGATCTCTACAAGCCACAAACAACAATCAATAAAACAAACCAGGCAATATACGAAGCATGCAACATCCATCGCAACTGAACAAGGGGTGTCGACCGACACCAGATGGTGTCGATCGTCACTGACTATCTGGTGTCGACCGACGCCAAACTGGTGTCGACCGACACCCTGCCCGACACTCCCGAAAACCCTAGTTTGTGTCGACCGACGCCTCCACATGGCATCGAACGACACTCGCCAAAGTCCCGAGCCGTCCTCGCGTTGGTGTCGACCGACACCCCAACTGGTGTCGACCGACACCGATACCGAGCAGCGATTTCCCTCGATCAGAAACTCCGAATCTCGCCTCCAATCTTCTCCAATCCGCTCCTTGCACTCCCAGAAGCCAAACCCAACCCAGATAGCAACGAAAAAGCATAGAGAACTCAAGGAAACAACCACATAAGCACCAAATCACATAGAATCTAGAAATCTTAGCTTAGATAAGCCATGGTCATGCACTCACCTCTTTGCAGGAAGATTCTGACCAACAAGAACGAACTCCCTCACTCCTAGCAAGCTTCTAACACCTTCCCAGCCTTAGATCTCCCAAGAACAGCAAGGAATCTCTCAAACTCTTCCCAAAAGCTCAAGAACACTCTCTCTTTGTGTTTTTCTCAAAAACGGCGAAAACACCAAAATAACACGACCCTAGGTCGTTTTCTACCCCTAAAAACTCGATTTAGGGATTTCCTAAACCAACCACACAAACCGGACAATTAAAATTGAACCGACCAAACCGGCCACAACTGGTGTCGATCGACACTCCCTCTGTGGTGTCGATCGACACCCTCACCAAAACTCCCAGAAAATGGTTTGCGGGTGTTACAGTATTTTTGGACTATAATAGAAATTTTTGTTTATTGGTATTTTAAAGTATTTATCTTCTATTCTTAATTAATATATATAAATATATCTATATTGTGTTAATATTTATTTTATTGAATATTTTCTACGTTTTTTGTATATTATATTTAAACGTTTTGGCAATTTTTACGAAAATAAGAATTTGTTACAGTAGATTGGAAATAAAGTAGTCACCATATTCTATGTTATATAATTCTACAAGAAAAAAAAATACTGACAAAATTAATAATATTTTAATAAAGAATCTATTATTCAACATCAATGATATAAAGCCAAATCTAAAATCTAATATATTAAAGGAATAGTCGAAAGACCTCACGCCAACCTCACAAAAAATGACCTCCTTTACTTTTAATGAAAATTCCCATTTAAAAATTTTCGGACAAGTTTTTTTTTGCCTATTTAGGTTGTTGAAACGCACCACATACATTCTCAGACTTAAGATTACTAATTTGCCATTAATGAGATTCAAATCTGGACGTTTTCACCCTTATTATAATTTTTAAAAATTATTAAAAAATTAATTACGAAAATATATGAATTAAAAGTCAAAATGGATTATAAAAAAATGACAAAAAATCTAGATGGGCGTCTACTAAAAAAAATCTGTCAAGAATACACCGTCTTAATCAAAACCCTAAAATCATATGTCGTTTACTATTATAAATACTAGATATCCTAACCATCCTCCATAACTCAAAAACAAGAAAAAAAAACCCCTAAACTATTATCATGTTCTCAAATTTATTTTTGTATTATAATTTTGGTCTTTCATATGATTCATCAGATTCTAATTTTTCATCCCCTCTTTTTGGTCTTTTTATAGTGGTTGTTTGGTAATCAATCAAACAATTTCTCCATATATTAAAACAGGTATATTGTGTTGATCTCTATATTTTGTTTTACACTTTGAAAAATTTGAAATAAACTCATAATTATTATTTTTAGTTTCAGGTAAATTCATGGATGATCATTATTATAGATCTACAAAACTGAATATAATGAAATTCAGGTATTAATCTTTGTTAACCAGAATCCTTAACTTTTAAAAATAAAATTGATGCTAATGTTTTTTTTTTTTTGTTATAGTTATAGAAAAACTATGGTGGATTATATTCATGGAAAATTTATAGTAATTCTCTAAAAACTTAGATTTCTTTCTTTTTACAAGTAGATTTAAATTATAATTCAATTTTTCAAAAAAATAATATAATATGTGTGTCTAATAAATTAGAATTCTAATTTTATAATAATATAATATGTGTGCCCAATTTATTTTGAATTGTAATCTTGGTCTTTCATATGATTCATCGGATTCTAATTTTTTATTCCCTTTTTTTTGTAGTGGTTGTTTGGAAATCATGATCAAACAATTTTTCTATATTTTATTTTATTCTTTGGTTATTTAAAACTCATATTTTTTTTTTCAGGTAAATTCATGGATGATCATAATTGTAGATCTATAAAACTGAATATGATGAAATTCAGGTATTAAACTTTGTTAACCCGAATCCTTAATTTTTTAAAATAATATTGATGCTAATGTTTTTTTTCCTAATGTTATAGTTGCAAAAAAATTATGGTGGATTCCATATGGTATTTTTCTAAAAAATTGGATTTCTTTCTATATACAAATAGATTTAAATTATAATTCTGTTTTTTGAATAATAATAATATAATATGTGTGCCTAATAAATTATTTACCCCTTTTGAATAAATAGAAAGAAGATGAAATTTTAATTATAATTCTGTTTATTTTTATAATATAATAGAATAATTAGAACTGATATTTTTCTATTAAATTGATAGAAAGAAGAAGAAAGGAATATTAATTAAATTCAGAAAGATTTGGAATTCAAGAAAGAAAGAGATTAAGGAAGATTTGGAAGATTTTTTTTAACAGTTTACAATTATTGTTTATTTGTAATAAATTGTAAAATTCTCATTTCTTTAATAAAAATAAAAATCTAAAATCTAAAATTTATATCTCATTTAAATTTTAAAAATAATAGAAGATAAATACTTGAATATATTACAAATATTTCTTTGAGAATATCCCTGTTTTTTAAAATATTAAATTTCTACAAACTATTTGTTTCACTTTTAAATTTGTTTTAAACAAAAATTAGAAAAAAAGGAAATCAAATATTCTTATCCCATTTTTAAAAAATGGAAAATAAAAAATATAACTATTGTAAATATTTGTTTTTAAAAAAATTCTATTTTCTAAAATGTTAAATTTTTAAAGATAACTATGACGGTTTGAACTGAGAATTTCGAGAAGATATACTACAAATATCCATTTAATTTGAAGATATGACAAAATCCTTTGTGATCCCTAGAAAATCTCATAGGGTTACTCCAAATATCCAGAAAAAACCATGTTTTTCCGGCTGGATACTCTACCAAAAGAAGGAACACATACTCTACAAATATCCACGTTTTTTTTAAGATTCTGACAATTATAATTAGGTGGATGAACAAATAAAACAATTAATATATATATATATATATATATATATATTGAAAATAAAAACGAGTAATTATAAAGAATACTTTTTCTTTCGCTTTTACAAATATTTTTTCTTAAAAATGAATTTTTTTCTTAAAAACGAAAAAATTAGAAAAAATCAGAATAAAATAATCGTATCCCATTTAAAATTATTAAAAATGGAAAATAAATACTAAAATCTTTTGTAAATATTATTTGAGAAAATTATATTTTTAGAAATGTTAAATTTCTATAGATAATTATGAATGTTTGACTTGGATATTAAGCTATCAATATAGAGGCGCTCAATCACAACATTAGATGTTAGGTTTGTTATGCTTAAACATTTGGTCGCGTATACTCGCGGGTAATTTTACTTTATGTTTATATTAGAAAATTACTTCCGTTTCTTATTATTGAATATTAAATTATACCTTCTCTTTTGATTAATTTTTTTCTATTTACATTTTTTGTTGGAATCCTTTTTAATCTTATAATTAATTTATATGTTGATTTATTAAATTAGTGGAACTATTATTTAAAGATATACCTGCCCATACAAACGTATAAAAAATTGAATTAGTTATATATTTGACCATAAAAGAAAGTTTAAAAAATAATTATTTAAAAAAAACTTTTGCGGGAAACTCCCTAGTAAGGAATATACACTATGATTTTAAAGTTAAATGAAAAGTACTCATTGGTTTTTATGGTGTTTACTGTCTGATATGGAAATCGTCGTTACGACTTGAATCTTGAAAAGGTAGTAAGAAATATGTGAGCTATTGCAAACCATGGATTGACATAACAGGTCTTCAACATACGCCTAAGACCAAATAAACAAAATCCATTTGGGATTTATCATTTATGTAAGTCCGGTCAGATAAAAATAAATTCGTGTGATCTACAGGTTCATGTGTGTGTAAATGATGTTGGGGAAGAATATGAAAGCCTCTGGTTGATGGTTTCTAGATATAGTGTTGGATCTTACCAAAGTAAAGCACATAGAAAACCATCATTAGCTGTATCTTATCAAAAGATCGATTAGGTGTGTGAAAGACACATGCGCCCCTCTTTTCTCTCTAGCCAAAGGAGATTTACAGGAACCCTAGATCTGATTCTCGTTTGCCTCTCCGGTCACCGGTGCTCCTCACTGGTGTCGTGAGAGGGCTCCCGTTGTCTTCTTTATTCGGCTCCTATCATATCTAGAAAATTATTCTTAGTACTTGCGGTGGATCTCAACTATTTTTCTTCGGGTTGGAGGCTAGATCGGAGGCCAAACCGGTGGCGGCTTTCCTCATTCCTATGATTTCTTGAAGACTGCGAATTTGAGTGCAGGCTCTTCCCGATGGTGTAGCTTAAGTCAGGTGTGTTGCTTGATTTGGTTCGTGGCAGTTAGATCCTCTCTGTTTCTTGCTCGGAGATCGATCTCTTCTGATCGTGGCTAGTGGAGTCCAGAATTTTGCCGGCATTGGTGAATTTGCATTCGCCTCCTTTCCGACTTCGATTTTGGTTCCTTTTCCTAGGCAGTGGTAAGGGCATCATTAGAGGGGAACACTTTTGGGTGTTCTTAAAGTAAAAATATTATGAAAATAATATAAGATCGTTATTTTAGATCTTTTTGACAAAAAGTTTGTTATTGGAAGAACATGTTTAAGATCATAAAATTTAATAATATAATAATCTTAAACATATTATATTTATAAAAACTGTAAAAATAACATTTAAATTGCAAACTTATAAAACTTTTACTAAAATTCAAAATACAATACCAAATTTTTATTTTTTAAAAAAGATAAAAAAAAAACAAACAAACAAACATATTACTTAATTAAAGTAAACAAACATTTTATTTAATTAATACATAGTTTAATGTCCAAATTTATTCCATATATTCTCAATCAAATCCTCTTTTAATTTGTGAAAAATTGTTTGCAAAAAATTGTATCCATTCACAGCTTGCCACGTCAGCTTAGAACTAAGCCAAAATCAGTTCTACATAAAGAACTAAAAAAGTGCACTATTCATTATTTTTCTAATTTTTTTGGGCTTAGAACACCCTTGGTGTTCTCCCTATAATGATAGTCTAAGTGCCATTTTATAGAGGTTTTAAAAGTGCCATTTTATAGAGGTTTTAAAAACCTTTAGTTTGAAACGCAAGACACGACACTCGCAACACGATAATCAAATCGAGGATCAACCCCCTCCTATATCATATAAGCTGTTACAGAGGGCGTTAGCTCAATTCATAGCCTTTCTTCGGGTAGGGTTAAGGCAAGATGAACAATGCGGCTAAGCGTGCAGATTGTTGGTTTGGCGCGAAGAACTATGGTAGAGCAGTTTATGAATGTCTACGTGGTGGACTTGATTTTACCAAAGATGATGAGAATGTGAACTCCCAACCATTTATGCGTTGGAGAGACCGTTTCTTATTTTGTGCCGAAGCTGTTTATAAAGCACAGGCTGAAACAGGTGAAATCAAAGGGCATTATTTGAATGCTACTGCGGGTACATGCGAAGAAATGATCAAAAGAGCTGTATTTGCCAGAGAATTTGGAGTTCCTATCGTAATGCATGACTACTTAACAGGGGGATTCACTGCAAATACTAGTTTGGCTCATTCGAGATAATGGCCTACTTCTTCACATCCACCGTGCAATGCATTCTGTTATTGATATCCATTTTTGTTGTCTGGCATTGCTAGGTTGCTATAGTTGGGTCATTAGAACATTGCTAGGTTGATGGTTCTATGTTTCCTGTTGTTTGGTTATTGGATATTTGCTATGCTTTGGAATATTGGTTATTTATAATTGGTTTATTGGTATTATTTATTTCCGCTATTTAGTGTGATTGTGGTTAGAGCTAGTGGGTATGGTACCACTATCTTAATTTATTATTATATTATATTTATAATTTACTTTATTATTATTATTATTATTATTTTTTTTAAATGGACTGGTCGTTTCACATTATCCGAACCAGTTTCCTGAACCTGACTACAGTAATCCACATTGTCTCATTCATTATGTTGATTCGGATAAAGCAGTTTAAGATTTTCTTGTCCTGATTCTTTAACCTATCCTCGTATACTAAATGGGTTTTGTTTTCACTATGTGAACCAAAATATGAAATTATAAATGATCAAGATCAAAACGTAAGACGCGATATATTTTTCTATTTTTTAGTTTAATAGAAAGACTATGTAGTAACCCGTGCTACAGCACGAGCATAATATTTTTATATAAAATTTAAATTCGTTGAAGTAAGTTAATTTTTTTATATTTTAAATACTTAAATTAAGTATTTGTACAATATTGGTAGTAAAACCAAATATAAGATTTTAGTTTGGATTATTGTGCGTATATAATCTAGACGTATCTACTTTAGAACGGTAAATACGTCTCTTCTCATTCCATCTATACCGTCCCATTCCGTCTTGTCCCATGTACTTTCCTATTCCGTCTTTTAAATGGTTACTCGTTAAACGATGTTTATTAATAGAGATGGGGTAAAAAATTTAGACAGGATACCCAAATTCCGCGATAAATACCTACTTTTATATAATTATTCGAAAAAACTAGTTAATTGTTTTCAAATTTATCCAAAATATTCAAAGTACCCGTTCCAAAATAACTGATTACATATCGTATAATCAACTTTTTAAAAATATATATCTTAGTATAAATAACACAATACACAATGACCTATTAACCACTGAGACTTTTAAGGTCTTATAAGCATGATCTTGGCATACAACATGATCTTGTATCTTATCCATTTTTGTATATTTGAAAGTTGAAATCAAATTTAATTATCCAAATTTAAAGATTTCATCTAGTTTTTTGATTAGAAATAGTTCAGTAATTATTTTTATTGTTTGAATTACCCGTTCCCGTTTGTTACACATTCTTTTCTATAAGATCATATTTTATTTTATATAAATGATATCATTTACATGTTATTAAAAAAAAAATGTTTCCTCAAATTTTCAAATAATTATTCCAAAATAGAGATTTTGTTCTATAAATAGAGATGGTATAAGATAGGGCAATATTTCATGTACTTTTACTATTGCATAAAATTATTTCCCTAATAATCATAACTACTTAGGTAGCAAATATTCATTTTTTTTACCATCTCTTTCACCATAAATATCCCCTTTGAATACTTACATTTATTTAGTTAGTTAAGTTTATTCAAAAAAAAAACTATTTAATTATTTTCAAAAATATCCAAAATTTTCAAAGTACCTGTTCCAAAGTAACTGATTACATGTCGTATAGTCAACCTTTTACAAATATGTATATATTTTGTATAGACAACACAATACAAAACGGCCCATTAATCACTTAGACTCTTAATGTCTTCTAAGTACTATCTCGACATACAACATGTTCATGTATCATATCCATTTTTTATATTTGAAAGTTAAAAATAAATTTAATGATCCAAATTTTATGATCTCATTTGTATTTTGTTAATTAGAAATAGTTTAGATAATTATTTTTATTGTTTGAATTACCCGTTTCTGTTTGTTGCACGTTCTTTTCCACAAGATCATTTTTTTATATAAATGAGTAAATGACATCATTTACATGTTATTAAGGAAAAAATAATGCTTCCTAAAATCTTCAAATAATTATTGCAAAGTAGAGATTTTATTCTATAAATATAGAGATGGTATAAGATAGGAAATTTTTTCATGTAATTTTACTATTACACTAGATTAGAACCCGCGGGACAAATTATTTATAACTAAAACATTTAAATTATAAATTGTATTTGTTGGCTAAATATGTTATAATTATATAATAATTGTTAATTTTATGGTTTAAAGTTTGAACCATATAATACTGTAATATAATTTATTTTTTACATAATATTTATTAATCAATTTAATTAGATATGTCTATTCTCGGATACCAATATTGCTAACAAAATAATGAAATGATGTTTTACTCGTTTAACACCAAATTAATGATATTTTAAATTTATATAAATATCGACAAAACCCATCGTGCTATATAACTATTGTTTTGTATTATAAATATTATATTGAGTTGATATGTTATTTATTAAGGTTGTAACCATTTACATATTATAAGATTGGCGCTTCTTATAAAGTTTAAATATATATAATACTTGGAATTCTTAAAATGGTCGAGTATTTCTCATATTTGAAGTTTCATAAAAGTTTAAATATATTATTAATATTTTAAAGGTCTTCTAACTTTTTTAAAATTTTAAATATTTATAATATTTAAATTTTTTATAAAATTTAAATATTTATAATATTTGAAACTTCATAAAACGTTAAATATTATTAATATTTTTAACATTTTATAAAGTTTAACTTTCTAAGAATATAAATATTTATAATTTTTAAACTTTTTATAAAATATAAATATTTATAACATTTAACTTTCCAAATTTTTTTAAACATTTTTAATATTTATTGTTTTGTATTATAAATATTATATTGAGTTGATATGTTATTTATTAAGGTTGTAACCATTTACATTTTATAAGATTGGCGCTTCTTATAAAGTTGAAATATTTATAATACTTTGAATTCTTAAAATGGTCGAGTATTTCTCACATTTGAAGTTTCATAAAAGTTTAAATATATTATTAATATTTTAAAGGTCTTCTAACTTTTTTTAAAAGTTTGAATATTTATAATATTTAAACTTTTTATAAAATGTAAATATTTATAATATTTGAAACTTCATAAACGTTTATATATTATTAATATTTTTAACATTTTATAAAGTTTAACTTTCTAAAAATATAAATATTTATAATTTTTAAACTTTTTATAAAATATAAATATTTATAACATTTAGTTTCCAAATTTTTTTTAAACATTTATAATATTTAACTTACCGAAATAAACCAAATAAAAGTTTTAAGTTTGAATGCCTGATAAATCAAGCTTACTCAATTGTATTAAGAATCATTTTGGTCTCTTTTATAGTATGACTCTGAACTATTGCCCAATTTTTTTAGGCGATGGGGGATATTGTACCCGTATTTTTTATTCATCTATTGAGTAATATATGTCCGTTTTAAAAAGTTTGTATTACATCATATGCAGTAAAAAATCACAATTTTTATTAACTAAATGCATTAGAGAATAATTCAAGATAATTTAAATATAAATTCATATAAAAATGAAAGGGAATCATATATTTATGTTTGAATGAAGTATAAATATTTTCTTATTTTTTTAAATCTTACCTATATTTAATTATGAAATTGGTAGCTAATATTAAAGTCAATGCACTAAATGTAAAAACTTTCCAAAAAGTATTTTTGAGCAAAAACTGCTGCAAAAATACTAGTATAGATTAAATACTGAAACTCTTTGGATAGTTAAATACTTTCTCGACATACAATATCTTATTTATTTTTTATATTTGAAAGTTGAAATTAAATTTAATTATCCAAATATTATGATCTCATCGTTTTTTTGATTAAAAATAGTTTAGATAATTATTTTTATTGTTGGAATTACTGTTTTCTGTTTGTTACACGTTCTTTCTTATAAGATCATTTTATAGTAGGGATGATTAATAATAAGTATATAAAATTTTGCGTACATGCCAATTATATAACTATTACATCCTATTTCATCTAATCTCCCTCACCTAATTGATATCTTTTTCTCTTGGTTCACCGGTCACTGAGTCGAACAGACAGTGTGTCACTTTTTTCTTTTAATTAATATTATAAATTTTAAATTATGAATAGACATGTATTTATCACTATAAAGACATAAAATAATGGGAGATTCTCAAAAATTGCACTAATTTAAGTTTATTTTCCAAAATTAGCATACACTCTAATATGTTCCAGATTTAGCACAACTTTAATGTAAAAGAGATATACCATTAATTTTGGAGAAATTAATTAAAATAAAAAATATTAGTAATTTTAACAAAATCAGTAATCGACTCTTTCTACTCAAAACCTAAAACACACATATTTCTCTTTCACTTCAATGTTTCTCTCTCGCTAAGATTTTGAAATCAAGGTAAACTCAAGTTTTGATTCCATCCTCGATGTGAAGCTTATAATTGTTAGCGATTTCGGATTCTCGGTTTTGGATGTTCGATTATCAATTCTGGAATTTAGATTCGATTCTGGATTTTGGATACTTAGATTCTAGATTTTGGATCTTCGATTCTAGAAATTCTTGATTTTGGATGTTCATTCAATTCTTAAGTTTCATTGCTATGTACGATTGATATATATGCTATGATTAACTACCCTTTCTCATTTTGAAAAGTTTCAGATTTTCAGAAGATCGATTTGTGATTTGGGTATCTCAATTTCCAAACTAGCGAACCTATACCGTGTTTAGTTTTCTAGTAATTTACTTTTTCTCATGAGTATGTACCATATGCATTTCCGATTTGATGTGGGTTAAGTTTAGTTTAGTTTAGTTGTTTGACCAAAAAAAAAAAGTTTAGTTTAGTTTTTGTAACATTTACTTAGTGCAATCTGATTTAATTTTATACTTGCTCATGTTTCATTATGTGTCGATCTTAGTGCAATCTGATGGCTTAACATAAATGCATTGTACTTTTACTATTTATGATTTCATAAAAAACTTTGGTTTGCACTCCAATGAATTAATCTAGGTTCCGCTTTCATGAAAAACATGTTAATAACTTTTGTTTATATGGGATATTAGCTTATACATATCACAATTATTTAAACTGATTTATACATTAAGCTTGTCTTTCGGTTGATAAATTAATCTTGTTAAGTGTTTTTGTGTTGCATTAACCTTGGCTAGAGTCATAATTGAGCATATTTTTAGGTTGATTCCATGCTAATTTAGAGAAATTGGGATGAATGGTTGTGTCTATCTTATTTGACTTAACTGGTGGAGTTACATGCTTGATTTGAAAATTCAGGAAGAACTTCATAAATTTTTGAATTACCTCCCTAAATTGTCAATTTCTATCCATGAAAATTTAGAGAAACTTGAGAAGAGATGCAAACTAATATTAATTGTTGAATGAAAAAAGGAGGCATGCTTGGTTATAGGTGTTCTCTAAAATATGTACTGTAGTTAAGCTGAGATCAAGAGTAAATGTAATGAGTTGTGTTTAGCCTGTAAAGACGTTCATACCCTTCTACTAGTGCTTGTTGAAATTATATGAACATCGCGGTTTGTTTTGAAAATTGTTCGAGATTTTAAAATTAAGGAAAAGGTCTATTTAATTTGTGACAGCCTCCCTGAATCATTTTAAAACAGCTTGTGTCATTCATTTTTGTAGGGTAAAACAAAAAAGCAAAGATGGTGTTTTATATCTACAAGGAGCTCATATTTAAAAGAGATTGAGATGTTTAGGGGTTAATTCTTTGTCTGCAAATTAGGATTTTATGTTACATGTATATTAGATGGTGTATTTTGTAAAATAATTTGAATTTGATGTTAAATGAAGCATATTGTAGCTTTTTTAGATTCAAGAAAGTTCCTTTAAATTCAGAAAGGTTTTTTAAATTTAGGAAAGACACCTTGAGATTTCATGATGACATTCATAAGAATATATTTTGAGACCCCTGTAAATTTAGGAAGGACTGAATGATATTTAGGAAGGGTCTTTTCAAATTTAGGATGACATTCATAAAATAATTTTTTAAAATTTTAAAATAGAGATATTTTTGGGCATTTGCCTTGGTGTTTTTTGTTTAATTTGGACAAACAAATGTTATCATTCATTAGAGAAAGAGTGACATACAAGGGACGAAGGAGAGCATAGTAAAGCATTCAACAAAGCAGTAAAGATAGATAAGCGCAAAAGATATAGGAACTTGAGACTATGGACCAAAAGCTAGCTAGCAATTTGGAGCTTGTAAGATCAAGGCATATCAATGCTATTTCCTTGAGCAAGCCAAAGGAAGGGAGGGTGGCCACTGTCTTAAAACGAAGATTGGGTGGCAATGAAACGAACAAAGCTGAGAGTCTCAGTGGAGATAGAGCTTTGACAAGGGGTTGAGCAGGGTTGAGAGTGCTCTGAGAAACGGTACCAACAAAGATGGTTGTGATTCTGAATTTGGGAGAGAGTAGATTGAAGAGGTTGTGGTAATCACTGCTTCTTAGAGTAGGGATTATAATGCCACTATTCTCCAAGCTTGACTGAAGGATCTTCAAAAAGTTGATAACCAAAACATTATATGAACTATTTAAGAGAGTGTAACCAATAAAGCAAACTTTTCATTTATGTAAAGTATATAACAATAAACCTAATATAGGTAAAACATCATGCTGGATGCAAATATAGATGATTCATGAAAGATTGAATGATGTTTAGGAAGATTCCTTTAAAATTTAGGATGACTTTCATAAAAAACTAAGAAATTGAGATGTCACATCCAATTGATGAATTTCTTACAAACATAATCAATAGATAGGTTACAAAAATTGAAACAATTAAAATAAGAAGAGACATAAAAGGATGTGATTATAAAACATGGCATCATCAACCTCACCACGCTTGATGTTTTGATTAGTCGAATGTGTGTGTATATCTCCAATCTCGTGACATCATCTAATACTGATTCCTCCACACAATATGATTTATCATATGTCAATGCATTTATCTCTTGAACACATAACACCTTATAAACAAAACTTTGTGGTTGGGATTTGATCTTGAACTTCCACAATTTGGAAAATTTTTCTTTCTTCATCTGCTGATGTAAAATGGTGGCCTCTAGGAAGCATTATGTCGAACACTTGGTGTGCAAAATGATTAGTCGTGAACTTTGTTTACTGTTTACCACTCTTTAACCATTTCAATCTTTCAAACAGTTGGAAATTTATTGTAAAATCAAAGGTATGACTCCATATAAGAGATAGTTACCTGATGTTAAGATGCATCCTTTTGTGAGACAGTTTGATTATGGCCAATCAATTCTTTGAGATGGACCTTTTCACCATAGGCGAGAGAAAGCTCATGAAACACATCAAAGAGAGAAGCGTCGAGGGACTCAACGTGCAACAGTCTTTCTTGGCGAGAAGTTCACGGAGATCCGACGACTCCGCTTCAAGAGCAGAGAGACGCGTCGAGAGAGAGATGGGCGTGATTGGCAAGCTACATCAAGCTGTTCAAATGGGCTGGGCGGTAGAACTCGTCAGGAGATCGAAGCTTCTCGAACCACCACCTGTAATTGCTGCACTTGTTGTTGTTCTTTAGCGACGAGGAGGAGCTCGTGAGTATTGATGAAGAGAACTGGACCAATTTCTAAAAAAATTATAATTAATTGTATTATTTAATAATCAATTCAATAATGCTAGTTTTGGAATATTTTAGAATGTGTGCTAATATTGGAAGAAAAACATAGAAATGTGCTATTTGAGAGTATTTCTCTAAAATAAACTTGTTGTGTTAATTTAAAATTAATTTCTATGTTTGTTTGAGTTATAGGTTTGTATTTAGAGTACTGCTGAAGAGAAAGTAACTTTTTTATAGAAATTATACATGAACGATGAAATAAGTAGAAAGGTTTAGTAAAAAATAGAGAAATACCCTAAACTAGCACTAATCTAAGTTTTTCTTCCAAAGTTAGCACACATCCTCAAATATTCCAAAAGTAGCAATAGTGAATTATTATCTCAAAAACAAAATAAAATATAAAATTGTATTAATTTATTGATTTATTAAATTTTACGATCTTGATAGCTTCTGTTCCGACGAAACTTCTGGTGAAGGCGGAGCTTCCCGATGAAGGTGGATCTTACGGTGAAAGCAAAGCTTGTGGTGGCAAAGCTTCTTCTTCTTATTTTTCTTTTTCTTTTACTCTGTGTATTAATTTTGATCTCAAATTTTAAGATTCTCATCACCAATTGGATTCACATTTTTATTCGTAGCTCCATCGTTGTTACTGTCGTCGAGGATTGTGATGGTTATCGGAAGAAGAATAAAAAGAAGGACATCGATGAAAAAAGCAACGACAAACACCGTTGGCGAGATTGCCACCACCACTCATCGATACTAATTAATAAGAATCACAAATTTTTGTTCTTACTTTTGAGACCACCACCAGAGCTTTTGAATCTATCTTCGTTGGGATTTGGGAATAGATGTATGCTGTTAACCACTCGAATGCAGCACACGCCGAAGTATTCGTACGTATGCTCCTTGTATGTAAAAGAGAAAGTAGAAGCGGAGATGTCGTGTTGGATGAAGGAAGTGAACGAGAATTTGAAGCTTATCCTCCGTTCAGATCTTTGGGATTTGTCTTCTAGTGAATGAAATGTTGGGTATTGGAATTGTTGGTTATTGAATGAAATTTGAACTGTTGGGAATTGTTGGGTAATGAATGAAATATCATTATGAGTGGTGGTTTAAATTGTTGGGTATTGGAATCTTAACTTTGAATGAAGTAGAAAAACATGGGTAATCTTAAAGCTGAAATGTGTATTTGAGTTATATTCTCTCTTATTTGGATACCAAAGTTGCATATCAAGTGGTTTGATATAATGTCATTGGGAACAAAGTAGTTGGTAAAGAGTAAAAATTTCATCATTTCGATGTCTTCGGCTTATACTTCGTTTGTATTGAGTTGACTAGTAGTGCTGATGAGGCGGAGTATGATTATCTAGTTTGGTCATCACCATTAATGAGATTTCTGAATATTTAGGAAAATCTTCCTAAATATCAATGAAGTTTTCCTAAACATTATGAAATCCTTCGTAAATCTAAAGAAATGAGTGTATCATATATTACTTCATTTAGTGAGGTATATTTGATTTTATTTTATGCACATTCTGATATTTTATCTATATATATATATATATATATATATATATATAAGATATATAAGAGTAATAATTTGATTTTGTGTCTTCCAAAAATATTTTATGAAGGCTATCCCAAACTTTAAGTTTTGTATCATAAATATTACCGTATCCTTCCTAAATATTAAAAAGATGTGTTTCTAAATCTCTTTTTGGAGTTTTACCTCAATATGTGAAAGATTACTCCATTAGTAAGGGGGTAATGATATCTTTTTGTGCATATCATGGTGTTTACTACTATCCAGACATTTTGTGAAGCTCATCTTTAGGTTCATTATGAAATTCAAACATTTTAGGAAGGTCATCCTGAAGTTCAAGAAATCTTTCTTTAAAATCATGGAATCCTTCCTGAATTTCGTAAAATACTTCTTAAATTTCTTGAAATTAAAGAGAACTTGTAGCAAACTCAATCATAGTTACCTCAACAACTATTAGCTTTTCTAATAGAAACATGTGACACTCTTATAGTGAAGAAACATTATACAAGTAACAAAACAATATAAAAATGTTTCACAACCATCATACATGTCTAACAACAAATAAAGAAAGATAGTCGTATGTAATGTCAACACACTCCTTAAAGATGTCCAAAGAAAACTTGCATCTTGTGTTGTATGCAGTTTTGCTTTGCGATTGCTTAAACTTGATCTTCCAAAAGGTACTTGTCATCTTTAAGAATCTTAACGAGTTCACCTGTGAAATGAGGTGTTCCATCATGATTCTTTATTTCAACATATAGGTGCAAGCATCATAAAAGTTCTTTAGATTCTACAAACCACAATGAGAAAATTACTAGGGGAAACTCAATTGCAACACATAACTCGTGCATTAGATCAAACATGCATAAATATTAAAGAGAAGCAACAAAAAAAGGTGCTTTTTATGAAGGTCATCATGAATTCACGAAATCTTTCCTGAATTTCTGAATTTTGTATTCAATGTCCTTGTTAAGAGCAGTTCAAACAAATCAAATGCTCTGAACATATATGATACTACATAACAACAAGCTAGAGGATTATACTATTGTCTTCGAACTTTACTCAAATTCAACCTACAATGAGGTTTCTTTGGCATACTATAAACTAACCTCATTATGAAAGCCTACTAAGGTGAGACATTCAAGGAGGAAAGAGAGTGTTTGAGCACCTTTGAAAAACTTTACACAAATTCAATTTCTCAATCAATAAAATGCTATAAACTAAACCAATTAATACACACACATAAAATAACACAATCATTTGTTAAAGAGACAAACTTACCCAATCATTTGTTACATGTATCATTACCATAGTCATAATCACATTTCAGATTTACCACTCGAGAGGATGTCTTCACCATCTTGGAATCAACACGCCTCTTTTGCTGGAAATAAATTAGAGGAACAAGTGTATCTTTTCCTTTGATCAGATCCTATTGATAGATTGAGCCAAATTAGTCAAACTTAATCATTCATTCTACAGAACAATATGAACAAACAAACCTCTTGAGTGTTAGAAAATATGAAGATCAAAGCACCTCCAAATCAGAGACTAATGCATCAAAATCTAATGTTTCTAATTCATGTCCGTCGTCTTAACTGTCTTCGTAATCCTCCGTGGTAATAAATTAATAATTAATAACAGCACAACTAATTACATATACAACTTTCTGTCAAGCTTCGTGCTCCCAAAAAGAAAAAGAAAAAACATAAAATTGAACATGACTATTTGAGAAATTACAAAAAATCAACCAAATGGTTACTTTAGTTTATTGGAGGCATTAGGTCCACCCAATCTCATGTGTCCTTTGTCGGTTTTGTTCGCTCTTCTTTCACTCATTTCACAGATTCCATCGTATCAATCAAATTCACAAACAATAACACGAGACGACGAGATCGATAACGCTAGAACAGATTTCCAGTGAGAATATGACTACGCAAACACGGCGACGAGAACACAGTGACAACAATCGTCGATGAGAATCGATTGACAAGAGATCTGGGATACTTGCTTTGAGCTTAGTTGCTTGTGTAACTGGTTCATCGATGCTTGTGTAACTGGTTCTCCGATTAGAGGTCGTGGTAAAAGTGAGATCTCATAAATCTCAATTTCTGCAGAGATAAAATGGAGGTTTTTATTAAATAATATAATTAATATTTTAGTGTTTTTAGTATTTAATTAGAGCATGTGTGCTAAATCTGGAAAAATGAAGAGTGTGTGCTAATTGTGGAAGAAAAACTTAAATTTGTGCTATTTTTGAGAGTTGCCCAAAAAAATATGTTAGTAAATATAAAATTAAATATCTTGCTGAAAGACAAGAAAATTGTCATTTTAGTTATTAGTTAGTATAACCAATATTAAACGGAAAAAAAAAAAACATACTAAAAAGTTATAAAAACTTTACCCTAAGAACTTGTTTTATATAGAGGCATACCCTACAAACCCTAAACCCTAAAAACTTGATATATTAGAGTGTGATTGTATTCATATTGTATCTGTCTCCTTCCTATGATCAGCACGTACAAATCAATGATCACGAGTAACGGAGAAACTTTTGATTCCATTCCGACTGATCTCTTAAACGAGATATTCTCAAGGTTGCCTGCAAAGTCCATATCTAGGTTTCGCTGCGTGTCAAAACTATGGGAGTCCATGCTTAGCAGCCCATCTTTCACCGAATTCTTCTTGACCAGATCATGGGCTCGTCCACGTCTCTTATTCGCCATCAAACAATCCAGTGAATGGCGCTTCTTCTCGTCGCCTCAGAATCCAGATGATGATGACAAGTCTTCTCTTGAAGTAGCCGCCACCGATTGTCATGTGGACTTCCCTTGTAAGTCAATGTTCAGAGACGAGTGTACGTGTAGCTATACCTCTGGTTTGTTATGTTTTCCTAGTGTGCCGAGCTTGAAAAACAAGGGTGGGGAGGATGCTCTATGTGTGATATATAACCCTGACACAGGACAACGTGTGTTCTTACCTAAAACGAAAACAACGGGATTCAGCTCGAGATTCTTTCTAGGGTTTGATCCTATTGACAAGCGATTCAAGTTTTTGCATTTGGTTGAGTTCAGTAGACCTCATAGTACCATCCCACATAGATTTTGTTTTGAAACGGTTCATTATATTCTGACATTAGGGACTGGAAAAATGAGTTGGAGGGAGATCTCATGTTCCTTAGAGTTAGAGCTTCATCCTTTTAATAAAGGGACATGCATCAATGGGGTTTTGTATTACTTAGCTAAATGATTGGGAGAACCGGATTTTGTTATAGTTTGCTTTGATGTTAGGTCTCAGAAATTCAAGTTTGTTGATGCAAGCTGCTTTAATCATGGGTTAATTAAATAAATACCACAATTCTAAAAGTTATTTAAGTGAATAGCATAACAATTTTTTTTTATAGAAAAATACCATGCGACCCACGTTTTTTTTGGGGTAAAAAGACAAAATCACCCTTTTCTTATTTTAGTGTAATGTAAAAAGAATGAAAGATTAGGTGAAATTTTTTAAAATAGCATGTAATATTTATATTTGACATAAATTTTTTAAAATAGCATGTAATATTTATATTTTACATCTCGTTTATGAACCCAAACCGATATAATTTCGTTCTAATTGTAAAATCTAAACCCTAATCATCTTATTTGTGAACCCAAACCGACATATAATTTTGTTTTAATTGTAAAATCTAAACCCTAACCATCTCATTTGTGAACCCAAACTGATATGTAATTTCGTTCTAATTGTATAATCTAAACTCTAACCATCTAATTTGTGAACCCAAACCGACATATATTCCTATTGTGAAATCTAAACCCTAACCATTTCATTTGTGAACCCAAACTGACATATAATTTCGTTCGAATTGTAAAATTTAAACCCTCACCATCTTATTTGTGAACCCAAACCGACATATAATTTCGTTTTAATTGTAAAAAATCTAAACCCTAACAATCTCATTTGTGAACCCAAACCAATATAGAATTTCGTTTTAATCGTAAAATTTAAACCCTAACCATTTCATTTGTGAACCCAAACTGACATATAATTTCGTTCAAAAAACAAAAATGACATGATATTTAAACAAATAATATGTAATATATGTAATAGGTATAAGAGTAATTGTATACTAAGAGAGAGAATAGACTGTGGGTCCTATGGTAGTTTGTTAAATATGTTTCATTTTTGTGGTATCTAGTGCATATACTCTTTAATCATCAAGCTCGTGTTACATTGGTAAACTATAAGGGTAAACTAGGTGGTGCTTATTGGATGTGTGAAGGCAACGGTGGAATAACCAATGTCCAATTGTGTGTGTGGATTCTAGAGGATGTCAAAAAACAGGAATGGTCGAATTATGTCTATACTTTTGGTGATGGTGATCTCGGCGGTGCGAAATTTGATTGCGTCATTGGAGTGACGAGTACGGGTGAAATTGTTTCTTCGGAGGAGAGTGAACCAATTAGAGTTTTATACTTCAATACTGAAAGGAACATTGTTAAGATTGTCCAAATCCAAGGTTTTGAGTGTGGTAGTCTTGTTCAGGCTTTTGTAGACCATGTGGAAGATCTTAACGTTAACTATGCAGAGCCACAGATCAAGTCAAGCCTAAACATCATTGAGAAAAAGGCACCATCAAAACCACAACAACAAGGTCGTCATGCATCATCAGGAAAGCAATTAGATTAGGCATATGCAAATTTGCTGCTCCATCTATAATGAAGACGCTGCCGACAAGTTTCATGCAGAACTCGTACGATTAATTAGCTAACGTAGAGTGAGAGGACATATACATGATGTATTTCTCGTTATTGGCTAATCTGTGACTGTGTTCTGCTCTATCACTATATATGTTGGTTTTAGCTATTTCGTTCTTTCTTGCGTTTTACTTTTACAAATCAAACCGAATCAAAGGAAAGAAAAAAGAAAGAACGCAAACCGAATTGGTTATGGTATAAATCTAAACCGTTTGGTACAATCAGAATACCCAAATAGGTTCACTCTGTGACGCTCACCAGCTATGCTCTCCTCCGTCACAAGGCGACGGCTCAGTTCGCTTCAAAACGGAGCTTCCTTGCTCCGGTTCATGAGAACGGAGGCAGGTCGTCAGCCAAGACGGGGGAACGAAATCTCCTTCTCTACCGTCGTCACTCAAGAAGAAAGAAGAGAAATCTGAGTGATGGATCGTCGGCGGGAAGACGCACGAGATCAGAGATCTATCTTTTTGAGAATGAATTAAGACCCAAAACAAAGAAACAAGAGGCGAAAGAAGAGTTATACAACTGTAAAATGAACTGAAAATACTTTAAAACGAAAGAAGAAAGCTCAAATAACCCCAAATAAATAGAAGAATGGGTTCACAAGAAACCACGTAATTTAGAAACAAAATTAAGAAAATGAGCAGTAACTGAAATCTATCAACCACTAGTTAAAGTATACAATCACAAAAGGAAGTAAAATGACAAACTTGAAAAGGAAAAAACTAAGAGAGAACACTTGTGCTATGTACTTATGGTGAGGACCTACGATGAGGACTGGCGAGCACGAACGAGTGCGTTGAGTTCCCTCACTTGGCTTCTCAACCTCTCTGGGTTGCAGAAAAAGTCCACAAATACCCGCCTTTGAAGTTCCACGTCCTTTGCGTGATGCTTCACGATCTGCAGCAATTATAGTATATTCAAATTTTCTATTTCACTCTAATACATATATATCCATTTGTGTGAGAGGCAATAAAATTAACAGATTAAGACTCGCCTCTCTTTTATTGCGGTGCTCGAGCGTGACCTCTTCCACTGCTGTAGAGAGTTTGGAGTTGATTTTCCCCATTTCGTCAAGTTCTTTCATCAGCGGCTAATGTTACATAAAGGAAACAACATGAGTTAAACTTCCATATATTGGTTTAGATTAACGACTAAAATTGGTAACTGAGAATTGATATTTGTTTTACCCATGGTGTCAATATGGGCTGTGCCGTAGTTGAAGACGCAAAAAGTAGTTGCTGCAGGTTCTGAATATGGGTACACCTGAGAAACAGAGAAGAGGCAATAGTGATATATGAGGCTCGTAAATGCTTGTTTCCTGTGTACGAGAATGAGGAATGTGATGAGGATTTTGCACTTACAGTTCGTTAATGCATCTATTTCTGTCATCTGGAAGGGAATTCTCGAGGTCAGACTGAAGAGACGACAAATCTGACTGAAGAGCAACTATTTGCTGAATGATGGCTGGGGCTGAGACATAACTTGATACCCCGGTCTGGGCATCTATAACAGGAAGAAATGAAGGTTATCAGCCTAAATTAGGTTTGGAAAATACCAAACAAAAGGTAACAATTTGTGTAAAACGATAGTGTTGACTACTTGAGTGAATGCTCAAGAGATCTCTAACTCCATGTAGAAAGCTGTCACGGTCATCTACTGCTCCTTGTTCTTGCACATCGGATGCAGCTTGGATCAGTGCTGAACACCGCCCCTGTATATATAATCAAAAGATGAATTTTGTTTCATTATCTGATAGTTGCAGGAAAGAGTGACTGCAATAACTATGGCTATGACCATACCACACGGCTTCTTGTGGCGGATAGGTAACCCTGAAGTTCGGATTCAATTACTTTTAGCAAAGAGAAGGCTCCAAGCATGTTTTTCTTTTCTAGCTGACATGCTAATTTCAAGAACTGGTGTCTTGCTAGCTGATTAACAAGATGATTGATGAACTGCAACAAAATTTTCGTAATATGTAAGACAGATTGACAAATAGATCTTGGTCTTTCAAACAAGGAAAACACGCAGTACTGCGGCAAATATATCTTGAAGATGTCAGTCAATTTAAAAGAAATACAAATAAAACTGAAGGCCAACATACCACTTTCTGTTTACTAATATACAGCTCTTGACGCATGACCTTTAGATCGTAGTCACCTAGAAAGTTATAATGAGTAAATTCATATGAAAGCCCAAAATAATCCAAGAGCTACAGGTAAAAAGCAAAGTGTAAATGCTGAATACCTTGCAAGATATAGGTGTCCTGTAGTTGAGCAAGCTCCCAACATAGTTCAGGAATAGTCTGAAAAGAAGAACAGATTAAGCAAGTATGTAGTTCAAAGAAGTACCAACTTGTTCTAGTTTAGGAAAGAGAATACTTGAAATGTCAAGAATTGAGTATGTAAACAAACCTCAGATAAGAGTTTTTCTTCTTTCTGATAAAGGGTCGAGATTTCTTCAACTAGATCTGCATGTTTTCTCCTGCACAGGTATGAAAATGATCATCGCAATACAGTATGACAAGTTAAAGTGTCAAAGTCTTGCTTCAATTTTCATCTTCTTATACCTTAGAGAATGTAGATCAATATGAATATGAGCTTCAACTGATGTTACTTGAGATTTGAGCGTCAAGAGGATAGCTTGTTGCTTAGCATTCTCGACCTGGGCTTCAATCCATTGTCTCTCACTTGTTCCAAAGCTGTGAATAACAAGAAAATTCCTAGGAGAGTGAGAAAACTTGTATGCGTGAAAATACCATAATTGTCTATGCCACTAAGTGGTCTCCAGTATTTTTGAAGTCTGGCAAAGTAGCAAGAGAGACCCTGGTACATATACAATTTTCTGAACTAAAAGACTTGATTCAAATCTAGGGTGATGGTCAAGGTGAAAGCTGAAAGTTATATTGCCGTAGTACCACATAAAACATACATAGATCGAAGCCGTTGCAGTTCAGCTACACGTTGATGCTGTGACTTTTCCAAATCTTCTGCATTGTAAATAGATAAGTTAAAGATGGACAATAGTTTCGAACAAGTAAGAATCATGCACAATAACAAAACGGAGGAGTTTTATTATAAAGAAGTTACATAATTGCACAGGGATTATGCATTTCAGGTAACGCAAATGTACATCTGAAAATCACACTGTAGTAAAGTTACCTCGCAACATGTTTGATGTATCATCAAGACTAACCCATGAGCATTTTGATTTTCCTTCCTCCGCAACTAAACGGTATGGCCCCTGACATGATAGCAGAAATATTCACATTAAGCTGAGTGCATAAATAGGTGCAAGATGAATAACATTTTACTTTCTACATTCTCAGAAATTGTCAAACCATACTATGGATAAGATCTCAAGTAGCTTGAATTTTCTATATGATAAAGAGAAGCTGAAATCATCAGCAATGACATCTACTTACTGTGTCTAGCTGTTTTGCAAACCACTGATTTAGCTCCTTTGTGCAGGCTAAATCTCCAGCCAAGTAGGCCTGAAAATCGGAGTATGCTAAGTAAATTCCATCCTCTGCACATATGGAAACAGCCAATTAAGTTGGCTAAACGAGTTGATGAAAATTTACTGACACAGCTGTCAAAACCCCCCTCTTCGTCTACAGAAAATACAACTTACTGCCTCCATGAAACTCTTAACGCAGATAACTAACAGAAACGTTCCATAAATGAAAGTTCCACAAAGAGAAACCAATCTAACTAATTGATCTTTTAAATAACTACCAGATACGCAACTACCTTATGCAACTAAGTTAAAAGTATAGTGCACTAAAGCCAATTACAAAATTCAGCTTCAAAGAAGATTTACGGTAGTTAACCAGGTATGGAAAAGTGAAACCAAAAGACAAGGTATAAGAAGGAAACCTTCGCCGGAATGATAATGTGCCAGTTCTTGAGAAGTGGAAGCCAGTCTTCCTAGAACTCCATTCATCTTAATCACAGGAAAATATCAAAAGTAAACATCACAAACTTATCAAAGACCAAAAGAATTCCACATTCCACTTAACAATTGTGTGAGGACATGTATCAAACCTGCAAATTTCTAGCAGATAAGCTGTCTTCTATTGTTGTTATCTGTCCAGTGACAGCAGAAGTTGCAGCAACTCGAGCACGTCTCCCTTGGATCAGAGCTGAAGATTGGCCAGTGAGCAAATCATATTGAGTCTGTAACCGCCTTAGCTGTCTCTGCAACTCTAAGGCTTCAGCCTTATGCGCCAGAGTTGCATCTCTGTCAGTTAAAAAGAAACTGTCAGTGGTGCTGATCTTAATTATTTGTATCCACAACTACATCAACGAAATCTAGTTCACTTATGAACACCTGTGAGAACATACTCATACAATAGGAACCTGAATGTCATACATGAAAATCCAAGTGATGAGAAAATAAAGTCCCTGGACATTCTCACAGGGAATAACAAAATACATCTATATAAAACACCACAAAGAAACATATATATACATTAATGCACACGCCTGATGAACTAAGGAGAGAAGTGACATGAAACCGAAGTTCTCAACAGATTACCCCACAATGCACCATAGGTCAATAAACTAGTGCACACATGATATCCCACACTAAGAAACCTGGACAGTTTTACTTGTTTCAAGTGATGTGAAACTAAGTCCTTGGCAAAAATTCCTCAAGAGCAAATAGGCATGAAACAGAAAGTACAGAATTGCATATGTGATATGAAGGTCTAACCTTACTTCTTTAATACTTTCTTCTGCTCCAAAAACAGCCTCCTGATTATTTCTCCTGGAAGAAAATGCTGATATGCTATCATAAGCCTGGTCCAGATCGTCCCCCTGAATCCACGCAAATTAAAAATAAATAAAGCACAATGAGAAGGCAAGGGATTAACATTGTAAGACAGACACATACGTCTGATGAATTCCCAAAGCCGAGAAAAAAGTAGAATGACACCAGGATTTTACCTCTAAGAGCTTCCCATCTCTCCGAAATTGCTCATATCTGGATCCAGAAACAAGAAATACAACCAATTAACCACTGATATATGAACTAACTACGTAGAGAAAAGCACATGGACTTTAGCGGCAAAGAAAGTAATTTGATTCTTTGCTAAGACATTGATCAGTGAGAAAATAAGCTAGCTAGCAACAACAACAATCGAAAGTATAACCACAAGGATTCGCCTAATTGCGGCAATCCAAGCTTCACCAAACAACATTCGAATACATACCCAATTCACCAAAACGAACACAAAATTCAACCTAATCCGGAAACCAAAACAACATTGAGAAGTGAGACATTCGATTTGAATCTGAGAACATACAGTGATAGTTCGGCGAGAGAGAGGACATTGGAAGGGCGAAGAGAGGAACAGATCCACTCGAGGATAGGTCGAGCATCGTCGTACTGAAACGGCCATTCGAAGCTGTCGGGGTCTAATTTTCCGGCGCCTTCGTAACCTAACTCCGCGACAAGAGAGCACAGTCTCGCGCTGCTCATCTCCGATCGCCTTTTTTTCTTCAGCGCCGGTGGTTGTGGGAAATACGAGATTGCCCCTGGATGAAATTTTGAAATTCACACGGACACGGTTGTTTGTTTGTTGCCTCCTCTCTTAATTCAATTTTGAAAGTTATATGCAAAAAAATAAACAACATCTGCTTTTCGCTAGTGGATAGGTTCTGACTTTGATGTCTCCTAATTTTATTTTTGTTCTTCTTTCATGGAAACAACACCAACAAGATGATGGCCTATATCACGATTTTGACTAGGACTGTGGTTTTGAACCGAGCCACAAAATACCCCAATCAAGCCGTACCGAAATCTTTTGGTTTCGATTTTTCTCCGCTGAGTATTTTGATTTGGTTTGGTTAGAACCGATCAGTTTTTTTGGTGTAATTGTTTTTTTAATTAACCGGACTAAATCACAATTAGATCGGTTTTCATTAATACCCAAATTAAAACGAACCAATTTACCCACATAATCCAAAATATACAGTTTTACTTTTTTTTTAATCAGTAAATTTAACCAAGAATCGAAACAAAGCCAAACCATTTATTTTCGATTCGTTTCGATAAATACTAAAAATATTTTGGTTAAACAAGAAACGAAAAGCCAGCTCAGCTCAGTTTGGTTCGGTTGACCCAAGTCGCATGCCACAAATTTTTGCACGATACGACTCATCTTGGAAAATAGTACAAGACTGAGATCAAACTATAGTTAGTTTACAAATTGATGCTATAAATATGAAGAAAGAAAAAGAGTCGATGGTATAAGAGAATGTGGTCCTTTAAAAGCAGAATCATGTTTTTGACTTTTGAGAAAAGATATCAACTTTTATATGCGAGGAATTGCTAAAAAGCACATTAGTGGGAACTAACGTTCGTAGAGATGTATGTTCGTAAAGAGATCAACATGATATAAGCACTCGGTTCCCCTTTGCTGTTGGGACGCTACCAGTTAGGTATTTTGGTCTCCTTCTTCTTACAAGACGTTTCACTACAACGGATTATCAGCCACTGATTGATCGGATAAAGAAACGGATTGGCTCTTGGACATCGCGACTGCTTATGCTGGTCGTTTGAACTTAATAAGCTCCGTCTTATGGAGTATTTCAAACTTTTGGTTAGCTGCTTTCAGACTGCCGCGAGATTGTATTAGACAAATTGACAAGCTCTGTTCTGCTTTTCTGTGGTCCGGGCCAGACTTGAATCCACGGAAAGCGCAAGTGGCTTGGGAGGATGTTTGTAAGCCGAAGGAGGAGGGAGGTTTGGATTTACGATCTCTAAAGGACGCAAACAATGTATGTTGTTTGAAGCTGATCTGGAGGATTGTTTCGCATAGTCCATCTCTATGGGTGAAATGGATATCTATTAACTTGCTCAAGGGGGCATCATTCTGGTCCATCCGTGAATCCACCTGTACAGGGTCGTGGATCTGGCATAAACTATTAAAGTACAGAGCACTAGCAAGGACGTTTTGCCGGAGTAATGTGGGGAATGGTTTGACAACATCTTTCTGGTATGATATTTGGTCTCCTCTCGGTTGCCTAATGGATATTACTGGGCCAAGAGGGGTAATTGATCTGGGGATTGGTTGGAAATCGTCTTTGGCTGAAGCATGGACTACTCGGCGGAGACGTAGACACCAAGTGGAGAGCTTGGTTTCCATCGAGACGGCTTTGGAGCAACAGTGGCTACGTCGAGATATATCTAAACCGGATCTTGTTCTTTGGAGAGGGAAGGGGGACGTTTACACAGACTCTTTCTCCACCAAAGAAACTTGGAACCATATCCGATCTATCTCAAATAAGGTCGATTGGTATTCAGGAGCATGGTTCCCTCATGCTACACCTAAATACTCCTTCTGCACTTGGTTGGCACTGCAAAACAGACTTCCCACTGCAGACCTAATGATGCGCTGGAACATAGTCTCTGCACCAACCTGCTTTTTGTGCAACCTGCCCCTTGAGACGAGAGACCATCTGTTCTTCGGGTGTAGTTATTCCTCTGAGGTCTGGACTGCTCTCGCTAAGCCACTGCTACAACGACAATTCTCCACAACCTGGCAAGTGGTCGTTCTTCATGTCACAAAGCCCCTGGCCAATCTTGTTCAGACATTTCTGCTTCGGTACTGTTTCCAACTGTCTGTTCACTCACTCTGGAGGGAAAGAAATGCGAGGAAACATGGTCAGCCACCAACTCCTGCAACTACTCTGATAGCTTGGCTCGACAAACAAGTCCGGAATAAGCTTCTAATCATACAGCGAGAGGGTGATCGAAGATATGACACAGGCCTCCTGCTTTGGTTTGTTTCACGAGCTTCTCAATAACATTACGCTGTTTAATCTCAATCGATTTTCAGAATTTTTGCACCTAATGTAACAAAACGATATTTTCTTGAATTAATTTAACATTATATTCCAAAAAAAGCGTTCGTAGAGATGCATGTAAAGCAGGTTCAAATGGAGTTCTAGGGATTGAATCCTCCTGTTTTGTTAGAATCTCTTGCTGTTATTGTTATCGAGAGTTGGGTTGCTTCCGAATATGATACTTTTGACCCCCCCCCTTTTTTTTTACCTTGATGAGGTTTGGCAAGCACGGTCACGGACAAGCGCATTGAGTTCCCTCACTTGGTTTCTCAGTCGCTCTGGGTTGCAGAAAAAGTCCACAAATACCCGCCTTTGAAGTTCCACGTCCTTGGCATTATGCTCCACCATCTGCAACGATAGTAGTAAATTCAAGTTTTCTATATCGCAATAATACATATTCATGAGAGAGGAATTCAAATGAACAGATTAAGACTCACCTTCCTTTTATTGTCGAGCCCAAGCATGAATTCTTCCACTGCTACATAGAGTTGGAGGTTATTTTCTCCATTTCATCAAGTTTTGTCATCAACGGCAAATATTTACAAGGGAGGAACAAAATGAGTTAAACTCCAGGTCTTAGATAAGGTTAAAGTTAAACAATGGTAACTGAAAACAGGGATTTTTTTTACCCATGGTGTCAATATCGGTTACGCCATAGTTGAAGACGCAAAAAGTATATGCTGCAGGTTCTGAATATGGGTACGCTTGAGAAACAGAGAAGAGACAATAGTGACACATGAGGTCGTAAATGATTGTTTATGCAAATTAAATGAAGAATGTTATGGGGATTTTGGACATACAGCTCATTAATGCATCTGTTTCTGTCGTCTGGAAGGGAATTTTCAAGGTCAGACTGAAGAGACCATATATCTGATTGAAGATTAACTATCTGCTGAATGATGGCTGGAGCTGAGACATAACCTGATAACCCGGATTGAGCATCTATTACAGGAAGAGATGAAGATCATCAGCCTAAAGTAGGTTGGGAAATATCAGACAAAAGAGAAAGTTCATGTAAAACGGTAGCATTGATTACTTGAGTGAATGCTTAAGAGATATCTAATGCCATGTAAAAAGCTGTCATTGTCATCCACCGCTCACTGTTCTTGCACATCAGATGCACGTTGTATTAGTGCCAAACATCCTCCCTGTATATATAGCCAAAAGATGAATTAGTTTCAATACCAATGGTTACAAGAAAGCATTGACTATAACTATGGCTAATGACCATACCACACGGCTTCTTGTGGCTGAGATTCGATTACTTTTAGCAGAGAGAATGCTCCAAGCATGCTTTTCTTCTCTAGCTGACATGCTATTTTCAAGAACTGGTGTCTAGCAAGCTGATTAACCAGGTGACTGATGAATTGTGACAATATATTGGGATATCAAAGACATAATGACAAGTAGATCTTTGTATCTCAGACATGGAAAAAACACCATGCAAGTCTTCTGGCAAACATATCTCAAAGAGATTTAACATAAATTATACAATTAAAACTTAATGCCAACGTACCACTTTCTATTTACTAATATACTGTTCTTGATGCATGACCTTTATATCGTAGTCACCTAAAAGTAAAAGGTTATGATGAGCAAAAGCATATGAAAGCCCAAAAAATATGCATAAGCTTCAGGTGAAGAGCAAAAAGTGTTGGAAGTAAATTATTTTAGAAGTGATGGAGAAAGTGTTTTAAGTATTTGAGAGAGTAGTTTAGAAAATAAAACTTTTATTACTTTGATTTTAACTTGGAACAACTTCACAACATCTTAGTTACAAATGAGAGTAGGAGGAGGTATTGATAGCCTCCATATTACAAAAAATCTAGAATATTTTAATTCTTAATCTAGATTATTCTATCACAATATCTAGACTATAATAATATAATTATCTAGATAATTCTAATTAAATATCTAAATTTTTATGTTTAAGGAGGTGATACATTATTCTAGAACTTTTAGATATTTTTTAAGGAGGTGGAGATCTTGATATTTCTAGAGAGAACTCTTGAATATGGATTTAATTAACATTGATTAAAAAATCAAGTTTAGCTCTCAACACCCCCTCTTAAACTTGATTTTGCCACTCCAAGTAAGCTCCTCATCTTGATAAAGTCTTCACGTTTGAGAGGCTTGGTGAAAATATCGGCTACTTGATCATTTGTCTTCACATACTCCAATTGCACATCCTTCTTGTTAACACACTCTAATGTAATGATAGCGTGTGTCAATGTGCTTACTTCGATCATGGAAGACTGGGTTCTTCGCCAAAGCTATTTCTGACTTGTTATCCACAAAGATCTTTGTTGGCTCTTCTTGTGGCAAGTTTAACTCCTTTAGAAGATTTCTTAACCAAATAGCATGGCACACACATGAAGTAGCCGCCACATACTCCGCTTCACAAGTGGAAAGCGTGACAATTGGTTGCTTCTTCGACATCCACGTGAAAGTTGTGTATCCAATGTAGAACACGAAACCACTTGTGCTTTTTCGATCATCTACGTCTCCACTCCAATCGCTATCGCTATATCCAACAATCTTATAATCATTTGAAATAGAATAGTGCAAACCAAAGTTCATGGTACCTTTGATATAGCGAAGATTCCTCTTTGCCGCCTTAAAATGAGTTGTTGTTGGATGTTCCATGTAGCGACTAACAACTCCAACCGCATATAAGATATCGGGTCTTGTGCATGTTAAGTATCGTAAGCTTCCAACTAAGCTCTTAAATAATGTTGGGTCTACTCCTTCTCCTTCCTCGATCTTTGATAACTTGATTCCACATTCCATTGGTGTGCTCACCGGGTTAGAGTCTTCCATCTTAAACTTTTTAAGTACCTCCTTAGCATATCCTTCTTGAGTAATAAAAACTCCATTTTCTTCTTGTCTTACTTCGATCCCGAGGTAGTAAGACATCAATCCAATGTCCGTCATCTCGAACTCCTTCGTCATCTCTTTCTTGAGTTCGTCGAACATGCTTGAATTGTTATCCGTGAATATCAAGTCATCTACATACAAGCACACAATCAATATATCGCCATTTTGTATTTTGATATAAAGTGCATGCTCATATGGACACTTGATGAAGTCTTTCTCGTTGAAGTACTTGTCGATCCGTGTATTCCAAGCTCTCGGGGCTTGTTTTAACCCATAAAGTGCCTTTTTAACCTAAAAACTTTGTCTTCTTCTCCTTTAACTACGTAGCCTTGAGGTTGCTCAATGTAAACTTCTTCTTCAAGGTCTCCATTTAAGAAGGCTGACTTAACATCCATTTGATGTATTTTCCACTGGTTTTGAGCCGCCAATTAAATAATTAGTCGAACAGTTTCAAGACGAGCAACAAGAGCAAATACTTCATCATAGTCGATTCTGGGTCTTTGACTATATCCTTTAGTCACCAATCTTGCCTTGTATCTTTCAACTTCCCCTTTAGAATTTTTCTTTGCTTTGTACACCCACTTCACACCAATCACATTGTGTCCATTTGGAAGTGAAGCTAACTCCCATGTATCATTCTTTTGCATAGCCTTTATCTCTTCATCCATGGCATTTCTCCAAGTCTTTTTTTCAATAGCTTCTTGGAAGTTCAAGGGCTCGCACTCCGCAAATAAACAAAATAAAGTAAGGTTGTCTTGATTTTCGGTAACCTTGTAAAGCTTTTGTAGACTTCTATAGCGTGGATTCCTTTTGCTAGAACTTTCTTCTCCTTGAGAACTCGTTGGTGAAGTTGGTGGTGTAGTAGGCTCTTCTCTTGGTGGCTCTGGGTCATCTTCTTCAAAGTGTGGAAAGAAGTTATAATCTTCATCATTTGACTTCCATTCCCATTCTCCTTCTTCGTCGAACACGACATTTCGACTTAATAGTCTTCCTCGTATCGGGATTGTAAAGCTTGTAGCCTTTCGAGTTGTTGTCATAACCAATGAAGATGTACTTCTCACTTTTGTCATCTAGTTTGCTCCGCTTCTCATCTGGTACATGAGCATGAGCTATGCTTCCAAAGACTCTTAAATGAGAAACACCGGGCTTTCTTCCGCTCCAAGCTTCTTGTGGTGTCTTACCCGAGACACTTCTTGTTGGAGATCGGTTTAATAAATACACCGCACACGCGACAGCTTCCGCCCATAGCTCCTTCGGTAGTCTTTTACTCTTAAGCATGCTTCTCGCCATCTCAAGAATTGTTCTATTCTTCCTTTCTGCTACTCCATTTTGTTGAGGGGATCTAGGCACCGTTAGTTGTCTTCGGATGCCATTATCTTCACAATACTTATGAAACTCCTTGGATGTGAACTCTCCTCCACGGTCGGATCTCATAGCTTTAATCACAAGACCACTTTCCTTCTCAACATGGGCTTTAAATTTTTTAAAGTTCTCGAACACCTCGGATTTTTCTTTCAAGAAATAAACCCATGTTTTTTCTTGAAAAATCATCAATAAAGAGAAGGAAGTAGTTACTTTTACCAAGTGATTTTGGCTTGATTGGACCGCACACATCCGTGTGTATTAACTCCAATGGCTTTTGAGCTCTTGTGCTTGACTCCTTTGGAAAACTCATTTTGAATTGTTTTCCAAGTAGACATCCTTCACACACCTGATTTGGATGATTGATCCAAGGTAGCCCCCTCACCATTTCTTTCTTCGAAAGTAACTCCAAGCCTCCAAAATTTAGATGTCCGTATTGAAGATGCCCAAGCCAAGAATTCTCTTTGTAGCACATCTTGAGACATTGTGCGATGTCATTTTGAATGTTAAGAACAAACATTCTATTTTTAGACATCGGCACTTTAGTAATGAGATTACTTGTTTGGTCTCTAATAGAAAGGTTATTATCTTTTAATCGAATATCATAACCTTTCTCTAAGAGTCGCCCAAGACTCAAGATGTTTGTCTTCATGGTTGGAATATAGTAAACGTTGGAAATAAATTGATGATCTCCATTCTTCAATCGAATGAGAATGTTTCCTTTGCCTTGTACCTCCATCTTCGATTCATCTCCTAAAGCGACGTTTCCTTTCACCGACTCATCAAGCTCCACGAACATGTTTCTTCTCCCGCACATGTGATTGCTTGCACCACTGTCGAGGTACCATTTATTAGTTTCTTCTCGTTCATCCTTCTTGTAATTAGCCATTAATAACATGTCTTCTTCTTGATTTTTTTCTTCAATGTGGTTGGCCTTCTCCTCGACTCTTTTGTTACTAGGAGCTTTACATTCGGAAGCGTAATGTCCAAACTTTCCACAATTGTAACATTTTACACTTGATTTATTGTACCTTGAATTTGAGCTTCCTCTCCCACGACCTCTTGATGAGCTTTCTCCTCTTTGACTTGTGTTGTCTTCATATGGCCTCCAACCACGTCCATTTCCATATCCACGGCCTCGACCTCGTCCTCGTACTTGACCACCACCTCTTCTTTGATAACTTTGCCCAATTTCTTCTTTAATGTTATTAATTTGCATTTTTAGTACTTGTTCGATAATGTCTTCCTTCTTCTTTTTCTTTTCTTCATAAGCTTGTAATGATCCAAGAAGTTGCTCCATTGTCATGGCCTCCAAATCTTTTGTCTCTTCAATAACGGTAACGATATGCTCAAATCTTGAGTCTAATGATCTAAGAACCTTCTCCATAATTCTCACATCATCTAGCTTCTCGCCATTTCTTTTGAGATTATTAGTAACCACCAAAACTCTTGAAAAATAATCAGAGACGAGTTCACCTTCCTTCATTTGTAAAGCTTCAAATTCTCCTCTTAGAGTTTGAAGACGCATCTTCTTGACTTGATCGACACCCTTGTAAGATGTTCGAAGCTTCTCCCATGCTTCTTTGGCCGACGTAGCTCCAACGACCTTCTCAAATGTGTCTTCATCTAATCCTTGATAGATTAGACAGAGAGCCTTCTTGTCTCTCTTTCTTGAGTCCCTCAAACTATCCTTTTTGGGTTTGAGAGAGACTACCTTCATTCTCTGGTTCAATGTAACCTTTCTCGACTATCTCCCACCCGTCATGTGCTCCTAGGTTAGCAATCATTCGTAACATTAAAGAAGAAATTGGGCAAAGTTATCAAAGTTATCAAAGTTATCAAAGTTATCAAAGTGGTACTTGGAGAGGAACACCATTACTTGCTATCTTTAGGATCTTCAAGCTCTGATACCACTTTGTTGGAAGTAAATTCTTTTAGAAGTGATGGAGAAAGTGTTTTGAGTATTTGAGAGAGTAGTTTAGAAAATAAAACTTTTATTACTTTGATTTTAACTTGGAACAACTTCACAACATTTTAGTTACAAATGAGAGTAGGGGGAGGTATTTATAGCCTCCATATTACAAAATATCTAGAATATTTTAATCCTTAATCTAGATTATTCTATCACAATATCTAGACTATAATAATATAATTATCTAGATAATTCTAATTAAATATCTAGATTTTTATGTTTAAGGAGGTGATACATTATTCTAGAACTTTTAGATGTTTTTTTAAGGAGGTGGAGATCTTGATATTTCTATAGAGAACTCTAGAACATGGATCTAATTAACCTTAATTAAAAAATCAAGTTTAACTCTCAACAAAAAGTAAATGCTAAATACCTTGCAAGATATAGGTGTCCTGGAGTTGAGCAAGCTCCCAACATAGCTCGGGAATAGTCTAAAAGGAAGTAGAGAAATATTATATATTCAAAGAAGTGTCTACTTGTTATAGTTGATACTTGAAATGTCAAAAATTGCTTCTCCGACGACCACCACGGCGTTGTGAAAGGGCTCTTTAGATCTGTTCATGTTTTTCCTTTGTTTTTACTGTAAGCCTTGAGATTTCAGTGTGCGAAGTGGTTAGGTGGTGATTAAGGCTTCTTGACGGTGATGGTGAGGCAGATCCAGTTCTGGCGTGTCTCGTAGACGGTGGATCTGACCTTTGTCAAAGGTTTTCCGTTCGATTTTCGGATGTCCCAGCTGAGATTCAGTGCGTATCATTTTGTTGGGATGGTGTCGATCTTCGGAGGATCGCCGTTTCTATGCCTCTTCTCCCGACTTGTTGTCTTCCCCGTCCATGGTGTAAGCGACCGTGATTCTCTCTTGTCGTTAGCCTTTTGGTTTGTTTGGGTCATAGTCTAGCTCTTGATTTTGAAGAAGTTACGGCTGGGTTGTTTGTCTTGCTTAGGATAGCTTACGTTTTTCTTCTTTTCTGTTCGTTGAATCTTTAAACTAAGTTTCCTTCCACCGCCATAGATTAGGAAAATAAATAGGTCTTATTCCGTGGTCTGTTCCTTTTCTTTTCTTGTAAAGCTAACCTCTTGTGGACAGTGACCTCTTGTGGGGATGCAAAGTCCTAGATTTAGATTCTCGGTTAAAGATTAGGTGGTTAGGAATTATATTTGCGTTCCATGCTTATCTGTTCGATGTATTTGTTCTCAGTTGGGTTAAATCTTTGCGGTGGCCTCTATCCTTGGATCTCTTCCTTTTGGGTTTGTAGATCTTGTCGACATCGACTCTTGAGGATGTAGTCTCGCGACTTATGTTCTCTTCTGACTTCTTTGATGATTTTAAGAGTTTTTTTTTTTTTTTGGCTCTTGTGTTGTAATTTATGTTTTCCGAGTATCGGGCTTAAGCTGTCGGGGATATCTCTGTTTTCCTCCGGCTTTAGGATTTCAAAAACGCATTCCACCCCTGTATTCCACCTTGTAATATATAATTAAAATCTTCAGTGAAAAAGAAATGATAAAATAGCACGAAGGAGCAACAAAGAAAGCGAGAAACAAAAAACAAAAAAAAAAGATTAATTTAGGGGAAAATTGGAAATAAAGGATCACTAAAAAAAAAGGTGTTAAAATTTTTTTGTCCATATACACCATTTTTTTTTAAATGGCCATTTTTACCTAAAATACCCATACAAATTAATATACCTAAATTTAACAAGTTATAACAACTAAAATATAGAAAAATAAGTAGATATACTATAATAGAGGTAATATATTTTTTTTACAAAAACAAAATGTATAAGTTGTTTTTTTTTATGGATAAAATTTGATATAAAACATTTAAAAAATGTTTTCTACTATTCTGAAAATTTAGGATGATGTGTTCTAACATTTTGTACATGTTATACTAATTTCAGGAATAGTTTCTGTTATAAATAGTTTAGTAGCCCGAAATTCTGAATTCTACAATATTCAGATTGTGTATTCTACGGTTTGTTCTACGTTCTAAACGTTTTAGTACAATCATTCTACAATTTACTCTATGCTCTGAAAACGCTAGAATATGTTTTATTCCTTTTACTCTATCTCTGAGAAAATTAGTAGATATCTACTATGGAAAAGTAGAATGGATACACTGAAACTTTTAGAGACTACTAAATACAGAAAGTGAATCTTTAATAAAAAAAACTAAATATTTATCTAATATTTAGGTATAATCGTAATTGATTGTTAAGATTACATTTTACGTAATTTAGAAAACGTTGTCTAACTGTATTAGAAATGTTTAAAAGTGTTCAAACAACCCTAATCGATTAGTGCACTAGTTTATGGTATCTTAAATTGTTTTCTCTGATTTCTTTTCACTGTTTCGTCTTTTTTCGATGGCACTGCACATCTATGTTAAGAGTGGTGTGTGGAGATTGTTTGACAATCATGAGTGGAGATTTATTATTGATGAAGAAAATCGTGGAAGATTACTAACTTTGGAATCGAGTACAACACATGAAGAATTGAAGATTATGGTTGCAGAAGCATGTTGGTCTTCTTCAACTCCTTCCTCGTGTCCATGATCGAGGTCACAAGATAGTCAAATGAGTGTAAACCCCAAGGATAAGCTCTCAACTTATCAAGATCCATCAACAATTTAATGTATGCGAGAGGGATCTTTTTCTTCTCGTCCTTAGCCATCACCAAACCAGCTATGACACACACATATACAAATCTTATCTTGTCTTCATATTCCCACTTGGGAGCTTCTAGTAGATGCACATCAATCAGCCTCTTAATGCTAATCTCCCCATCTCTCTTCAATAATCTAGCCAAAAAACCTTTGTCCTCTTTCCAACTGTCTTCTTTCCAAGTCTTCAAATCCAAGCTGAAATCATCCTCGTATTTGAGTCCAGTGACTGCATAATATTCTTGCATAAAAAATCTCAGTATCTTCCTTCCAAACACAAACCAGAGTTCATGTTTCTTATATGTGATCAACTGCCTACATATGATGTTGTGTATCATACGCGTAGAGTATCCTAAACTATTTTCGTAGATGGCAAACACATTTGCAAAAACAGGATCACTCTTCACTTTCTCGTACTCGGTCAGCAAAGCATCCTTAATTCTTGTCATAATAGACATTCTGCAGCTATTGTTTATCTGCTTGACTTGTGGTTGATCACCATATTTAAAAAGACGTTAGGATACTCCTTTTCAACACCTGAACTAAACAATTAACCAAATTTAACTCAAATGAAACGATAAGAGTTGTTAGAAATAAGAGGAAAAGGTCCTCATCACGGGAAAAACAAATATTCAAAAATAATATCGAATCTGATATCAATCCGATTGATCCTTCTTTGTCATCCATGTTCAACAAGCTAATATTCCAAATACACCTAACATGTGAAACATAAAACATGTTACAATTAAATAACTATCAACCCAAAAATGAAACCAAGAGCGGTTCTATATCGATTAAATACTAACTTTTAAATCTAACAAAATTTACAATTTTATACAAAACTTAGCGACCACCAACTCAAGCTATCGGGATCTCAAAACTCTTGACACAAACTATGCATGATGTCTTGTCTCTCATCTCTCACAGCTCAATTTAGTAATAGGAATACAAAACCGATTAACAAAATCAACATGCAACTCCTAAATCTATACAAAATGAGAAATCTAGAGTGATTTACAATGTAATATCAAGCCGAATTTCAAATGATGTAAAGGGAATCAAACGATATTGAGCGATGGGAGCAAACAAAACCATGGGAGCAAATAAAAACATGAGTCGCAAGAATAAAAGGAAAACAAATCAGAAGGAAGACGAATCAAGGAAGATGCTTCACCCAAATGAGAAAAGGATGAAAAAAAGAAACCCACTGCCATCGATTAATCGGAAGAACAAGCCGAAAAATTTCACCGTCAAAGCTGTCGTCGCTGTCTTTTTTTTCTTCTTAACGATTTGATAAAAATGAAACCTATGTAAAAAAGGGGTTTTATTGTTTTGGGTGTGGAAACCTTTAAATCGATAGAGGTTTCCATTCTTTTTGTTTTTCTTTTCAAATTTTGTTAATTATTAGTTTATTGTGTTTTCGTATTTAGATATTTTTAAAAATTAATGATAAAACTGAATTATTATTCTTACAAAACCTGTTTCACCAAACCTAAAAAAAATAAAAGTGCATATGGACATTTTTTTTTAAATAACGTCATTTTTTCCAATTTTCCCTTAATTTAGATTACTTTTGCATGGCCATAACTCAGTGATGATGTGAAACTATGTGTTTGTATGATAATCACCAACTACTTTTTGTCTTCGATTCGTTACACCACATGTCTAATATATATAGCATGAATCATCATCACATTCAATCAGATTAAAATTAAACACCTTTATGAGAATACAAATCTGGACTTTAATATTCATTATACAAACGACTACGTACTAAATTAAAGTTTTAAATAACAAGAAAATAGTTAAAATAAAACAAAATAAATAGTTATCCAACTACAAAACAAAAAATTGATCTTTTCTTTATAATTTGTTCAACTTTTCAACTTGTAATGGCATAAATGAATTTATGTATACTTACTTTTCATCATAAATAGTAAGAAACAAGGGTGAACATCTCCATTCACCCTCTTATAAAATAAGGAAATAAAATCAGTGTACATTATTATACAATTAAAAAACTTAAACTGTTATTTAATAAACTCAAACCGGCATATATAAAATCTAAAATCCTAACTATCTTATTTGTGAACCCAAACTGATATATAATTTCGTTTTACTTGTAAAATCTAAATCCTAACTATCTCATTTGTGAACCCAAACCGATATATAATTTCGTTCGAATTGTGAAATTTAAACCCTAACATCTCATTTGTGAACACAAACCGACATATAATTTTGTTCTACTTGTAAAATCTAAACCCTAACCATCTCATTTGTGAACCCAAACCGACATATAATTTTGTTCTAATTGTAGAATCTAAACTCTAACCACTTCATTTGTAAACCCAAACCGACATATAATTTCGTTTTAATTGTAAAATATAAACCCTAACCATTTCATTTGTAAATCCAAACCTACATACAATTTTATTCTAATTTTAAAAATCTAAACCAACCCAATATTTAACTTTCCTTAATTAAAAGTATACATAATTTGTTTCCTTAATTTGATTTGTTTTTTAAAATTAATAGATGGAAAATTCTAATTGACTGAGAGAATAGAGGATGAATGGAAAGGTTCACCTCTAAGGATGAACCTAAGTATTTTTCAATAGTAAGTTGTAGAAATATTTTCGTCCTATAAAAATACTTTATATGATTGTAATATATAGAATAGAACTATAGAAGGGACCTAAAAATATAATTAAACAACCATCCCGCGACAAAGTAAAAAAGTAGAAGCTAATTTGATCAATCTATAGTTGCTTTAAGTGTGCTTTAGAGTGCTACCATTCTCTTTCCCTAATTTTAAAGCGTGGCTCTCTTTCCTTTAATGACATTTGATTGCCATAATTCCACCACCTTTTGTCTTCTTTTCTTTCTTAAATTACCCACTTTTTCCCTTTATTTGAACGTGTATCTTCTTTTCTTTTCTTTCCATTTATTTATTCAAAGATGATAATAAAAAGACGAAATAATTTGATTATAAAATTAATTAAAAGAATTATAACTGAATTTTTAGTTACCAGTTGTAAGTTGAAACCTAATAAGAAAGCCCAAAGAAAAACAAGACTTTCATAATTTGCTTAAGAGTCATGCGCAACATTAAGCTTTTGGTTATATAAACTGAATTGTTTTTGTCAACGATTGAAACTCAATTTTGAAAGAAAAAGGAATAACGAAAAACCTACTTTTATGAAAAGTTTGCTATAGGAAAGTTATAAAAATATTGTGAAAAAAAATACAAAAAAAAAAAAGAGAATATAATGATTTGTAGCGGAAGAAAAAGACTATCTCTCTCCAAGAAAATGAATGAAATTATGGTTAAATAAAGCATATATGATATATTCCACAAGATTCATCCAATCCATAAATTCCAAAAAACAAGTACCATCAGTATATAGTGAAAAAAGTTAACAAGATGGAGGAGAAGATTTCGACAACGTTGTTTTATGTTATAAAAGTGTCAGCAGTGAAAATTTAAATTAAAAGGAGCGAAGGAGGTCATATGTCAATCATTCACTTCACCGTATATATGAGCTGGGTTAAAGATATCAACAGGATATTTAAGTGATTTCGTATATTTGGGTTTGATAGAAAGCTACTTGTTGGAAGATAATTGGATGCCTTTTGTTTGTCCACACTTCAAAATAATACTCTGAATATTTGTGAATCAATGTAAATAGTAAAATAGGATTTAACATGTGTGGTATATACTCTGTATTGATAGTTTTGTTTCGCTTAACTTAAACTAAATTAGTTTGCTTCCACATATTAAAGTATTAGTGATGTTAAAAAATAGTAAATGAAAAGTTAGCTTGTATTGAAGGGTTGGATTAATGGTATCCTAAATTTATATTAATATTGATTCAAACTCATTCCACCATATAATCCATTCTATAATATATCACGTATGTGAAAACGTAAGAGCTATGCGGTTTTAGATATTTCACACAGTATTGAACAGAAATTCAAACAACTCTCTTTTTATTAGAAAATAAGTTCTTACAAGGTTTTTCCTTAACTCTATTTTCTAATTCTATTTTGCTCTCAGCCTCCTTTGAATCTTCAAGCTATTCTTTCTCAAAGCTTAAGATTCAATGCTAGGGTCTTTCAATCTATGAAGTGCTGATATTTCTTAAGACTCAGCTTCCCCTATTTATACTACTTGGACTTAGCCACACAATAGGCTAATTCCCAATTCTAATCACACTAGGAATTGTTAATTTCCTTCTTCTTTACACTTTAGGAAATTAACAGTCTTTGTAAAACTTCCTTTAATCTTTATAATAAGAAAGTCTTTACTCTTCTAGAACCTTTTCCTTGCTTCACGAGTCTTCGCTTGACCGTCTTAATAGATTTCCTTCTTCGACTTAAACTTTCTAAGCCATCTCTTGAACTACTATTATTTATAGTACATCAACTATGTCAACAGATTCATCTTCAGTCTCCCTCTTTTTAACTGTGTGCTTCTTGAAGCAATCATGATCCAACAACTTTCAGCAATTTTAAACTCACACACACTTATCAAAAAAAACTAAATAATAATTCTTAAACAGCCAAGGTTTTAGAACTCCAAAAGAACAACCGAAAAAGATTACAAAAACAAGCACTCACTACAAGAAAATCGTGTATTTATAGCATAAGAAGATAGTGTTTTAACGTTTTATGCTATGTTAAATAAACATGAAATTATAGATAGCGTTTATTTATAAGTAGACGCTATAAATGCATCGGTCAAACTTAAAGTTTTGACGCGAAAGTTTTTGGATTTCGCGGGTATCAATTAATAGCATATCTCATAAAAAAAATGCTACTGAAATGGAAAGGGGGAATATTTTTTTTTAATGCCCGCCATTTAGAAAAAAAAAGAAAGAATAGATCTAGAATTTTCTCTCGATTCAGTCACTTCCAAACGCCTCACCTTCTCACTCGTCTCACCTTCTCCATTTTTTTCAGTCTCTAATTTCTCAGTTTTCAATCTCTAATCTTACTTGTCGATTTCTAAGGGATTCGTTTGGCCTCACTCGGAGCCTCACTCGTCGGATTTCTCATTCGTTTGGTTTCACTCGGAGCCTCACTTGAAGCCTCACTCGAAGCCTCACTTGTCGGATTTCTCAGTTTTCCATCTCTAATCTGTCAAGCCTCACTCGTCGATTTCTGAAAACGAAGGTGATTCGTTTCTTTTGTTTAATCGAATCGTTTATCAAATCGTTATCACTGTTTGGTATTCTTATCAAACCGAAGGTGATTCGTTTCTTTTGTTCTTTTGCATGCAGATTTTAGGATTCGTTTGAGTTTAAGGTACTATAAATTTGCGTTTTCGTTCTTAATATTGTTCTAAATGTTATCTAGTTAATGTTATTTGTGGGAATATAGATCTAATTAGTGTTTTTTTTTTCAATTTTACAGAGAATTTTTTAAGTTCGCAAAAACTTAGATCTTTTCGTCTGGTGAGTAATTATTTAGGAGTTTAAGTTTTTTTTATTAAGTTCTTGTTCTCTTCGATCTGTGTTTTTGATTGATATGGTTTGACAACCCTGTGTTCGTGGTCGATTCAACAATGTGTTCGTGGTCGAGTTTTGGTGGTTTTGTAAGATAGACAAGTCTTGGGTTTGGCTTCCAAGGTATGAACTTGTCTTTTTTTTTTTTTTTTTTCTGTTATATGTTTTTCCTTTTCTAAGAATTAACCTTTGAAATTCTTTTCACTTGAAGGGCCAGCCTTGAGTTTCAGACATGGGCAACTAATTTTGTGCATGCATCTGCACTGAGATTGGGTAATCCTAGTGACATGTTCTGTCCCCACTTGAAAATCAATCAGCTGGTTCATTAGTAATGTTTTACTTTGACTCTTAAATTATTATAAGATTGTAGAAAGATTTTAAATATGTCATTTTTTTGAATGACTTAGGCATCATTTGATAGAATCATCATCTTTGATTGAAATTCGGAGGATCTAGTAGTTGTTGAGGGTCGTTTGTGGTCAAGTGATCCGAAAGAAAAGGCCAACAATATCTGTCTCGGACCTAATGCTGCAATTACAAAGGTTGAGAAGGTCGTTAAACATGACGTTTATTTGTGGAGACCTACTAATTATATGGTCTTGATCGGTGATGCACTTGACGCCTTTATCGCATGGCCAATAAAGAAGATATTGTTGTATAATATAATACATCCAACAAGACCATCATCACCAATAGCAACATCACATGGGGTAACAATTCTATCTTTTGCTTAAGTTTATATTTGTTGTTATTGGTGATGGTCACTTCTGGTATAAATATCTGAATTGTTTGGATTATAGACTGTAAGTTGCACCATCAACACCACCAAATCAGATGGAAAGAAAAATTGCATGTTGTTGGGTTGTAATAATTCAGGACAAGTAGTTGCAGAAGGCAGGGTTTGTTCAACCAATCCAGACGACAAAATCCACTTGGCCCCCTTAGGTCCAAATGCTAGCAAGGTATGGATAGAAGTATCAAAGATTGGAGATGCAAAAGTGTGGAGACCAAATTCAGAAGTTGAGTTAGTTTATGATGCATTAGGTACAACAGTTGCGTCGCCTAATGATAAACTTCTGTTTGTGTGAAATTGTGGTGTACTTTGAGCTTGTGTGGTTGGGATTTGATTTATTAGTTTATGCCTTTAGAACATTATAAACTTTTATTTCAATTAATGTGTTCAGGATTCTAAAGGTTTAACCTTTTTTTATTTAAATACATAAAATAATAAATTAATCAAAAATCAGTTAAATTGACCACATAAAAATAACATAATACGAATGCTATTTTTAAAAAATTATAACATTAAGTAACGCTATTAAAAAAATTAAAATAACAAACAAGATTGCTATTATAAAAAGGAATATAGCACGTGTACAAACGCTAATTTATATTACCAATAAATAGCACACTAAAAAGCGCTATCTAATGTGCCGGACCTATTATCGCGGGCGATGATAGAGCGTTTACGAAAATGCTATAATATCGTTCGATAGCGTTTTTCCGATGCTAGGAATACACGATTTTCTTGTAGTGACTCCTTCATAAATTGATCGCACTCCCCCATAAATTGATCCTTTGGTGCTCCCCCGCAAGTCGTCACTCCCCCATAAACTGATAATTGATCCTTCTCCCCCTGCTTTAAGAACAAACTGGTTAAAAATAGGGTAAATTACTCAAATGTTATTCATTTTAGGTAATATTACCAGAATCTACAAAAAACTTTTTTATTACTAGAATGTTTCGGGTATTTTCAAAATACCCAGCGTGCTCCTGTTTTATGTTACCGGAAAAAACGTAATTACAAAAATGTCATTGCCACGTCAGACGCCACGTTAGAAATCGCTGACGTGTAACCATAACTCAACCGTAACGCGATACAGAGTATGTTGCGGCTGAGTTATCGGAAAAACATTTGAGTAAGAGAGGACGGCTGACTTATTAAAATCTGGCTGAGTTATGCGCATAAGTCAGCCAAGCGTTACGGCTGACTTATTAAATTTGGCTGAGTTATGCGCATAACTCAGCTGTAGTTACGGCTGAGTTTTCACCTGATGGTTGAGTTGTCAAAATTTTGGCTGAGTTATCGCTACGACACGGTTGAGTTGTCAAAATTTTGACTGAGTTATCATAACGACACGGCTGAGTTACCATTTTCCGACTGGCTGAGTTATGAAAAACGGCTGACTTATGAGATGTTGTTATGGCTGAGTCATGGTAAAAAAAACTATAACTCAGCCGTAATAGGCTGACTTATCGACAAGTCAGCCGTTTGACGGCTGACTTATTAGCAAAAGATTAATTACTAGAATGTTTTTCAGTTACGGCTGACTTATCAAACGATACGGCTGAGTTACATATTTTCAGTTCATGAAGCGGCTGAGTTTGGCAGCAATTTATTTTTGCTTTTTAATTACTGTAATGTTTTTCATGTTGTGGCTGAATTACATTGTTAACTAACTTCTTTGTTACATTGCAAATTAAAAAATTAACTACATGCATGCCATAATATTTAAAATCTTATCATATTTAGGTCTATGTCTATTTTCATTTCAAATAATAATAAAAAATAATAATTTAGGAAAAATAAAATAACTAATTAAAAAATTATTAAATAAAAGAAAAACAGTAAAAATTAATTTTCTTGATATATGAATTAAATAAAACGAAAAAAATAATTTTTTGTATTATATAACTAAATTTTCGTTTTTTTAATTAAAAAAAATAGATAACTCAACTTACCACATCTTTAACTCATATAATCTTTTGAGTAAACAATTTTACAAAGAATATATACCTCAAACTTGTACATCAACCATAACACTTGATTATTCAAACTCAACTTCAAAAAAATTAGTTTTGTTAGTGATTGGTAACATTTTTGAATAAAATTTAGGTCTATATCTATTTTCATTTCAAATAATAATAAAAAATAATAATTTAGGAGAAATAAAATAACTAATTAAAAAAGTTATTAAATAAAAGAAAAACAGTAAAAATTATTTTTCTTGATATATGAATTAAATAAAAACGAAAAAAAATAATTTTTTGGATTATATAACTGAATTTTCGTTTTTTTTTTATTAAAAAATAGATAACTCAACTTACAATATCTTTAACTCATGAAAATTTCCATGATGTTGAATAACCTTTTGAGTTAACAATTATACAAAGGATATACCTCAAACTTGTACATCAACCATAACACATGATTATTCAAACTCAACTTCAAAAAAATTAGTTTTGTTAGTGATTGGTAACATTTTTGAATAAAATTTAGGTCTATGTCTATTTTCATTTCAAATAATAATAAAAAATAATAATTTAGGAGAAATAAAAAACTAATTACAAAGTTATTAAATAAAAGAAAAACAGTAAAAATTATTTTTCTTGATATATGAATTAAATAAAAACGAAAAAAATAATTCTTTTGTATTTTATAACTGAATTTTCGTTTTTTTTAATTAAAAAAATAAATAACTCAACTTACCACATCTTTAACTCATGAAAATTTCCATGATGTTGAATAATCTTTTGAGTTAACAATTTTACAAAGGATATACCTCAAACTTGTACATCAACCATAACACATGATTATTCAAACTCAACTTCAAAAAAATTAGTTTTGTTAGTGATTGGTAACATTTTTGAATAAAATTTAGGTCTACGTCTATTTTCATTTCAAATGATAATAAAAAATAGTAATTTAGGAGAAATAAAATAACTAATTAAAAAAGTTAGTTTTGTTAGTGATTGGTAACATTTTTGAATAAAATTTGAGTTAAGTCCATAACTCAACTTAAGTCAATAGTAACACATGTTACCAGTCATAGCCTATATCATCTATTTACTTTCAGATTTTTTCTTGTGATAACTCAGCCATAACTAACTATAACTCAGCCGTCACATGACCTTTCGTTTTCCCATAAATATTATAACTCAGCCGTAAAGTCATATATATTATCCATTTACTTTCAGATTGTTTCTTGTGATAACTCAGCCATAACTCACTATAACTCAGCCGTCACATGACCTTTCGTTTTCCCGTAATGATTATAACTCAGCCGTCACATGACCTTTCGTTTTTCCGCAATGATTATAACTCAGCCGTAAAGCGATATTTTGGCGTGAAACCATCTGTTAACCTAATAATAGATATATTTCCATTCTAAATTTAAATTTTGAGTTATAATAATTTAATATTCAATTGTTGAAGAAATACTTTTAGAAAAATAAAATTTTAAATTCGAATAATAATTAGTTAATTATTTGCAATAATATCTTGTGATAAAAAGCTCACTTTATGAATTTATTATGCGTGTGGATTTGAGCAGGCACAAAATTAGTGATTTTTCGCGCTTCCCTAACAACACTTTTTGTGACATCGAGTGACGTTTTAATACTTATTAGGAATCTAACAGAACAAAAGACCCAGATATTATTTGCAATAATATCTTGTGATAAAAATCTCACTTTATGAATTTATTATGCGTGTGGATTTGAGCAGGCACAGAATTAGTGATTTTTCGCGCTTCACTAACAACACTTTTTGTAATATCGAGAGACGTTTTAATACTTATTAGGAATCTGACAGAACAAAAGACCCAGGAAAGAATAATACGTTTTAATATTATTGAGAAAACCCTAAACGATAACTCAGCCATAACTCAGCCAACCCTAAAATTAGAATGACTAAATAACCGACCAAACCGAACCGAACCGGAAATTATTTTTTCCATTATTTTTTGGTTAGTTACGGTTATCTTCGGCTTGCTATCGGTTATATTAAGTTAATCGACCTAATTTGGGTAACATTTGGATTATTTATGGTTATATATTCATTTAACCGACACATAACCGGAAATAACCGAAAAATAATTTCAAAATTTTTTAAATTTTCAAATGGTTATCATATTAGTATATCCAAAATACCACCTTAAACCAAACACAATATAACAAAAACCAAATTGTTATATTAAAACTCATAATGTTGGAAATATGAACTCTACACCTCAAACCCTAACCCCTAAATGTCATATTTTGAATGTTTTACATATTTTGATCAGACTGTGTAAAAATCAATCTTTGTCTATAATTATTACTTTTTATTGCTTATAATGATTGTAATATTCATTTTTCATTCTATATTTTAATTTTTGAGTTATAATAATTCTAATTTACAAATATTTCATAAGTCAGCCGTTTATGTCGATAACTCAGCCATATCAGTCAACTGTTTGAGAAATACTTTTATTCAAAAAAAAAATTTTAAATTCAAATTTAAATTTTGAATTCCTTTTAAATAAAAAAATCACTAAAATCTCATTTATTACGCGTGTGGTTCTTAACAATAAACATAATTATTGTTTGCGTCTCCCTAACAACACTTTTTGTATTCTCGAGAAGGTATATAATAAATTAATATATTCGTTGCATAACTCAGCCATAACTTTACCATAACTCAGCCAACCCTCAAATTAGAATGACCAAATAACCGACCAAACCGAACCGAACGGGAAACTATTTTTTCCATTATTTTTGGTTAATTACGGTTATATTTGGCTTGCTATCGGTTATATTAAGTTAATCCACCTAATTTGGATAACATTTGGATTATTTATGGTTATATATTCATCTAACCGACCCATAACCAGAAATAACCGGAAATAACCGAAAAATAATTTCAAAAAATTTTAATTTTTCAAATGGTTATAATATTAGTATATCCAAATTACCACCTTAAACCAAACACAATATAACCAAAACCAAACTGTTATATTAAAACCCATAATGTTGGACTTATGAACTCTACACCTCAAACCCTAACCCTAACCCCTAAATGTCATGTTTTGAATGTTTTACACATTTTGATCAGACTGTGTAAAAATAAATCTTTGTCTATAATTATTACTTTTTATTGCTTATAATGACTGTAATATTCATTTTTTTCATTCTATATTTTAATTTTGAGTTATAATAATTCTAATTTACAAATATTTCATACGTCAGCCGTTTATGTCGAATAACTCAGCCATATCATTCAATTGTTTGAGAAATACTTTTATTTCTTTTATTCGCAATTCGAATTCAGTTTTTTAATTAATTTGAATAATATAGTGTGAGAAAAGCTAACTTTATGTATTTATTATGTGTGGATCTGAGCAGGCACAAAATTAGTGATTTTTTGCGATTCCACAACAACACTTTTTGTGATATCGAGAGACGTTTTAATTAGATAATTTATCAGGAATCTGACAGAACAAAAGACCCAGGAAAGAAAGAATAATACGTACTAATATCTCATAACTCCGTAATTCATAACTCAGCTGTGTGAAGTATATAACTCAGCCGTAACTTAAACGTAAATCAGCCATAACTTTGAAAAATAGACAAATCAATGTTTTACATTTAAAGTCTAAAGAAGAAACAAAGAGTTTATGATATAGTGAGCATTGGCTTCTTTGTGGAAAAAACACACACACATAATTGAATATTTTGTAACCTCAGATGATTGTCTACAAGAAGCAAAACGATCAATACTTTGTCAGCTATAAACTACATTAATCATCATGACTTCCATAGTTCCATTATATATAAGAATTTCATGACTTTCGAGCTCTGTCACGCCAAGATCCATGCTGTTTTGCAAGCACCTAACACATAAAGTATGGGACTAAAACACATTCCAAAGATGGATACCACTCAAAATATGTTGTTGGGAGAATCAGATCACGAGCTGCTAGAAGCATGGACAACATAATCTCAATGTAATCTCTCAAATGGGACCGACTAACATACCAGTTTCATCACGTTGGAGCTTCATTTTGGCCTTCACTTTTTCAGCAGCAGACTGTTCAAGAAAGCAACAAAAGAACGCAACCCTTATGATACCAATGAAAATGAAAAAACACCGATAACAAAAATACAGAATCTAAATCCATAAACAAAGAATGGTTGAACCAAATTAGAGCTCAAGGGTTTATTATCTTTAAAACATCTATTCCTACTTTACCAAGTAAATGTGGGTACATGAAGGCAATTCCTATGTTGCAATACCAAAAGGACCTTCAGGATGTTAAGCTAATTACTAATTTGTTGTGTTCTTGTTACCCTAACTCCAAAACTCTAGAGGGATTTCAACATTACGAAACAAATTAACAAAAGTTCATCTAAGTATGGTAACCATGAAGGCTAAAGACGATGAGAGAAAGAGTATACCATTTCAACGTAGCCTTTGATTAGCCGCGAGTAATCAATCTTCTTCTCCTTGACATCTTCCCTCCTCCTACTTTCTCTCCTCGGCGGCGACGAACTCCTGCTCCGGCTCCTCCTCCTCCTCCGACTATCTCTATCTCCGTACCTATTACGCCTCTCTGAACTCCTTCTCCTGCTTCTCCGTCTCTCTCTATCCGCATACCTACTACGTCTCTCGGAACTCCTGCTCCTGCTTCTCCTTCTTGAATGGATTTTATCTCTCTCATCCCTCTCTACTCCGATTCCGACGCCGTTCACTCGATTCTCTGGAGCTCCTCTCCGGAACCCTAGGATGTTGCTGTGGAACTGTTGTCCCAAGAAACCAGAATCGAAGCCAAATTCGGAGATCGTTCTCCGCCGCCGTGGAGCCAAACACCGTCATCGCCGTTTGTGAATAAAAGGCATTAGGGTTGAATAGTTTACAAGTTCAGACCAAGAATCGTTTAGTATTAGAGAGTAAAAGAGAAATACCCAATTACATAAAACTTGAAAAAATTGAAAGGGAATATGAAACGACTCGAAGAAGAAGCGAGAGAGAGAACAAAATCTTAACCTTTACCAACGGGAAACGATAATTAGATCTCTGTGTGGGATTCAAACGAAGAAGTTTTTCTTTTTATTTGTCCGCTCAAGAACAATGACAACTAAATCAACGAGAGACGAGTAGAGACGACAAGAGAGAGGTGCTTTTTTTTTTTTGCCTATAAACATTGGAAACAAACTGTTTTCCTCTCTGACATAAACAAGAAAAAGCATCGATTCTGGAAAAAAAAACTGTTTTAGTGATATGGAAAATCGTAAATGATGTGTATTTTAATTTGCTGATGTGTATTTTTTTAATGTTTTTATTCAAAATCGAAAAACTAAATCCCAGGGGTAAATTGTAATTACACCCAGGGCACTAAACATTTGAGTAATTTTCAAAAGATTTATAGATATAAGTAATAAACCAGCTTTTGGATAACATTTCAGTAATTCTTTCTTAAAAATAACTAGATCATTCTTAGGATGGTTCTCAAACGATGAACTACTCCTGAAAGAGTTTGTAGTACACGAGCTGTATAAATCAGTGTTCTATAAACGATCTATGGATCATTGTGATCAACCAAAGGCATATGAATACTCCCAAGCTTTACATCAATATAATTCTGACCAGGAGCATTTCCAGTACGAATATCTTTCCGAAAAGCTACATGCATGACAAAAATTTCAGACTCAGTTGTCTCTAGCGCCTTCTGATGCATGAGAACCTTAAAAATGGTCCTTGGATCCACTAACCACCGAGAATCATTCTTCTTAACTTTAGTCAACTCAAACACCTGATCATACACTAGTCTTCCAAAGTCAAATCAAATCCCTTTGAAGATTTTGTAGACAAGCCTAGCCCGCTGTTCAGACACATGATTCCTATGAGATGATGGTATCCAATTATAACCTGAGATGATGAATAAAGCTCCAAACGCAAATCCTTTGGATTCATATCTTCCCACGATATATTATCTTCCCCACTCAAAGTTTCAGCAATTGTACTAAGACTAAGTAGATCAGCAGCTGCATCAACTTCTTTTTCTGCTTCAGTCAAAGGTGGCTGTCGAAAGGCTCTGTTAGTAGCAGTTGGAGAGAAATCATAAGAATATCCACAAACACTTACTGCAACTCCATCAGTCGGTGCTTTGACTGGAAGACTAGCATAAAACTCGGCAATTACTTCCTTAACATAGCCAGACAAACCTTCAACACAATCTGGCATACCCATTTTCTTTATCAAATCAAGATAGCCCCATTCATCCTTACCCTTAAGATCCACAAAACTTTCCTCCGTAATTCCACGAGAGATAAAAATATTGTACCTTGTTTGAGCCGCTGAATTAACCTTTGATTTAGATCATGTATTTGATTCCCCTGTTTTTCTTGCTTTCTTTGGTGATGCATGCCTAGACTTCTTGTTAATTTTTCTTTTCTTAGCCATTCGATCAATCTGCTCTTGAACTGTAACTTCCGCAGGATCTATTTCGTCACCCGAAAGTTCCAAGGCTGATTCATTCTCTTTTCGGGATTCATGAACTAGATCTGTCGTAAACCCAACCGCCGGTTCATCAACCTCCACATCCTCTGACTTATCCAGATCATCATCACAAGCAGTTCCAAAAGACTCCTCATCCTTGTCAAGAGTCTCTTCTCTCGAAGACGAATCCTCCGAATACGGGACCAAACCCGGTGCATGCTCAACCTCCTCGATTTCTTCATCAATCAAATGTGGTCTATTTTTGTCACCATCCGTTCGTCTTTTACATCTACCTCTCCTGTTAATCGGCCCTCTGCGAGTTGCTCTCACCATTGTTGTGATTCGAAGGATTCGAAGCTTCTTCTCACAAAATCTTCGTTGTTCTTCTTTGTTCTTTAGGGTTTTTTTTTTTGTTTCGAGACTCTTCTTCTTCCTACTAACCGCAAATTCCCCTTTTTTTGATAAAAACAAAAACCCTTCTTTTATTCGGCCCAAGCCCATAACCTTTTTAAGTATACAAACCCACAACCGATCCATTCTAGTAAACACTTCAACAGTTTCTGAATCAGTTCTTGTACCACAGAAGAATAATCAAACTTCACAAACACCAATTAGATTTCTCAGCATCACAAATCTCTGATAATCTAGTGCTTTATTGAATAAGTCAGCTAACTGCATTTTAGTGGACAAATGATCAATCTAGACTTGCTTATTTTTCGCAAGCTCTCTAATAAAATGATGTCTTACATCAATATGCTTTGTTCTAGAATGCTGCACATAATTTTTGGAGAGATCAATAGCACTTTTGTTATCACACAATACTTGTAGAATTCCTGAATCCATACCATAATTTGCAGAATTTTTCTTCATCCAAAGTAATTGAAACAAGGTTTTTATGATGGTGGTGAAAGAGAATGATGATGAATGTATGCAATGAATGGATGGATGGTAAGGTGTTTCAATTCCCCTTATGCAGTTACAGTATAAGAGGTGTCAATCCAATCTGAGTGTTTGTGAACAGTCAAGATGTGCATAAAGATCTAATTTAAGCCAGATGTAAATGATGTTTGTCACTAACAATCCTATGATGAAAATGTAAAGTGCAGAAAGTAAACTATAAGAACTAAGAACTAAATGCAAATGAAACAGGATGATTATAACAGTACTGATGCAACCAACAGAAGTAGAAACTATGCTAATGAACTAATGCAAGACAAGTAATGAACATGACACTAAGTAAATGCTACAGAAATGCAAATAGAATGTAAGACAGGACAATCATAAAGCATAAACAAGAGTTCTGGAGATGAACTCGAGCAAGCACTCGACCGAGTGTAGGTCGAGTGGGTGGTCGAGCTGGACTAAACGCAGAAACAGAGCAATGCAATAAAAACAGAGTAATGCAAAGACGAATCAAACTACAAGCAAGCAACATGATTAAGACTGTAAAATCAATAAACAAGGAAGGACTTGAGGAGGGATTCATGGGCTGGACTAATGATTGAGGCTATCTAACTTGATCAACAAATCTCAAACAACATGAGCTAATCTCTAGACATATGTATCTAAGACAAGTTTCTCCCACTCTCATGGTCAAGAAACAATCAAACCTATGCATCTTCTAGACTTGTTCTCACAAAGTAAAGACTCTACACAAGCAGGTATTAAGAAATATGTCTCATACCAAACAAAACCTCTAATCTCTTAGCAAGCAAGATGGTAAGCTCTAGATCTAGCCTTATCTATGCCTCTTAAACATTGGTGTGATGCTAAGATGCTTGAAATCAGATCCTACCCTCTCAGATATAGGATCAGCATTAAGAACATCTACCCTAGAAGAGATCTACAACAATCAAGCTTGATCAAACCAAACAAACCTCATTCACAGCCCAGCCTAACCCATCCTCAAGATCCTAAGCCACTACTCACATGAACACATGATGAACATCAAAATCATAAACCCAGAAAAATACGAAAATTGCATCATTAGAAAGACGAAACAAAGATCTACAATATTGGAGAAGGAATCAAACTCAAATTCTCAATATTAAGAAAGTTATGAAACAAACAATATTGAAGAATTTAGTCTTTTTCAAGTACAAGATCTAAAAAAATAAAAAGCAAAAGGAATTATTCCCAAAAGGGGTAAAAACTAGGTTTAGAGAATATCTAAAAAGCTACCTTCTTTTGTGGCTGCAGGTACAAGGCTTTATATAAGAGGGGAGTGGAAGCCCTAAAAATACTAAAAGACAAAATAGTCAACGGCTCGGTCAACTCGACCTGTGCTCGGTCGAGTGGTAGGTCGAGCTGGCTTTTCTCGTGCGTTCTCCACTCGGTCGACTCCTTCTCAGCACACGGTCGAGTGTCTGGTCGAGTGTGCGGTCGAGTTGGACTCCGGACCTTGTTATTTCAGCCTTAACTCTCTTGCTTTCCCTTCATGATTGCTTCACTTCTTCCTCAGCATTGCTTCCATGCTCCTTAAGCTTCAAAATCACCTGTTTATGCATGAAAAGATGCAAATGCAATGCAACTAAGCTCTAATGCATGATTAGTCCTAAACCTATGCAATAATGGTGAAAATGGATAGCAAAAGATGCAAAAGATGTGAATATACTAAGGGAAAACAGGGTAAAATATATGAACATCAGTAATTGAGTACAACAAATTCCCATTGCAATGTATTCTGATTCAGCTGTTGACAAAGATGCATAATTCTGTTTTTTACTTAACCAAGAGATTAAGTTATTCCCTAGAAAGAAACAACCCCCACTTGTACTTTTCCGATCATTCATGCTTCCAGCATAATCTGCATCACAATATCCTACTAAACTTGAATTCGACCTTTTTGACATCCAAATACCAAGATCGAGTGTTCCCTTGACATACTTAATAATTCTTTTCACGGCTTCAAGATGAGATTGCTTAGGTTTGGTTGATATCTTGAACAAACTCCTACACTGTAGCACAAGTCAGGCCTGCTTGCTGTTAAATATAGCAGACTACCAATCATTCTTTTATATAAAGTACCATCTACATCTTGACCTCTCTCATCCTTTGTTAACTTCTTTGATGTACTGATTGGAGTGACTGCTTCTTTGCATTTTTCTAACTTAAACTTTGTCAGTAGCTTCCTTTCATAGGTACTTTGTGACACAAATATCCCTTTATCTGTTTGAGTGATCTGCAATCCCAGAAAGTACTTTAATTCTCCAACAAGACTCATTTCAAACTCTTGAGACATCTTCTCCACAAACTTATTTACCAAATCTTGCGATGTGCTTCCAAAAATAATATCATCCACATAGATTTGTACCACCATGATATTTTGGTATATGGTTAATACAAACAAGGTCATGTCTACATTTCCTCGTTCATAACCTTGCTGCAACAGAAAGTTAGTCAACCTTTCATACCATGTCCTACGAGCTTGTTTCAAACCATACAAAGCTTTCTTTGGTCTATACACATAATCTGGGTTTCTTGGATCTTCAAATCCTTTAGGTTGTTCCACATATACTTCCTCTTGTAGAATTTCAATCAAGAAGGTACTTTTAACATCCATTTGAAACACCTTAAAGTTCATGATACATGTCATTCCTAAGAAGAACCTTATTGATTCAAATCTTGCTACTGGAGCAAATGTTTCCTCAAAATCAATACCTTCAATCTGTGTATATCCTTTAGCCGCAAATCTTGCCTTGTTTCGAACCACTGTTCCACTCTCATCAGTCTTGTTCTTGAAAATCCATTTTTTCCCTGTCACATTTACATTGTTAGGTCTAGGAACTAGGTCTCATACCTCGTTTCGCTCAAACTGCTCCAACTCCTCTTCCATTGCTATAATTCATGAGTTATCATCAAGAGCCTAATTATGATTTTTAGGCTCAAAGAATGAGAAAAAGCATTCAAAATGAACTTTTTCCCAGCTTGCAAAGTTGCTCTCCATTTTTTTTAAATCAATCTTAACACCTCTGGTTTTCATACCTTCGTTGAGATTCCCTATAACATCTGATGCATAATGATTTTTATGAACTTGCACCAAGGGTTCTTGGCTTTTTATCAACTTTTCTTCAGACTTATTGTCAGCTTCCATTTCTTCTGATTCACTTGTACCCAGTTCCTCTGAATCACTGTTAGATTCACACCCAATCCATTGATTAACTGACTAATCATCAAAGACGACATTGACCGATTCCACTATGGTGCCCAGCCTTTTGCTGTGAATTGTGAAGGTTGTACTACTTTCTGAATAACCAAGAAATATTCCTTCATCGCTTTTAGAATCAAATTTCCCAAGATAACCTTTGTCGTTTAGAATGTAACACTTGCATCCGAACACATGAAAGTAACTCAGATTTGGAATTTTTCCTTTGCACAGCTCATACGGTGTCTTGGTTGAGTTCTTTCTCACATATACTCGGTTTATAATGTAACACGCTGTGTTTAATGCTTCAGCCCAGAATTTTTGTGCAACACGGTTTCCATGAATCATTGCTCGAGCCATTTCTTGCAAGGTTCTATTCTTCCTCTCAACTACTCTGTTTTGCTGAGGTGTCCGTGAGGCATAAAATTGATGTGATATGCCCTGATTTTCACAAAAACACTTTCATTGTTTCGTTTTGAAACTCACCACCATGATCACTACGTATCTTCTTAATTCCTCCTTTCTCATTTATGAGTTGCAAAGCCCAGATTCTAAAACTCTCCATGGTGTCTGATTTATCACGAATGAAACGAACCCATGTATATCTTGAATAATCATCAACTAGTACAAATGCATATTTCTTCCCAGCTAAGCTCTCTGTTTGCATAGGCCCCATTAAATCCATATGAACTAAATCTAGAATATTTTTGGATTGCACATCAGGAACCTTCTTGTGTTGAATCTTCACCTGCTTTCCTTGATTACATGGTCCACATACCATCCGATCAACTCCTTTGATATGAGGAACTCCTCGAACTATCTCATTATTGACCAGTGTTGTCAAATTTCTGATATTCATATGTCCAAGCCTTTGATGCCACAAATTAAGATCATCTCTTGCCGAAAAATACACATCTGAATTGCCATTCCACATATAACAATTGTTTCTAGACCGTTTCCCTCTTAGGAAAACATCATTCTTCTCATTAGTAGCTTTGTAGTCAATTTTAGTAAATGATACCGTTAATCCTTCATCACACAATTGACTCACACTTATTAAGTTTGCTTTCAAACCATAGACTAGATATACATTTATCAGCTTAGGCAGTGTAGTGTCATCGGTTCTTCCTTTTCCTTGGATATCTCCATGCCCTCCATCACCAAACGTAACTTTTCCACCTCTGATTCTTCTGAAATCTTGTAGATAATTTTGTGTGCCTGTCATATGATGAGAGCAACCACTATCGAAATAACAAGGACTATCGTTGTCTGGTTCTTATGTAATCAAAGTCATGTTGCATTTGAGGTTTACACCTGAAGCAAACTTTGCAACTTCCTTTGATACAGTTTGGTATAGATCAGACTTCCTTATCCAAATTTGTTTACGAAATCCATTCCAAAAAAACTTTCCTTGATGCTTGAGTCTCTGAACCTTTTCCCAGTACTTATAACAAACAACCTTTATGTGCCCATATTTCCCACAGTAAAAGCATCCAATTATTCTCTTTTGTTGATTGTTCTCTGTATCTATTGTTGGAGTATTCTGTCCTCCTGACACAAATTTTGTTTGTCAAGTATTACCAGATGTTCGACCGTCAAATCCCAAACCTCTATGAGTCTTTTATGTTCTTCCATAGCTTAAGATCTCATCTAATTGCTTAGTTCCAGCAAACATGTGAATCTTCTTATGTTGAACATCAAGCTCTGTTTGCAGCATTGCAGATTTTCCCTTTTCTGCATCTAAGTCATTCTGTAGTTCTTCACACCATTTAGCCAAATTAAGTTTCTCTTTAATCATTGACACACTTTCTTGGCTAAGTTTCCTCTCAGATTCTAACTCATCCTGCAGAGTTTTAACTAAACTAGCAAGACGGTCCTTCTCCATTACCAATGCTTGATTTTCTTTTCCAAGTCTTATGAGTGCACTTTGAACCTCATTATAGCTTTCTATTAATTCCTCATCAGGTTCTTTTCAGAGTCTGAGATTTCTTTCCCATCTACAAACTCTGTAATACCAAGATAAGCCACAAAATTCAGAATTTCTTCTTCATTGTCTTCCTCTGTTTCTTCATCCATACTTATCAAAGATTTCTCCTTTCGACTTACATATTCTTCCTGAGTGTGACCTAGACCTTTGCACACAGAGCGGGCATCCGTGCAGGTGTCACATGTTCCCCCTGAAAGGCTGCTCTCGGAATTTGATTGATCTATTCCTCTGTCGAGATATCTCCTTAGTGAGGAAAATCCTCGACAGAGAGGCAGTTTTTCTTTTAATGAGAGTGACCTTTATGTTTTCTCGTCTCTTGACCGTAGGACATTCTCTAATAAAGTGTCCATAACCTTTGCACTCATGACACTGCATCTCTGCTTTCTCGTGAATTTGCTCTCTTCACTAGACTTCTTATGTGGGGTGAATTTTTTCTGGCCTTGATCTTGTTCTACCCTTTTCAGTACACGATCAAATCTGCGAACCAACAAGCTAATTGGATCATCATCTTCTATCTTTTCTTTGGTTTCACAGACTGTTAAGGCGACACCTTTAGTATTTTTAACTCCTCCCAACTCCATCTCATGAGCTTGTAGCATCCCTACTAATTCTGAAAAAAAAATAAATCCTCGAATTTATTTGATACACACAACGCAGTTTTGTAAGCCATGAACTTTGTGGGTAGACAACGAATAAACTTTTTAACCAATTTCTGATCTTTATATGTTTTTCCCAAAGTTATTGCCTCCTGAGCCAAAGTGCTGATTTTAGAACTGAAATCAGAAATTGATTCATGCTCTTCCATCCTTAAATTTTCAAAACGAGATGCCAACATGTCTTTTCTAGAGCTTTGAACCTTCGTCGTGCCCTCATACTGAATTTGAAGAATATCCCATGCTTCTTTTGCTGTCTCACACCCTTGAATTAGTTCGAATTGCTTTCTTCCTACGCTGCAGTTGTGACAACCCGTCCCGTGGACTGCACTAGCCTCACTGCTAGCGGGCTAGCGGTGAGGCTAGCGGGGTCCACGGGACGGGTTGTCACAGCAGTGAATAGCTGTGAGAGCCCGCGAGTTGTATATAGACTAAATTTTCATTTCAACCTATGTTCCATCGGTAGCACTAAACTCCAAATCGCACTCCTGAGATATAATACCTTGGTGAACAAGAGAATAGGTATTATCGGTTTCTTCTTCCAAGGGTGAAACTTCAAAAAACTGATTCTGGTTCTCCTCAAGCTTAGAGGAAACTTCTTGCAGCTCTTTCCTGGACCTCTCTGCTTCTTCCTCTGCTTGCTTCTTTGATGTTTCAGACACTGAGACTTGATCTTTCACCTTCTTTAGCTCCTCTTGAAGCTGTGATACTAGCGACTCTAGCTCCGTTATTCTACTCGGCCTCTTCATCTGCTAGCCATGAAACATATCACAGTGTATCCTAATTTTTCCCCCATCAAAATCAATACAAAAACATGTTATGTAGGAAAGGCTTGTTTTGGATCATGAAAATAAATGGAATTTATGAAATCTTTATTCTAAGAACACCAAAATTAGTTCCCCCATTTTTTTAACATATGATCTTAACTACTGATCTTACATTATTTTCACTATATATTTAATCTAAGAACAAAAAAAAAAAAGTTATCCCACTAATGATGCCCTAAGAGAGCACTTGATCTGAATTATTGGGATTTGAACCTTTGTTAGAAGAGCCTAGTCCAACACTTAATAAGAGAGCACATGATCAGTTTGATTGCTTTTGCCTACAATATGTCAATGGAGATGATAAATTAAACACATTTGACTTTTAAAATACAAACAGCACCATGTCTGAATATGATCGAGCTATCATGAATTCATCACTATCCCCTTAAACCACAAAAGCTATCAGAACAAAACAAACAACCATCTTGAGAAGCGTTTTATCATCTTTTGAAATAAGGAAAAAAGAAAGACAAATCCATCACTGCCATGGAGGAGATTTACAGAAGCTTTGGCCTTTGGGAATCAACCAAGCAAAAATGTTATTCAGATAATCACATATCATGTCTCTAACATAAAAGTGATATACGCACTAGCTTAAATACAAAGCTCCACATTGGGTCACAAAAGCATGACCCATAAGAACAGAGAAAAAATGTTATTTGTGAGACAAATGCCATTTAAAAAAAAAAACTAAATCAAATCTGAGAACACCAATTAACTAATTTTATAAACCTAGTGACTTAGATAGAGCTGCGTCAGTTTGAAGCATCGCTTTTAGGATAGTGTAGTTTATCATTAGAAAGAGAAGAATTCTTACCATCTTGGCTTGTTACTCCATAGATTGAAAAGAAGAGAAAGTAGTAGTACAATAAAAAACAGAGGAAGATGGAGAAGAAGAAGAACTGTAAGTGGTTGGTGGACTACACAGTCGCGTCGGTGGACTACACAGCAGTCACTCCAATCGGGTCCGCCGTCGTCGGTGGAGTACACAGCAACCGTTCCGATCGGGTCCGCTGTTGGTGGAGTACACATCAGTCGCTCCGATCGAGTCCGTCGTTGGTGGAGTACACAGCAGCCGTTCCGATCAATTCTTTCACAGTTGTAATCAGGCCGACGAAGTCGAAGGTATTTATTTACTTATCCATCTTTTTCGTACTCATTATTTTTAGATTTAGATTGTAAAAAGAAAAAAATAATTATGTATGAAAATAATATGGTAAATTTGTGTTATTTGTGAAGTTAAAATTATCAATATACTAACTTTCTTAATCCATGCAAAAATCTCTAAAACGTGGAGTAAACAAAATTGGAGAGAGTAATATATAAACGTTAAAAATCATGTTTAGTTACTAATTAACGTGCGAATTCAAAATTATATATATCTTCACATCATTTATAATTATTCGACCTACTAAAATTCAGTTATTTTACTCAGTGGTTATTAAGATATTGAAAGCTAACTTTGAAAATTTTGCCAAATCAACCATTAAGAATTAAGAATTAAGAATTAAGATTTAAGCTAACTCAGTGGTTATTAAGAGTTTCTTTCTACTTTTTTTTTTTTTGTCGACTTCTTTCTACTTATATATCAAAAAAAAAAAATTATCATTTAGGACTCGTTATCTACTTTCTCATAACCTCTTAATAGTTAATATAGTCCACTCTTTTTCAAATCACAAAAAGGAAAAAAAAAAAAAAAAAAAAGAGGTAAGTAGCTCTGCTCTAAGCTACTATTCAACATTCCCCTCCTCAGCTTTTAACTCCTTTCCCATCCCTAATCTAAAACCAAATCCATCACTTATCACTACCAACAATATAGTGCATATTTTAGAGGAAGTGAGCCATGTATGCAAAACCAAGTCTCATATTTTTATAATCTAATTAATACAATATGGCTCAAAAGCTACATTGTTATACTATCTTTTAGGATTCATCATCTCCTTTTTTTGCCTACGCATAAATAAATACATACATAATAATCTCACAAAGCATAGTCTTTCTGATAACATATACTAATAAAGTGTTGTTTCTGACTCGAAGTCTCTCACGCTTGTTCCTCCTTCAAAGCACCCGTGTTGGCAAAAAACACCTTGAAATGCACCCAAACCCACCTCCTCCTCTTTTCTGCAAATTTCAATTTTTAACATTTTCCAAAAACAACAAACCTTATAATAAAACAATAATCATCGAAGCGTATCAGTAAAAGATTAAACTAACTAATTAACAAATTAAGTAAGTTTTAAATACCCTTTTGGATTTGACTGGGAGAGGTTGTGGGGAGACTTTGTACAAGTCTTCATCCACAGGCTTAGGTGCCTTCATCCTCCGCTTCACCACCGGTGTTGGACAGCTCGTTGGCGCGTTTAACTCACGCGCATCCGTCTTGTAATTGTGTTGCTCCTTGGAGACATTTCTTTTCTTCTCCGCCCCCGGTTCTTGACCCACCTTAGCCTGAAACAGACAAAAAAAACAACATTTTCAGTGAACATAAGACAAAATCAAGAAAACTCATGGCGCCAGGTGTTGAATCGGGAAACATGAATCAAGAATCAAGAACGTACCCGGCGACGAGGGAGGAGGATAACAGCGGGAGCAGCTACTAGGTTGTGGTTGTCGTAGAGGTCACCAGCGAGGTAAAGATCACGATCTTGAGGGTAAGGAGCGTAGTGGAGAAAAGCTGGCTGTTGAGTTGTTGCAGTCTCGAAGCACTGAGTGAAAGGAACGGCGTCGTTCCAGTCCCAGCTTCCAAAAGCCGGCACGTGCCCTCTCCTGCAGTACTCTCCTCCTCCGTATTCCTGATTGAAACAACCAAAAAGAACACAAAAAGTTAAAAACTTTGTAAAACCCACAAGAAGATGAAGAAGAAGGAAAGAGGAAGGAGCTTATCAGCTTACGTAGTCCATTGTAGTACTAGTGAAGTAGTGATGGACGGGTTTGATTGATGATGATGTTTGGATCTCTCTCTGCTTTAAGTAATCTATATAGAGAATTAGAGAGAAGAGAGAGAGTATGTTAAGTAAATGACCAGATGGGTATTTGACATTACACAACACTGAGACAAAAGTTGCCTTAAAGTCTACTTGTAGGGGAGTGTTAAAGAGAGAGAGATGGGGGACTCTGTGTGTGTGGTATCTCTGAGCAGAGGAGTGTGTTGTTTTTAAAAAATCTTGTAGGGTAAGTGAATAAGTGAGAACTAATAATGAAAAATAGAGTTGGGTTTAGCTACTCTTCTTCTACTACTTTTTTTTTTTTTTTTCTTTTTTACTTTTCTAACAAAATAATACTGTTTTTTTTAATATATAATTTCTTTTTATACAGTGTTCTGTACGAGTATCTTTACTTTTAATGTTTAAAGGATTTTTATCCATTTTTATAAGTTTTTTTGGTGGCTTTTAGATTTCGTTTTTACATGGGGTAACTTTATTCTTTATAAAATGGTACAAAAGAATTTGTTTTTCAATGGTTGACAAAACAAAAAAGACATAAAATGTAACGTAACTTTCACTAACACTATTAAATTGACCAAGTTCTATGGATTCTAAAGCTGACTTACTCATTCAATTTATTACTGTCTTGTTGTGAGTTGGGTAAAAAAATAGATTTTGTGTGTCTGTGTGGATTCGATAAACATTTCATTAATGGTCGTTATCAGAATATCCAATTTGAGAAAACGAATTTATTGTTTAGAAAAAGTGAAAAAATATATATATTTGAAGAGACAAAAGAGTTAAGAAAAGGAGCTTTAGAAAGGAAGGGGCCACATGCAACATTACCTCTGTTATGAAACTTTGTGCTCTGTGCAGTGTGCAACCAACAACAATACAATAACATTGCCACGACTCAAAGCAATCCCATACTCTATTTATTATCTTTTGTCAAACTTTTTCCCCTTATTAAATTCCATCTTTTTACAGTTCATAATAATAATAATAAGTCTCAAATTTTTTTGATTTTTTTTGTTCTTTTATAAGTAATTGACAGAGGACAGGTGGGGTTAGGTCAAAATTACTGATACTGCATATAGCAGGATAATAAATTGGAACTGCTCATTGCAGCCTTTGAAATTGAGAAAACATTAAAGAAAAACATTTCAACGGAATGACTTTTCATTGATGTAATAACTATTTAGCTTAAGGCAGTTAACACTAGAGAAAATACTACTATTTGTATAACTTCATGAAATACATGATATTATTTTAATACATTTTCACAAACCATTTTTTGTTTTATTATAGTATTATTCAGTTTATAATTAGGTTGAAATATATAACTAACCAAAACTCAACATTTTTGATGAAATTCTTCATTCAAATATTTTTTACACGATTTAAAATAAAAAATACTTAACTTTAGTCACAATTTAAACATTTCACTAGATCTTCTTTGCCTGCCAATTACTATTCTAAAACAGTATTTAATTAAAAGAGTGATGGTGTCTCTCTTGTTGAGTGAAGAACAAGGCGACACACACATGGATTTGGTCTTTTCCATCAACTGTTGACGGTTTTTGTCTGTCAGTTTCTCTTGACAGTTATTTGTCTTCTTGTCTTACGGGAGTTAACCGTATGTTCAAAACGCCATGGTCAGACCTATATGATCCAGTTATTCGCACTATTCTTCTCTTTCATTCCATTGTCTTTTTGAAATTTGAATCAGAAAAGTCGTAATGAGTGTTTTCTTCGCAAATTAGTGCAAGATATCGATCTTGGGATCGATGATACTCCAATCATGATACCACCGGAGTTCTGTTCTCAGGCGGCGTCAATCAATCGCTTCTCAATTGTGGTGACCACGGCAAATCCTAGGAAGCATAATCTAAGGGCTTTGATTCGACAGATGCCACGAGTCTAGGGAATGGCAGATTCCTGTGTTGGGTGAATTCTAGAAGGAGGTAAGGCACAATTCTGTTTCCAGACTGAAGAGTCGATGAATTTAGTACTCCGAAGAGGGATGTGGTCTTTCAATGAATGGATGATTGCAACTCACCGGTGTTACCCAAACATCAGCGAGACTGATATGAATATCATTCCCTTCTGGGTACAAATTCAAGGTATCCCCATACTTTACTTGACAAATATTATGGTTAGGGGTGTGGGTAATCGACTAGGACATGTGGTTGAAGTGGATTATGATGAGAATGTTAACCAGGTTAGGGCTGTTAGGGTTAGGATTAACTATAATTTAGATGATTCTTTAAGGTTTCAGAGGGCTTATGAGTTTATTGCTGGGGAAAATACTATTGTGAAATTTTGCTATGAGATACTTCGGAATTTCTATACAAGCTGCGGTTCATTGAAGCATGACGCAAAGGAGTGCGGTCTGAGTTTGACAATGGTGACCCAAAATCTTCTGACAATGAAGGGAATGATGGAGATAATTATCCTGTGAACAAATGATATGCCTGATGATGTCTCTCTTCCATCAGTGGACCCTGCAACTTTGATTCCAGGATTACAAATGCAACCACCAAACACAACACTCAAACAGTCTCATGGTACAATGACCATCTCGAGCCTCCCTAGTGTGTTCGAAGACACTAAACTCACAGCAGAAAGAATCAGATACCTTCACGCCAAACACGCGGGAAGATAAAGAGTGTCAACAACGGAACCAACATATTGAAAGAGGCCTCTGGTAATGCATAAACGGAGTTCATGTTTCTGAAAAGAAAAAGGGTGAGGTTTGAAACAGATTTTAACAAGGCTGAATCAGGAGAGGAGTGGGCGGTCCTGAGCCAACTCCGAAAGAAAGGCAACATTCAAGAGTCTAAAGGATCCTGTTCGGCAATAAATGACTTGTACGGAGGCGTGGGGGGCCCGGTACCCCTATATCAAATATGAAGATCATCTCCTGGAACTGTCAGGGCCTTGGTGTGTCGCTGACTTGATCAACATGTCAATTAAAACCTAATGTGTACTCCACCACGATCTAGTGGTATCGTTGTAACACTTCATGATCGAATCCACAGAGACCAAACAATTGCAGTATAAAATTATGAAGATCAAATATAGCTAAGACAAAAAGTTTGTGTTTGAAAGTCGCCAACAAAGCAGTAAATAAAAGAGTGTTTTAAATCAAAAGAGAAAACAGTGGGTGCAGGGAATCATTAGGGATTATGATCACAAATTTAGATGATTAGATAGGGATGCATTAACACAATTCTTGAACTCAAATCTCGAATGTAAAACTAACCTACTGTCGCATCATTAGTTATCTATGCAAGGAATTGATTAAACTCTAAACCGTCGTTTGAATCTAGCAATCCTAGCAAGCAATAAGTTCAGGTTTGATAAGTTCACAAGGTGCCTTAACTTCAACTTTCGTTGGCTAAGGATCACCTTGCTCACCAATGTTCTTTTCAAGCAACTCAACAACAGTTTTGGTGCCCCGATGAATTAAACCTAAGATCTTAATCTAGGTGATCAATCTAGCTTAAGCATTAAGAACAACAATAGATGAAGAACAATAAGATCAATCCCTATTCTAACAAACCTAGCATCAATTAATCATAGAAACCCTTCTGAAACCCTAAACCCAATTGAGAAACTACTCAGACATGGAGAAGCAGAAACAGCAAATCAATAATGAAGAAAACATAATTGAATTGCAAAAGAATAGAAAATAGGGTTTAGAAATCTTCTCCAAAGTGTCAAAAAGGATTAGAGATCTTCTCCCTTCAGCTCTCAATACAAAATAGTCTCAGAAAATAAAGCTTATGTCTTTGGAGGCCGAGCCTCTAACTTAAATATCAAAATAAAACCCTAAAAGTCGGTTTAAAACAAAAAAAGGAAAAGTTGCTTCGGGTACGGGACTGATCGATCCCGAAGGCGGATCAGCCAATCCTGGATACTTTTTCTGTGTTTGCTCCATCTACTTGCTAGTTCGATCAGTCTTCACCAAATTGGCTTCAAATGCTTGTTTTCATCCCCAAAACACTCAGTTTCCTTCCAAAGTAGCCTAGAACCTGTACAGACTCACAAAAGACTAAAAAGAATCTAAAAACACACTTAGACTTAACAAAAGACTCAAAAAAAAATGTAAAAAGTATAGTTAAAACCCTATAAAATGCAGACACATCAATTCCCCCAGACTTGAATCTTTGCTTGTCCTCAAGCAAGAACAGACAAAAACTCAGGAACAGAGAAAATGTTTGAAAGTGGAAACTCACATATTCTTGGGAACCTCTTCTTTGCACTCTTCGCCACATCGAATTAAGAACTACTTTTTGTACTCTGCCCATGATTAGGATCAACACTCCCTACTCTGAACTCCACAACCTTAAAGAACCTTCTGCATCCCCAATGTTCTCTCTCTAAATCAGATTAGTGAAAATGTGTGGTCTCACCGAAGGAATATCGATCATTGAACTTATTGACTCCTTCAACCTTTTAATGCCCAAGACTTCCTTCATATGCTCCCTTTCCTCTCTCTCTTTTCTCACTTCCAAATGATTGATTTCTCCCTAATTTTCTAGGGTATTATTGTATTTTTTTTTATCAATCCTTCGCTCTTTTTCTTGTGGACAGGTTTCCATGAATTCCGAAAGATGCACGGGTTTACGCAAAACCCTCGGTTCCCTTCTTTATTACCTATATCCTCTTCGTCTTCTTTCTTCTTTCTTCTTTTCCTTTCTCTTTTTTTTTTATTGAGTAATGAAGGGAAGAGAGAGGGGAAGCATACTTTGTGAGGAGATGCATGTCTTGTGTTGCTTAAGGGAGGAGTCTTGTTCGATGTATACCAAGTCCCAAGGCAAGAAGTTAAATCCGGTTAAGTCCTTTCAAAGCTAGAGACAACAACGGATCAGCTTAATGTTCTCTTCGGTGAGGGTCTTTTGGGGAGTGTTGAGACTGCTCATGTTCATTCCAAGCTTCATTCAAAAATCAAAAGTACTAAAGCAATCATAAGAGTGTTAGTTCAAAGCAAAAGATTTCTAGAAATGATCATAGTTTCCCAATATTTTTGACTCAATAAAATAAGAAAATGACTCAAATAAAAGAAAAATCAAAAGAAAACAACCAAAGAAAACGACATTAGTAACTTGGAGACATCCCTCCCCCGGACTTACTTCACACCGTCGCGGTGTGAAAGCAAAGCCAAGAAAAGAATGAATCCCACAAAGAAAATAAGAAAATTGAAAAAGAAAAAGAAAGGAAAAAAAAATGAAAAACCAGTGATCTCGCATCTGGTGTTGGAGTGGTGTTGGCAAGGGTGGGGACCGATCAGTCTCAAGGTGGGATCGACCGATCTGCAACATTATTGAACTTGGAGATACCTGCAGCAAACCAACGAGATCGATCAATCTGTAAGGAGGATCAATTGATCCGAAGCTCCTGGAACAAAAAAATTTCGCATCTTCTGCGTTTGGAACCTGTTCCTGAAAACACTTAACACCGGACGTGATTTCACCGTAATAAATCCTAAAAACAAAACCAAAATCTTAAGACAAATAAAAAGAAAAGGGTAAGCCATCACAAATCCCATGGGTTGCCTCCCATTAAGTGCTTGTTTAAGGTCTATAGTTTTACCATGGTTTCAGGTCTCAAGTGATGGGAGGATGAGAACTCATATCGGAACAAGCTCTCCAATTTGTCAGCTTCAGCTCCAAAATCTTTTTCAACATACCATCCACTGCTTCTTGGCCTTTTTCTTTAAACTCCGGAATGATGATGGCTTTAACTTTAGAGAAAGCCCGAGATATTCCTTTGCACTTCACCTTGTACTCAATGGTGTCTTTAACATGTTTCTGGGGTACCAAGGTTATGTGAAGATCTGGTATTACTCTCTCTATCTTCGGCTTGTCTCTCTTCTTAACCCTCTTAGAACTCTTCTTAGAAGAATGAGTGTCTCCATCCAGGACTTCGTTGACCTCATCCTTATCACCATTCTCTCCCATTGTCATGACATCCACCTTCTTCTCATGTTCTATGACTAGACAAGAGCCATGTCGTATAGCTTCATTTGCAGTGATTGCGTTGTAGAAGACTTTATCATCAATGTTAGAGAAAGTGATCCTCGTATTTGGCAAGTCAACAACTGCTCCCACTGTTGCTAGGAAAGGTCTCCCAAGAATCAAAGGCATTTCAGAACCCTTGCTCATTTCCACAACATGAAAATCTGTAGCAACCAAGCAACTACCTACTCGAACATCTAAATTACTAATGAAGCCTTGTGGAGTCATGGTGACAGCATTTGCAAACTTAAGAGAGACCTTAGAAGCCTTCATATAATCAATCCCCAACCTCTCTGTGACAGCCTTAGACAATACATTCACACTGGATCTAGTGTCACAAAGGGAGTCCTCAAAGTTCACTCCTAGGATGGAGCATGGAACAACAAATCTTCCTGGATCTTCTAACTTAGGTAGTCTTTTCTAAGCTGGAGCATGAATGTTCTTCTCTCGAGACAAGAACGCCTTAACCTCCACCAATTTCTTCAACCACAACATCATTGTAAACCTTCTTAAACAAAGAGATATGCTTAACTGCCTCTGTAAAGGGAATGTCAGCGATGAAGTCACTTATTGCTTCTTTGTACCGACCATACTTCTTTTCATCCAGAGGTTTCTTCACATGTCTTCTTGGAAAAGGAATTTGTGGCATATAGGGCTTGGGTTCCACAAGATTTAATTCCTTGGAATTTGCATCAGGAACAACTGAGCTCGGTTTTCCCATACCTGCAACAGGGACCGACTGGTCTGGACGTGGAGCGGGTCGATCTGGGACTTTTTGAAACTGGTTCTACATCATTGACGGGATCGATCGATCTATAACGGGGATCGGTCGATCCAACTTCTCTAGGGATCAAACTCGAATTATCAGAATAGATGGGATCGGCCGGTCTAGTCTCGGGATTGATCGATCTCGTCTCTGCGGAAGCCAAACATGAGTTGATCCCAGCACAACTCAGCCATCTTCGATCCTACCATGGAGTGTTATAGCATTGCATGACTCTTTGTTCCTAGAGCTAGAAGAAATAGCAGAGACTCTCTTATCAATAGAATCAACACGTGAAATCAACCTCTCAAATTTCCCATTCAAATCATTGTACATGCTATCAATCTTGACATTAATCTCAGTAGAACTTTTCTTATGGCCCTCCAGCAGTGCTTGCATCATCAATTCGAGTTTGTTATCTTGTGGAGCTGTAGATGGGGCTTGGTATCATTGGACATTTGAATTACTAAATCCAACACCTTTGTTCTGAAATCCTTGCGAGAAGTTACCTTGTTGATTATGTGGAGGATACACTTGATCTTGAGGATTCTCGATGTTAGTGCTTCTGTAGGAGAGATGAGGATGATTTCTATAATTCTGATTAAACCCATGATTCTGATAGTTCCCTTGTCCTCCTACATAGTTCAGCTCCTCTGTCCCCTCAAAACCTGAATTTACTCCAACTTGCTGATACGCACCCGTCTTCCCGTCGCACATATTGACAGCTTGCTGATCTCTATTCAAAAGAAGTTCTACCTTGGCAGTGAGACTCTTAATAACATCTGTATTCATGGAGCTAACAACACGCACAGAACGATCATACTCATGGCTATGATTGCTGTTACTCGCTGCAAGGTTTTCGATCAAGAGGTTTGCTTCAGCGGCAGTGTTAGTAGAAAAATCTCCTCTGCTGGCAGTATCGAGTGCCATCTGGTACTTCTGATCAATTCCTCCATAGAAGATGTTCATAAGATTCACTTGTGAAAAGCCATGATGAGGACAGTCCCTCATATACTCCTTGAATCTCTCCCACGCTTCACAAAAAGACTCTGTACCACCTTGTGAGAAGGTAGTGATCTTGCTCCTTAACATAGGTGATCATGAGTTAGTGTAGAAGTGGTTTAAAAACGCTGCTCTACACTGCTTCCAAGTGGTAAGTGATCCTCGGTCCAAGAGATTTAGCCATCTCAAAGCCTTATCTCCTAAAGAGAATTGGAACAAATTCAACATGAGATAATCATATGGAACTCCATTAGACCTTGTTGTACTAGCCAATCTCTCAAAAGCTTCAATATGGTCTAGAGGGCTCTCTGATGCTAATCCATTAAACACACGATTCTGGACAAAATTGATTAGGCTATGCTTGATCTCATAATCTTGTCTCGCAGGAGCAGGAGGTTGAATCGCAGATCGATTCGCAAATAGCTTGTTGTGAGATTCTTCATCCCTCAAAGTAGTTCGTCTTGCTGGTGGGTTCAGCTCAGCCGCATTCTGCTCATGTGGAACTTGTATTTGTGGTGCAGGAGGAGGAAGCGGAACAATAGCCTCTTGAGGGTTAGGCTGACGAGCATCTGGATTTTGTCCACCCTCCATCTTATCAGCTTTAGCTTTCGCCTTTATGTTTTCTCGTTCAAGTAGGGCTAACTCTTCGTTTCGCAGATTATGCAACTCATTAGGCTTGTGGCTTCTTGTTTGCATGCACCTAAAACACAAGAGAAAGAACAAAAGAACTAATTAGTTAATAAAAATAAAATAAATCTTAGACTAATTTAAATCTAGAATCTCAAAGGCAACTTTTTGGTCCCCGGCAACGGCGCCAAATTGATCAACAGGTCAATTAAAACCTAATGTGTACTCCACCACGATCTAGTGGTATTGTTGTATTCAGGATCGAATCCACAGAGACTAAGTAATTGCACTATGAAATTATAAAGATCAAATATAACTAAGACAAAAGAAGTTTGTGTTTGAAAGTCGCCAACAAAGCAGTAAATAAAAGAGTGTTTTAAATCAAAAGAGAAAACATTGGGTGCAGGGAATCATTAGGGATTATGATCATGAATTTAGATGATTAGATAGGGATGCATTAAACACAATTCTTGAACTCAAATCTCGAATGTAAAACTAACCTACTGTCGCAGCATTAGTTATCTATGCAAGGAATTGATTAAACTCTAAACCGTCGTTTGAATCTAGCAATCCTAGCAAGCAATAAGTTCAGGTTTGATAAGTTCACAAGGTGCCTTAACTTCAACTTTCGTTGGCTAAGGATCACCTTGCTCACCTATGTTCTTTTCAAGCAACTCAACAACAGTTTTGGTGCCCCGATGAATTAAGCCTAAGATCTTAATCTAGGTGATCAATCTAGCTTAAGCATTAAGAACAACAATAGATGAAGAATAATAAGATCAATCCCTCTTCTAACAAACCTAGCATCAATTAATCATAGAAACCCTTCTGAAACCCTAAACCCAATTGAGAAACTACTCAGACATGGAGAAGCAAAAACAGCAAATCAATAATGAAGAAAACATAATTGAATTGCAAAAGAATAGAAAATAGGGTCTAGAAATCTTCTCCAAAGTGTCAAGAAGGATTAGAGATCTTCTCACTTCAGCTCTTAATACAAAATAGTCTCAGAAAATAAAGCTTATGTCTTTGGAGGCCAAGCCTCTAACTTAAATATCAAATTAAAACCCTAAAAGTCGGTTTAAAACAAAAAAGGAAAAGTTGTTTCGGGTACGGGATCGGTCGATCCCGAATGCGGATCAGCCGATCTTGGATGCTTTTTCTTTGTTTGCTCCATTTGCTTGCTAGTTCGATCAGTCTTCACCAAATTGGCTTCAGATGCTTGTTTTGATCCCCAAAACACTCATTTTCCTTCCAAAGTAGCCTAGAACCTGTACAGACTCACAGAAGAGTAAAAAGACTCTAAAAGCACACTTGGACTTAACAAAAGACTCAAAACAAATGTAAAAACTATAGTTAAAACCCTATAAAATGCAGACACATCATGACTCAATCTCGCCTTTCCCGTTTATGTCGTATAACTAAGTGTGATGTTATTTTCCTTATTGAAACACTAAATAAGTGTGACTTTGTTTGTAATTTGGCTTGTAATCTAGGATTTAAGAACGTAATAACGCAGCCCCACAAGGTCGAAGTGGTGGCTTAGCCTTGATGTGGAAGGATAATGTGTGTTTGTCCAATCTTGTCCAGGATAAACGCCTTATCGATGTACATATAACTTATAAGGATATTAGCTACTATTTATCATGTGTGTATGGTCACCCAAAACAGAGTGAGCGACACAAGTTGTGGGATCACTTGACTAACATCTCCCACACACGCACAAACCCTTGGATACTCATAGGAGATTTTAGTGAAATCTTGTCAAATGATGAAAAGATAGGAGGCCCTCAACGGGATGCTTGGACGTTCACAAACTTCAGAAATATGTTTTCAAATTGCGACTTACAAGATATCAAATCAAAAGGTGATCAGTTTTCTTGGGTGGGAGAACGGTATACACATATTGTAGAATGCTATTTGGACAAAGCTCTGATAAATACTCTATGGACAACAACTTTTCCAAAATCTGAAAGTGAGTTTATAGAGTTTACAGGTTGAGACCATAAACCACTCATGGTTGTGCTTGACAACACACCACCATCACGAAAAAAAATACTTCTGTTTTCATAAATGGTTCATTGATATTCTAAAATTTAAAGAGGTGGTTCGTGAGGGATGGAATTTTCATTCTCACATGGAAAATATTTCAATCACAGATCAAGTTGCAACAAGCAGACAAGCCCTTGCTAACTTGCGCCATAACACGACTATGAACTCTGAATTGCGCATCAAAGTATACCAAGCTATTCTTAACAAAGCTATGGCAAGTACGAATCCAATTGAGAGATGAACCATTCCACAACTGCAGAGAAAACTTACCAAGGCATATAACGATGAGGAAACATACTAGAAACAAAAGAGTCGCAACCAATGGATGTCAACAGGAGACCGAAACACTTCCTTCTTCCATGCTAACACCGAAACAAGATTTTCCATGAATCGAATAAGTCAAATTAGTGATAGAAATGGAACAAGTTACAGGGAAAATACAGAGATTGGCAACCATGCTTAAATTTTTTTACAGAAGTCTATACAAGCAACAAGCGTAAAGTCTCTGTCACAGATTTTGCAGATTTTCAATCCACGGTTTCTCCTGCAATAAATGATGACCTCACACGAGATTTCGATGCAAATGAGATATTCAAAGCTCTAAGTCAAATCGGAGATGACAAGGCACTGTGTTCAGATGGATTTACAGCGAGATTCTACAAGCATTGCTGGGATATAGTAGGCTCTGATGTCGTTAAAGAGGTTCAGCTCTATTTCCAAACAGCTTGTATGAATCCCTCGCTAAATCACACAAATATCAGTATGATACCAAAAGTGACAAGTCCATAAACTCTATCAGATTACCGACCAACAACGTTGTGCAATGTTCTCTACAAAATTATATCAAAGTGTCTAGTTAATCTGTTGAAACCTAACCTTGATGGCATTGTATCGGATTCTCAAGCGGCTGTTATTCTAGGGAGGGTGATCAATGATAATGTGATGATCGCTCATGAACTCATGCACTCTTTAAAAGTAAAAAAGAGATTTTCCAAATCATACATGGTGGTCAAGACCGATGTTAGCATGGCATACGATCAAGTATAGTGGAATTTTATTGAAACAACAATGCGATTGTTTGGTTTTTGTGACAAATGGATAAATTGGACTATGGGAGCAGTTAAGTCCGTACATTTCTCAGTGTTGATAAATGGCTCACCACAAGGGTTAATAACACCACAACGAGGGATACGACAAGGTAACCCTTTGTCCCCATACCTTTGCATTCTATGTGCAGACATTTTAAGTCACCTGATTAGAACTCGAGTAACCGATGGAGACTTCCGAGGTATTAAGATTGGAAATAAGGTTTCTGCAATCACACATCTTCAGTTCGCTGATGATTCTTTGTTCACTGCTAATGAATTTTTGGTGGGAGAAAGGTCCAAAGAAACGTGGTATACCTTGGATAGCATGGAAGAGATTACAATACACACAAAAAAAAAGAAGGGGGATTGGAATTTAGAGATCTACAAAAGTTTAATGATGCACTCTTGGCAAAATAAGCTTGGCGTTTAATCCACCACCCAAAGACTTTGTTTGCTCGTATTATGAAAGCTCGTTATTTTAAGGATGATAGCATATTAGATGCAAAACCGAGGAAGAATCAGTCATATGGTTGGTCATCTATGTTAGTTGGCATCGAAGTGCTAAAGAAGGGATCACGGTACATAGTAGGAAATGGTGGGAACATCAACATAGCAACATATAATTTGGTTTATTCTCACCCACCTCGACCTCTAGAGAGGATTACCACGGATGGAGTTTCTGAAACAAAGCTAAACACTTTTATTTCAAAACGTGGTTCTCACAGATACTCGAACAATGATCAAGTTCAGGCTTTTACCCACCCTAGAGATCATGAGTTCCTACACTCAATCCAATTGCCAGTAAATGAATTGGAAGACGAGTTAGTTTGGAACTACACACTAGATGGTGTCTACACCGCTCGATCTAGATATTGGCTCCTCGCCCATGATCCATTTAACCTTAATCCGAGATCACTGGCTCCACATGGTTCACTTGAGTTAAAGACAAAGATCTAGCAACTATCGGTTTTGCCGAAAATAAAACACTTTCTATGGCGAACTTTATCTGGTGCTTTGGCCACACGGTCTCGTCTAAGGAAGAGAGGTATGCAAACTGATACATTATGCCCACGATGCCGTATGGAACAAGAAACTATAAATCATACCTTGTTTATATGCCCTTATGCTAACCTAGCTTGGAGACTATCAAACACGATTACACTGTTTCAGGATCCTTTGCAAAAACTCGAAGAAAACATCACGGCCATTCTGATTTCCAGTCAATCCTCGAATGAGATAAATTCCAAACATTTAGAACCCTTTTGAATTATGTGGAGAATTTGTAAAGCAAGAAATAATTGAGTTTTAATAATTTCTCGGAAAGTCCTTCAAAAATTGTTATGAAGGCTAAAGCTGAAGTGTTAGAATGGTGTTCTACACAAATCCCACAACGCTACCATGAGTCTTCACAACGCTTGGAACCTCATCTATCTACACATTGGATATCTCCCACACTAGATTCGATTAAATGTAATTTTGATGCAAGCTATGATCAACAAACTTCAAAAGCACAAGACGGATGGGTTATTAGAGATCATCAAGGGTTTTGGAAAGCTTGGGGATCAATTGATCTGGGCAAAGTATCTTCTCCCTTAGTAGCAGAAACCAAAGCTCTGTTAAAAGTTTTACAACACACATAAATTTGTGGATACACATTAGTAATCTTTGAAGGAGATTGAGAAATCCTAGTCAAGGTCATCAATGGCGAACTCGATGTGAGATTGAGAATTGGTGCAAGACATTCACTTTTGGCAACAAAAAATTATTTCTCAATCAATTTCTTATGTTCATAAATCTTGTAACTTTATAGCAGATTTTCTCTCCAAGTCATATATATATATGGAGATTTCCCCTCTGCTTCTGTAAACCTTCCATCAAGTCTATTACATTTGATGTTGGACGATTTGAGAAATAAATAAATCTTATTTGACCAAAAAAAAAAACAGTATCTAAGTTTTTATTGAACAACTATCAAACACATGATCACTTATGACTTATTTTAATTTTTTTTTGTTAAATCACAAAATATATACTGGTAAATAAAATAATTAGTATTCTATTAATCTATTCTATGGATTTTTTTTCTATATAAAAGAGAATTTTGTGTTATTATTTACAGTTATATATATCATTTAGCATATAAATTTTTTTCACTAACTATATAATGATAAAAACTATGAAGAAAAATTGTATTGAGTTGAAATTCGAAACTAAAATCTGTTTAGTAATTATGAGGCAGCTTAAGGAAAAATGTAAATAATGTTTTTTCCAAACTATCAACAAATTTTCAGAAGTTTTCTTTCCAATAATTAAATCAAATTATAAACGTATTAGCTTTAAACTATAAAATATTGAAACGCTTTCAGCAGTTTGAAGATATATTCTGCAAAATAAAATGAATGAAAAATTAAAAAAAAAAAGTAAACTAAATGGATGCAATGCTTCTGAAAAATCCATAAATTAAATGGGTGCTTTTTAGGTATTTAAGGCTGTTGTTTTATTTTGCTTTGGCCTACTCTCTACTACGTACTACTATTAACGTTTTGACATTTCTATCATTAGTCTTTTCTATGTTTCTATCATTAATCCACCGGCTTTGTCTTCTTTTGCAGTTAAATTTTACATTTTACGAAAACGTGTTTAATTCTGATGTGTTTGTTTTATTGTTAAGTAATGTTTTAATATTCTCATTAGTCATTAGTTTAGTCGATTTGATTAAAACTGAACAGAGATTGGATTCAGAAATCTGAACTCCGATTATCGTTAACCAAGAACTTAGAAATCTAAATTCTTACAAAATATCCATATATATATACTAACAGTTGATCCGCGTTACGTGCGGAAGTTTTATTATCTATTTATTTTTATTTTATTTGTTATTTGATTTTTGTTGTTATTTTGGTTTTTTTATAAATTGTGATTCATTGATTTTGTTGTTATTTAATTATTTTTTAAGTGGGGTAGTTTTGTAATATTAATTATAATATAATTGTAAATTTTGAAATAGTTATTGCATCTGTATTCAACGTCATTGATGCTGCACATGATGGTTGATCGAACAACCGCCAAAGTAGCGTAATTGAGTTGTAGTTTTGTTATCCTTACTCTATGTAATGATTGTTTGTCTTTTTCTATCATTGATCGGTCTTTGCTTTGCTTTGCTTTGTTTCCAGCCCAGCTGATCTAACCAGAGTTTTTCTTCCATAATATTGCCTCTGCATAACATTACAATCTTGTAAAGGTAAATACTACTGCTGTTCGTAAATATTCCAATCCTGAATCTGTGTTGTTTTTATGAAAATATTCTTGAATTCGTTTTATGTAGTGTGCCTCCACATTTTAACTTGAGAGGTATTTCTCCATGAGCTCTTTGTCTCTATTTATTGTTGATAATGGATTCATACCTTGCGGCTTTAAGTTGATTTTCTTGTATACTCGATTGTCTCGGGCTGCCTTTGCAAGTTGTGGTGATGCTTCCAATATATGTCTTACGTTTTTGCGGGAAACGCGAGCAACTCGTGCCATTATATATCTCCGAGGATGTCATTTGGGAGTTCTTTTAGGGTGTATAGTTTTACTTGGTACATTTTTTGTATGTTTCTTCTGAATTGTTTTGGTCATAATTTTTCATGTACTTTATAGTGTTGACGTGCGTTGGAGTTACGTTTTGGTATTATGGCTTAACTGTTGGTTTGTCTTTATTGTTGGTTAATTGTGTGTTTTATATTGAGGTTTTATGTAGTATTGCCGTTACCTCTCTTACTCATTATTTTATCATATCATTGTTTGAGTAATTGTGTTTAATAGCGTTTTGTTTATTATCCATTGTGTGAGTAATTTTGTTGTGTGGCTTGATCTCAAAAAAGTTTCAAATTTTTTTTTAATATATTATGAACTTGTTGGTCTATACTTTTAAAATTTAAGACATATATTGTATTGAAGTTGTTGATGGTCTTCGAATTAATCCTTTGCTCTATTTTTTTTTTGTCCTAAATACTATTAATTATTAAAATGTCTTAAAATAAAGTAGTTTTCAGAGAAAAAATGTTTTTTTAGGTAACTTTTTTTTTAGTGTTTTAATGAAACCACCTTCAATTTGTATATCAGATTACAATAACCTAAATGTTTTTGTTAACAAATTTTTTTTGTCTTTATTCATGGATCTAGAATCTAGATGTTGTTGTTAATATTGTGAGCTTTTTTAATATATTGGTCTCAGAGTTAGAAGGATTATTTGTGTTTTTTTTGTCAAAATTAGATTTTAGAAATAAGAAATAAAACAGCTGAGTTTAATATGGGCCTTTTAACTATTATGAACACATAAATTAGAAAATGATTAGTGGGTAAATGTTTAAGAATAAGCCCAAAAAAATAAAGAATGAGTTGCTGATGTGACAGCACCAGGAATGAGAAAAGGTAACTTCATATATATAGGTATATATTGTAACTCTTTAACTCTAGTTTTAGTCTTTTAAATATGATCTTAACTTCTTGTTTTTATATAGGAAAAATCACATTTTAAACCTTCAAAGTGTTACCCAGTAGCACTTTAAACCTTGAGATTATTTCACTAACACTATAAACCTTGAAAATGATTTTACTAACACTTTAAACCTTAAAACTAACATTCTTGTTTGTACCGCCATTAAAAATGAAGGAACAGTAATATCTGTCAAAGTGAAATAGTTAAACTATGCTGGTTTGATTTAAATATTTGTTTAATTTAATTTAATTTAATTATTTATTACGTTGATAAAAAATATTAAAAAACAAAAAAAAAACATCAAAGCAAAAAAAATGAAGAATCAGAGGTAAGGTTAAAACATTTGACAAATGTAAAATTGAAGACGACAACATATTTAGAAGATTCATTGGTTTTCAATGAGAAGTCAATCGATTTGAATCAGAATCCTGAGGAGATGCATTTATTAAAAAGATTAATAATGTGAAGAGTGACGCTGTAAACGTTTTATCTACAATGAAGATGAATACAAATTAATATTTTTCTCTTTTTATTTATTTATAAAAACTAAAACTAATTAAAATTTAAATTAAACCAACATAGTTAACTATTTTGTATTGATGAATATTATTATTCCGTTATTTTTTATGGCGGTACAAATATGAAAGTTAGTTTTAAGGTTTAAAGTGTTAGTAAAATGATTTTGAAGGTTCAAAGTGTTAGTAAAATCATTTTAAAGGTTTATAGTGTTAGTGAAATTCTCTCGATGTTTAAAGTGCTACTCAGTTACACTTTGAAGATTTGAAATGTGATTTTCCCTTTTTATATATCAAAACCCTTATATATTCATTCTGTTTTAAAATATCAAATGTTTTAACTAAAAAACAAGCATATTAAAAAGTGTTCACTTTAAAAAAGTTCAATTAATCAAAACGCTACAATACAAAAAAACTTGAAAACATGAAACACAAAATTGCATAAAAACTTGAAAACATAAAACACAAAATTTGGTATAAAACATCTCATATTATGAAATAGAAAGAGTAAATGGTATTTCTGATATTCACTATAAAATATGCTTTTTGTGTTATTATGAATATTGTTTTAATTTTTTTTACACATAGTCAAATTGTATTTACATGTGGAATTAATTGCATATGCTACATTTGAATTTTAAAATATATAAAAATTTGTAAAACAAAAGAGAATAATTGAGAAAATTTTATTAGAAAACAAAAGAAAATATTTATTAGGATATGGGAATATAGAAACTAAATTAGTTTTTATTATTCCTATTTTCTTAGGTTTAGTGAATAATCTCTACTACACATTTACTCCTCCTTGGGACCTTCGAATATTAGATACGTCATTTGAGTACCTTGTATCACAATATTATTTATTCCTTGGGACCTTTGGATACAATTACTCTAGTTTGTAGTAATAAACTTTGTGTTTCCCTGATTTGTTCATGGGTGAGGTTATATCCTTCTGCAGACGTCTCGCTGCTCCATTGAAAGAGTATTCATCGTAATCTTATTATAACATCGAGAAGCATTTAACTACACGAGCTAACAAGATACATTCTCTACTAGGAACAATGCTACATCACCATAACGTTAGGTTCGAGAGGTCACAAGTTAATAGGTTAGAGAGGTCACAAGTTAGTAGGTCTGGAGTAATACTTTCGTGCTTCTCTATCACTCTATGCAACCTAAAAACTACTCTATCAAACTAATCCTATAAACGAACACATTATTGGGAATATAAAACCTATTAACGAAAGATTTTAAAAAATATGCAATATTTAGAATCATCCCATAGTTATGGTTCAGAGGATAATATCAATCTTAACCTTTTTTTTTTTTTTTTTTTGAGCAATTTCAATCTTAACCCAAAAGTACTTGCGTATCAAAATGCTCTTCATAATTCCGTAAACATGAAACTTTTTGGTCATTTGTTTGAGTCTTTTGAACCTTCGTTGGCATAGAAGAAGTGATTTACTTTAATTCTTTTCATAACGGTAACAAAAGAAAATTATTGTAATTAGGTAAAACAGGGATGGCCGCTATACACTTTGTAAGGTTTAGGTAAAACAGTGATCCACGAGTCGAAGGTTCAAAGAAAGAGTTCCTTCTTCCGGACGCTCCTTGCTGGCGAAGAAGCGGCATATCTAAAACAGTTAATTGCATTTGAAAGCTAATAATGCTCTTGTGTATCAACAACAACACACCACCAAATTTAAGCAAAAAGATGAGAGATGGTGATTAAATTAAACGCCTTTATATTACGACTAATAGAACTAAAAAAAATTCTCAAATAAAAGAAATTATAATCTAATTTTAAAATAGAAGAGAATAAAAGAGTAAAGGAAATTGAGAATCTAGAAATTTTGGTTTTCTCAACACTTCTCTCGCAGTCACAGAGAATGAAGGGAAAGGCTAAGTGGTAAGAAGACAAAGGTCAAATGTCTATTTTGCTCTACTTTTACAATTTTCTCTTTAAACATTTGACATTTCTGGTCAAAGTCTGAACTGTGCAGTAAACATTTATTTTAGAAGTCTCGAGTCGATAGGTACAAGAACCAATGACAGAGATAATGAGATACAAACTCTTATGTGGTTCCATTTATATACTAACTGATGTTCTCATTTGATTTGTGGTTAAAGTATAGCTAATTGTTGGTTGTTGACAATGAAGATAACTAAAAGGTCAAATAGGTAGGTAGCTAAGACGGTTTGAGGTAGCCCAAAAAAAAAAACATAACTCCTACATGGGCTCAAATTGGCCTAATATTTTACAGATATTTAATGTAATTTTGTTTCTCTATATGAAACATAATTTTATGCGCCAGTTGAAAATATAGTTTCCATTTGTAGTAAAAGATTTGTGGGCTGGGAACTGTGTAATTGGATAATTGAATCGGAGTGCTGTGATTGTATGACAAATACCATATCCCAAAAGTGTAGTACAAAAAAACACATCCCGTGACTAATGGAAGATAAATAGAAATGGCGAGCAAGAAGGCGGCTACGGCTACGATGGTGTTGATGATAATGGTGGTGGTGATGGCTATGTTAGTTGACAGGTCAGTAGCGATTGACCTCTGTGGCATGACTCAGGATGAGTTGAATGAGTGCGAACCAGCGGTGATTAAGGGGAATCACACAAGCCCATCACAGCCTTGCTGTACCGCTCTGCAAAATGCTGATTTTGCCTGTCTTTGTGGATACAAGAACTCTCCATGGCTCGGTTCTTTCGGTGTAGATCCCGAATTCGCTTCTGGTCTCCCCAAAGAGTGTGGCATACCCAACGCCCCAACTTGTTAAAAGTATAAGCTTTGTGTGTGTCAGTGACTCAGTGTGCGTGTGTGTCTTTTCATATATTCTAATATGAAATGTTGTTATTTTTTTTTTTTTTTTTTTCAACCAAACATTAATAAAATTAAAAGATAACTCCAGGGTTGGTAGTCCAAACCAGAGTAAAAGAGTTTACAAAAATTGATTCAGAAATTAAAGTTCTTGAAGACCGAGCTAGACAATCGGTCTTTGCGTTTAAGTCTCGTGGAATCTTGACTAGGGTGAAGGACGGGAAGGAAGATCGGAACAGTGAGAAATCCTCCAGCAAATTCGAATAAGCGGGCCAATCCTCCGGCGTCTGCACCATCGCAACTAGTTCTGCACAGTCCGTCTCAAAAGCCTGACAATCAACTCCAGCCGCCATTAAAGACTCCATAGCCCAAATTCCGCATGTAAGGGAGTAAGACCTCTCCTGTGACTCCGTGCTCCCAATAGAAGCGTAGAATCTTCTCCACTACAACACCACCACCCCAGACCATGAAGAGAGTCCGTACCTTTCCAAGAACCATCAACCTGACAACGGGGATAGGAACCCATGTCCTCTACTAAAGGAGGAGGATACAGATATTGCACTGAATAAGATTTAGCCTCCTCCCACAGTAATTTATCATTAGCCGCTTGATGCAAAATATCAATTGGCTCCAATTCTCTACCCTGAAAAACTTTTTTATTCCTATCTTTCCATATTGACCATTCAATCCAGGGGAGACGACGAGCAATATCTGAAACCCTGGATTGTGAAGACGCCCGCCAGAAAATGAAGTCCAAATTCGCATAAATCGAGGCATAAGGAAAACCTCCCGTTTCTAACGTCACAGGTGAAGACTCCCAAATACATCGCGAACGAGGGCATTCAAAAAGCGCATGGTTTATAGTCTCCACTGCAGAATCACATCGCTTACATAAAGGATCACAGTGAATACCCCTAAACGCAAGCTGTTCTAACACAGGAAGAGTACATGAGGCAATCTGCCAGAAAGAATGTTGGATCTTTGGGGGCACATCCAATTTCCACGATTGAGCCTGTAGGGACGTACATGATGGCCCGTACTCAACCTCCGTAAGTAATTCTCGGGCAAGCGGATATCCTGATTTGACCAAATATTTCCCCGACTTAGTAAAATGCCATAATAATCTATCCGGTTTATAAGTTTTACTAACCGGTATATTCCGAATAAGAGGTATATCCACCGGATCAAAAAACTCCTCAAGAATGGGCAGATGCCAATCCTTTGTAACTGGGTTAATTAAATGGTTAACCATCAAGCTAGGAAGCCATAATCTCCCCCTACCATTCGCTGGTCTCGGACGGGTGTCCAACAACCATGGGTCACGCCAAACTGAGATAGAATTACCGGAACCGACCGCCCACCTCGCTCCCTGTTCCACCAAACCTTTAGTTGAATAAATACTCCTCCATGCAAAGGATGGGTTATTTGGTTTTTTTGCCATCAAGGGATGTTTATTCCTAAAATATCGCCCTTTCATCACCCGAGCCATTAAGGACGTCGGATAGTGGATTAACCGCCAAAATTGTTTAGCCAACATGGCTTCGTTAAATTGTTCCAAAGCACGGAAACCTAAGCCCCCTTCACATTTATCTTTACATAGTTTATCCCAAGCAACCCAGTGCATACCTCGTGCTTTATCGTTGGACTTCCACCAGAAGGTAGAAATAGCACTCGTTAGTTTAGACGTCAAATCCTGTGGCAGTTTATAACATGACATAACATGGGAAGGAAGTGCCAAAGCCACCGATTTAATCATAACTTCCTTCCCACCCTTCGATAGACACTTTGCAGACCAACCATTTACTCGATCATCCAACCGATCTTTAACGTAGCTAAAGACCTTAGTTTTCGAGCCTTTCAGATTTTCAGGGATACCCAAATAAGAACCCATACCGCCCTCCTTAGAAATACCAATAACTGATTTCAAATGCAATCTTATCTCCGCAGAAACCTTTTTGCCAAACATGATAGAGGATTTGACCAAATTAACCTCTTGTCCTGATGCTCTACCATAATTGCCGATTATATCCATTACCGCCCTACATTCATTCGCCTGAGCCTTACAAAAAAACAGGCTATCATCAGCAAATAACAAATGAAACATCAAAATCATAAACCCAGAAAAGATTGAAACTTGCATCATTAGATAGATAAAACAAAGATCTACAATATTGAAAAAGAAATGAAACTTAATTTCTCAATATTAAGAAAGTTATTAAACTAACAATAATGAGAAATTTAGTCTTTTTCAAGTACAAGATCTTAGGAAAATAAAAAGCAAAAGGAATAAATCCCCAAAAAGGTAAATACTAGGTTTTTAAGAATATCTAAAAAGCTGACTTCTTTTGTGGCTGCAGGTACAAGGCTTTATATAGGAGGGGAGTGGAAGCCCTAAAAATGCTAAAAGACAAAATAGTCAACGGCTCGGTCAACTCGACCTGTGCTCGGTCGAGTGGCTGGTCGAGCTGGCTTCTCTCGTGCATTGTCCACTCGGTCGAGTCCTCCTCAGCACACGGTCGAGTGTCTGGTCGAGTGTGCGGTCGAGTTGGACTCCGGACCTTGTTATTTCAGCCTTAACTCTCTTGCTTTCCCTTCATGATTGCTTCACTCCTTCCTCAGCATTGCTTCCATGCTCCTTAAGCTTCAAAATCACCTGTTTATGCATGAAAAGATGCAAATGCAATGCAACTAAACTCTAATGCATGATTAGTCCTAAAGCTATGCAATAATGGTGAAAATGGATAGCAAAAGATGCAAAAGATGTGAATATACTAAGAGAAAACAGAGTAAAATATATGAACATCAACACCCCCAAACTTAGTCTTTGCTTGCTCTCAAGCAAATAAGCAAGACATAAGAATGTAGGTGAGGTTTGAAAATGGGATCTCAGCTCCTAAAGCTTGCAAACAGACCATCTAGAATAAATGTCCAAGTTACTAGTACTATGATGCAAGTTGAATGAGCTGTACTTAAAGACTTTAGACAAGCATGTCACAACCTTTACTGATTTGAGCCTTAGATATCCACATGCATTCAAATCAACCATTTCCTTTAACATTCATTAATCAAGAACATGAATCAATTCTATGCAATGCTTAAACTCATTTGGCTTGGAGGTAAAGGCTTTGAGACAATGATGGTCTCTTTTAAGAGTGGGGCTTATCAATATCAAGGTTCTTTCATAAAAAATGGATTGAGCTTTAGAAGAATGCTAAAGGTAAGAACACCTAGACATATACAAGAATAAAACCTTGTCTACCCAAAGGTACCCAAAGTGTTTATCCTAGCAATCTAAACCCAAATGATCCTAGTGCTACCCTTTAACTTCTTCTTTTCTCTTTCACCCTTTTCTCTTTTGATTTTCAAGTCTTAGGAGAGGTTTCTTATTTGATCTTTCTAGTGGGATGGGGGATTCTTACTTATTTGCTATGGTTCTCTTTTCTTCTCATTCTTAAGACATACAAGCTTTTTGCTAGACTTTTCTTTTCTTTCTTTTCTTTTCTTTAACTAGAACCATCTTCAACATTTTTTTGCTTCCCATCCTTTCACTAGACCTTGCTTAAACACAATCTCCTCTTAAAGACTCTACCCTTTTTCTTTCTTTTCTCTTTTTTTTTTTTTTTTTTTTCTTTCTTTAACTTCCAAGTCCCAAACCCAACAAATGAACCACCTAGTCCTATCTAGTTTGAAAAATGCAAACTAGAACTACACAAGGCTTTACTCTTGTCAGTTCAAACCTAACACTTTCTACCAAGCTCAATCCTAAAAATAGGCCTCACACACTCAAGAATAAACATGGCTTGAAAGAAGGGTTGGTTAAGGGTAGGGGAAACTGATTCTTAATGAGGAAATCAGCTACTTGGATCAACAAGAGTGGTAAAAAGGAGAAAGATGATCCAAATATGTATATGGTATCCATGAGTTTAAAGCAATGCACACATTGATAATTGAAAGTCAATATTAAGCTCTTATAGATAGGAAATGGCATCAAATCACAACATGCTTCAATTTAGACCAAATGCAATGCAGGAATTCAATGTTTGGTTCAATCTTATGCTTCTAACCACTCAACTAGCATCAAAGTACTATTAACTTGGGCATTGATCCTAGTCTAGTGAATGAGCAAGCTAACAAGGAAATACTCATCATAGATCCCTAATGCAAGCAGTCCTATATGATAAACAAAATACTTGAATATGCAAAGCAAACTACATGAACACTCTTTTTTTTATAAAGATTTTTGCAAAAATTTTCAAATTTTTAGGGTTTTTCTATGCCTTAGATGCTATGCAAATATTAACATGATGATGCTAAAAATTTGAAATAAGAAAACAAAACACAATGTCAAATGCTATCTCAAACCCTCCCCCAAACTTAAATCACACAGTCCCTTGTGTGAAAGAAATTTGTTGGAGGATTCAAGACTTAAAACAAAACACACAATATGAAATGCAAATGGTATTTACAATGGAAAGGTGATAGTGTTACCTCAAGGATTGTAGAAGAAACTATCCACATCCTCCTGCATGCTATCAAAGGTGTAGCTGGGGTCTTGTTGGTGACTTGGAGAGGGGGATTGGGGCAGCTCGACGATGGCGATCGACCGTGACTCGGTCGAGTGCATGTCCGAGTGGGGGTCGAGCTGGACTGCGGATGTCATAACTCTGTCCTTGCTGCTGGGAGAACTGTTGGTAGAACTGGTGGTAGAGGGCTGGATCCGTGAAGTATTGGGGTGGGATGGGAGGGTAACCTGGATAAGCAGCTGGAGGTGGGAAGCCATATGGTTGTCTGTGCTGGAACTCGGTCGAGTGCACTGGTGGTGCTCGGTCGAGTGGGTGCTCGAGTGACCCGGTCGAGTGCCTCGAAAACTGCTGTTCTCGGGTACTTGAGCTCCTCTTCCTCTGAATTGGCTCATACATTGAAGCCCTAGCTGGTTCCACAGGATTCGCAACCCTTGAAAGTGCTCTAGTTGAGCTACTTCTCCTCAAAGGGCTTGAATGGCTAGGAGATGAGTTTCCACTCTTCAGCTCAGCAATCTCCTTCTTTAAGCCTTTGATAGACTTAGCCATGTTGGTCACCTTCTTCTTCAGCTTATCAAACCTCTTTCCTTGCCACTTGCCCCACTTTTGCAAAAGAGTTAACCTCTTGGCATTCTCCCTCACTCCTCTACTATCTCTTGGGTTGGGCTCATAGTCTTCAAAGTAGAACTGCTCCTCTCCATCAGCTACTTGTGCATTTCCAGCTTCTTCAACTCTAGGTTGAACCACTCCATCAAACCAATGCTCCTCAGCTGGCCAAAAGTCAATGTTGGCTCCCTCTTGAATGGTGGTGAGCTCTTGGTTAGGCAATATGAGTTGCTTTTTCCCAAGTGTTGGAAGCTCATAGTTGAAAATGTGGTTCCCTTGATGCATTTCCTTGGCTAGGATGAGAGTAGAAGTGAGGTAGCTTGAGTCAATCCATCTTGGTGAGACACTCTCTCCTCTAAGTGGAACTTTAGCAGCTTGAAGGATTGGAGTGATGATGCCCCCAATGGTAAGTGCTCCTCTTGACCCCTTGTTTTCCAACTTTCCTACCCAGCTTCTCAAGTAAATCATGTGGTCAATGAGCACCATTGCAAGATCAGTCTCTACAGTGCTCCCAAGGATGATGGTTCCATCTCTTGCCTTGAGGATGATCCCATTGAGAGCCAAGTCAATCATCTTCAGCTCTCCCTCATTGATGTTCCCAGTTTCCTTCCTTGCAAAGAAGGTGTTTGCAAGGGCTTTATGGAAGTACCTTAAGACTGGGCTCCTTATCTTTGAGCTCTTGGAGTTGGAGGAGGAGTAGAGCTTGTTGTCCCCAATGGTTTCCCAAACTGAGTAGAGCTCCTCTCTTGGTATCCTCAAGCTCCTATGGCTGCCAGTTTCAAATCCAAACACATTGGCTATCTTTTTTATTGTAAGCTCATGCTTCCTCCCCTTGATTGTGAAGGTGATGTGACCAGCCCCAGCCTCAGGATCTTTCCTTGCATATGTGTGCAGCTTGACAGTGGCAAGGAACTCACAACTCTCCTCTTTGTAGCCCTCCATGCAAAGCCCCATAAACTTGGTGAGATTGCTCTTCTCAAAGAGATATTCTACATCCTCATCAATAGCAAGCTTCTGCATGGTCTCCTTGTGTGGATACCTAGTTCCCAAGAACTCCATCCTCATGAAAGCATCATAAAGTTGCCTCTTTGTCAGCCCACAAGACTCAGCTTCTCCATCATCCATCAATTCTTCTTCTTCACTTTCTTCCTCACTCTCACTTTCACTTTCTTCTTGCTCAACTTCAACAGCTGGCCTCTTCCCCTTGGCCTTGTGCTTCCTCATAAATTCATTAAGAGTAGGCTCTCTTTCCTCCTCACTTTCGGTCCTCTCAGGATCTTCCTCAACTCGCTCTCTCCTTGGACGCGGCACTTGGCTCGACCTACTGCTCGAACGGCCACTCGGTCGAGTGGTTGATCGAGTGGTCCGTCGAGTGACTCTCTCAGCTTCACCTCTTGATTCAAGGTCAGCATCACGACGTTCCATGGAGCTTGCAGCGGTTTGGTGCGACTTCTTGGTAATTTTGGAAGACATTTTCAAAAGAAACTGAAGGGAATAGACTCAAAGCACAAAGTTAATAGGTTAGTGACCCAAAAACTTGAAAGAACAAAACTTGAGCAAGAGATGAACTTTGAAAGAGATTTTAAAGCTTGAATTTAAATGTTTTGAGCAAATGAGAGAATGTGAGAAGTGTAGGATCGAGCAAGGACTATATAAAGAAGCTAAGGGGACAAGGAGACAAGGGTGGAGCGTCCATACCATTCAAATTCGAAATGGGAATCTTTGACTTACTTTTTGGCTGCCACTCGACCCCACACTCGACCAGCACGTGGTCGAGCTCCTTGAAAAATTTTGAAATTTCAAAATTTTTCTCCTTGTTCTTCCCTCCACTTGATCATTCTAGAAGAATGGGAATCAAATGGGCTTCTATTAGTATCCAGCTCGGCCGAGTACCTCTTGTGGTCTTGGTCGAGTGGGCTTGCGAGTCTCCTTCTCCAAGTCCAAATCTTTCTTTATCCAACTACATTCTTCCTCAAAAGCCTGTCTAACACAAACATAAAGTAAAACATATCAAAACTACTAGGAAAATAAACTATATTTACAAAGGATACCTTAGGGACTTCCTCCCTAGTGAGCTTGTTTAGAGTCACTAAGCTTGACTTCTTATAGCTCTTTAAACTTGATTAGGAGACCAAGGAGGTGATGAAATCCCTCCTGGTTCTGCTTGGTAACCTTGGTGCTCCTTCTTGATCACTACTTCCTTGACACTTGAACCATGTTTCTTCTTAAACTTGAGTTTTGGTTTTGCCTTCTTCAAAGACCTTTTGTTGAGCTGAGCTTGAAGTTCCTTTACTAAACCAGCTAGCACTTGAACTGAACCCCTTAGTTCTTGGACAGTCTTAGCTTGGGCTGAACCTTTAATCCTAGGGTTCCCTCCTTCCTCAAAAACTTCACAACTAGCCTTTTCCCTATCATAAAGTGTTGACCTTCAATAGTAGGCTGATGAGTAGCATTCTTGATGTCAAACTTCATAGTGAAGTCCTTAGCAAGGTGAAGTTTGATGGTTCCCATCTTAACATCTATTACAGCTCCAACTGTGGCTAAGAATGGTCTCCCCAAGATGAGAGGATCTTCTGGCTCTTGGTCCATGTTCATGATCACAAAATCAGTTGGGATTCTTGCCTTTCCTATCTTTACTGGAAAGTTTTCAATTATCCCAAGCACATCCCTCTTGGATCCATCTGCCATGCCAATATAAAGATTGCAAGGCTTAAAGTATTCATACCCCAACTTTTCAGCCACTGAGTATGGCATTAGGCTCACTGAAGCTCCCAGATCACACAAGCATTTGTTGAAGTGCATGTAGCTGATGGAGCAAGGTAGATCAAATGATCCAGGATCTTCAAGTTTTGTTGGTATAACAGCTTCCCCAATCTCTCTTAAGTCCTTCATGTCTTGTTCCTGAGCTTTCATCTTGGATAATTCAAGCAGCATGTCCTTGTATGAAGGATTCTGAACAAATTTGCTCAAGTCAGGCCCTCTCTCTTCTTCCTTGTAAGCAATGGTAATCTCTTGTATGGCCATTACTTCCTTCAAGACTTTCACTTCCTCTTGTTGCAAAGCCATCTTTTCTTTTTTCTCAATAATTTCCCTCAGTTCCCTTATCTTTTGTGCCTTGAAACGTCCTGGGAATGGTAGAGGCGGTTTGTAAGCAGGAGGAATGTATCTAGCAGGCTTAACAGCTTCTGTATCTGCAACTCGATCAACCACTCGAGCATGCACTCGGTCGAGTGGCTGTTCGAGTACCTGGTCGAGTGCAATGTCGCACTCCAGTTGCTTTGCAAAAACATCACTTGGGGCTTCAGTAACTGATAAATTCCCCCAAACTTGGACTTCACTGTCCTCAGTGACTTCTTTCTCATGAACTTGAATGGCCTTGGCTGTGAACTCCCTTGGATTTTGGACAGCTTTTCCAGGGAGTTGGCTAGGTTTAGGGGCTGAAGTAGAGGCAATGTTACTCTCCATATACTTCACTCTTGAGTTAAGACCCTCAAACTTCATGTTTAGATCATTGTACTGTGAAGTGAGTCTTTGATTCAACTCAGCAAACTGTTTGGCCTCCTCAATCTTTCCTTGTGTTTGCCCAATCAACAACTGTTGCATCATTGCCCTTAAGTCTTGTTCCTGGCCTTGGTTAGTCTGAAACCCTGGTGGGGGACACAATGGAGGCTGGAACACTTGATGTTGTTGTTTAGGGATGTAGCTTTGTTGCTGTGGAGGCTGTTGAGGTGGATAAACTTGGTCTTGAGGGTTGGCCACATTGGTACTCCTATATGAGAGATTGTTGTTTTTGAAACCTCCTTGGTTGTAGCCTTTGAATCCTCCTTGGTTTTGCATGTAGCACAACTCAGCAAACTCAGTCTCCCCTTCTTGAACTGGAGCCTCTTCCTCTCCAATGAAGTGAATTGACTTTTGTTGGCTAAGAATGATCTTGTCAAGCTTCTCATTGACCATCTTCAAATCCCTCTTGTACTTTTCCTCTTGATCAGTGGAGGATGACCTTATGGTTCTGTCATAGTCCTCATTGTAGTTTCCATCTGATTGAGCAAGATTTTCAACCAACTCCCATCCTTCTTCAACATTTTTGTTGAGGAAGTTTCCATTTGAGGCTGTGTCAAGAAGCATTCTGATCTTGGGAAGCACCCCTCTATATAAAGTGCTTAAAAGGGACTCATTGCTGAAGCCATGGTGAGGACACTGAGTCTGGAATCCTTTAAACCTTTCCCAAGCTTCACAAAAACTCTCATTATTCCTTTGAGCAAACCCAGAGATTTCATTTCTCAATCTAGCAGTTCTAGCATTGGAAAAGAATTTGGCCAAGAAAGCCTTCTTGCAAGCATCCCATGTGGTTATTGCTCCAGTAGGAAGAGTCTTCTCCCAAAGGTGAGCCTTATCTCCAAGTGAGAATGGAAATAGCCTTAACTTGAAGCCATCCTCACTGACCCCATTGATCTTAGTAAGACCACATATCCTATCAAATTCATCAAGGTGGTCTAGGGGATCTTCCATTGGCAACCCATGGAACTTGTTGGCTTGAATCATTGAGATCAATCCACTTTTGATCTCAAAGTTGTTGTTGGCAACAGTAGGAGGCACAATACCAGCTCTCTGGTTATGTGTGTTTGGTGCATCTCCAGCACCAATGTTTCTTGCTCTTGGAGGTTGTTGAGCTTGATTCTCCATTAGAACTTGTTGTTCTTGTTCCTGATGGATCCTTGTTTTCTGCTGTCTCAGGTCCTTTGGTGGTTTGTTGATGTGATCAAGGAGTCTCTGAAGATTGTGAGGACCCTTGGACCTTGTTTGCATCAACAGAGTCGAGTACAGACTCGGACAGGCACTCGGTCGAGCGCAGGCTCGAGTGGGTGGTCGAGTCGACTGGGAACTGATGTCTATTTGTATCCGGCTTCTGACTCGATCAAGTGCTCGAGCACACACTCGGTCGAGTGGTGGTCGAGTTGGTGGTCGAGCTGGTACCTGAAACTCAAGCACAAACAAGCAGAAGAATAAACAAGATCAGTAATGAACAAGTGGATAAACGAACTTAATCTTAGACTTTTATGGATCCTAATTGTCACAAAACACACTCAAATAGGCAACGGCGCCAAATTGAAACAAGGTATTTTATGGGTGGTTGATGAGGTTAAGATGGAATGGATGATGATGAATGTATGCAATGATGGGTAAGGTGTTTCAATTCCCCTTATGCAGTTGCAGTATAAGGGGTATCAATCCAATTTGAGTGGTTGTAAACAGTTAAGATATGCATAAAGATCTAATTTAAGCCAGATGAAAAGGATGTTGCCACTAAACAATCCTATGATGAAAGTGTAAAGTGCAGAAGGTAAACTAAATGAACTAAGAACTAAATGCAAATGAAATAGAATGATTAAGACAGTAATGATGCAACCAACAGAAACAGAAACTAAGATAAAGAACAAATGCAAGAAAATAATGAACAGGACACTAAATGAATGCAGCAGAAATGGAACAGGAATGAAACAAGACAATCACAAATCATAAATAGCAGAGTTCTGGGGATGAACTCGAGCCAGCACTCGACCGAGTGTAGGTCGAGTGAGTGGTCGAGCTAGACTAAACGCAGGAACAGAGCAATGCAATAAAAACAGAGTAATGCAAAGACAGATCAAACTACAATCAAGCAACAGGATTAAGACTGTAAAATCAATAAACAAAGAAGGACTTGAGGAGGGATTCATGGGCTGGACTAATGATTGAGGCTATCTAACTTGATCAACAAATCTCAAACAACATGAGCTAATCTCTAGACATATGAATTCAAGACAAGTTTCTCCCACTCTCATGGTCAAGAAACAATCAAACCTATGCATTTCTAGACTTGCTCTCACATAGTAAAGAATCTACACAAGCAGGCAGTAAGAAATATGTCTCATACCAAACAAAACTTCTAATCTCTTAGCAAGCAAGATGGTAAGCTCTAGATCTAGCCTTATCTATGCCTCTTAAACATTGATGTGATGCTAAGATGCTTGAAATCAGATCCTACCCTCTCAGATATAGGATCAGCATTAAGAACATCTACCCTAGAAGAGATCTACAACATTCAAGCTTGATCAAGCCAAACAAACCTCATTCACAGCCCAGCCTAACCCATCCTCAAGATCCTAAACTACTACTCACAAGAACACATGATAAACATCAAAATCATAAACCCAGAAAAGATTGAAACTTGCATCATTAGATAGATAAAACAAAGATCTACAATATTGAAAAAGAAATGAAACTTAAATTCTCAATATTAAGAAAGTTATTAAACTAACAATAATGAGAAATTTAGTCTTTTTCAAGTACAAGATCTTAGGAAAATAAAAAGCAAAAGGAATAAATCCCCAAAAAGGTAAATACTAGGTTTTTAAGAATATCTAAAAAGCTGACTTCTTTTGTGGCTGCAGATACAAGGCTTTATATAGGAGGGGAGTGGAAGCCCTAAAAATGTAAAAGACAAAATAGTCAACGGCTCGGTCAACTCGACCTGTGCTCGGTCGAGTGGCTGGTCGAGCTGGCTTCTCTCGTGCATTGTCCACTCGGTCGAGTCCTCCTCAGCACACGGTCGAGTGTCTGGTCGAGTGTGCGGTCGAGTTGGACTCCGGACCTTGTTATTTCAGCCTTAACTCTCTTGCTTTCCCTTCATGATTGCTTCACTCCTTCCTCAGCATTGCTTCCATGCTCCTTAAGCTTCAAAATCACCTGTTTATGCATGAAAAGATGCAAATGCAATGCAACTAAACTCTAATGCATGATTAGTCCTAAAGCTATGCAATAATGGTGAAAATGGATAGCAAAAGATGCAAAAGATGTGAATATACTAAGGGAAAACAGAGTAAAATATATGAACATCAGAGGACCAGAACCTCTGAAAAAACAGTGCCGTCATCCCATCAGGTCCAGGAGTTTTCTCCGGAGGCATCGCGAACAAAGCCTTCCGGACTTCCCCCTCCGAAATATCCCAAGTTAGAGTTCTATTCATACTATCCGTAATAATTGGGCTAATTGCTTGAAGCATCTCTGAAATACCTCGACCATCCGATTTCTTAAACAGATCCTCAAAATATGTTGTAGCAATATGCTCCATACCCGAGGGTGATTCATCCCTAACATTATTTGCATCAAATAAGCCAATAATCCTATTGCGCACGTGCCTTTGTTTTCTCGATGCGTGAAAATAGGTGGTATTTTTATCACCAACCCTCAGCCAGAATTTCCTGCTTTTTTGTTGTCAATAAATCTCCTCATCCCAATATGGCTCCTTCAATTTCCTTTCAATACCTCGGATTTCCTCCTGCAAAATCGAGTCATCCATCTTTGCATCCTGTAGTGCAGTTTTCAAAGAGGATATGAGGGATGGGCCAGTACTAACATTATTTTTCCTCCACCAGGAAATCAAATTCCTGCAATTCCTTATTTTGTCAACAAAACCCAGAATACGAAAATTCCTTGTTCGATTCCACCCTGACTCAACTGCATTAACGAGACCCTCCTTACCCAACCAGCGCTTATCAAACCGGAACTGCCTCTGTCGTCTCCGGGCTGCCGTTAAACAAGTAGCTAGAATTGGACAGTGATCCGAACCAATCATCTCTAAATAATCCACTCTCGAATTTGGAAACAAACCATGCCAATCCTCATTACCCAAAGCCCGATCAAGTCGACACCGAACCACTTGGTTATTACAACGATTCCCTCTCCAAGATAATTGTTCTCCATAACAAGGAAATTCTAGCATACCACAATGTTTAAGCATTGAAATAAAAGGCTTAAAAGAAGAAGCGGTTCTCAAGGTCCCACCCTGCTTCTCATGATTTCCAATTAATTCATTAAAGCCACCAATTATAAACCAAGGATCTATGCGAAAAGATCCAATATCCGTTAACTTATCCCAAACTTTGTCACGGTTCTGGGGGATTGAGTCCCCATAAACAAAACACATAAAAACCAATTGTTGCCCAAAAGATGCATGTGTATCAATAATACGCTCATTATCAAAGAGAATAGAAAGATTTATCTCATCCTTATAAAATAAAGCTAAACCACCACTAGCCCCGCGGGGTTCAACAGTAAACAATTTATTATAACCAAACTTATTTTGAAATTTTTGCAAATAAGAAAAACATTTTTTACTCTTTGATAAAAATAAAATATCTGGCCGATGCTTCCACCACAAATCACCCAAGTAACTCTCTGTCAGATCAGCCCCAATGCCCTGACAGTTCCAGCTTAGAACCTTCACGTTTGAGCCAGCGGTTTCGGAAGAGCCCCCATCCCTGTTTTGAAAGAACGACCTCCGCCACCAACGGTGCCGCCATCTTTAGCCTTTTGACCTTGCTTTCCCCCACCCGCCTGTTTAGTACGTTTGCCTACAGTTTTGAGAGACAAAGCTTTAGCCAAAAGTCGTTTGCCAGGTGAAGCCAATGGTAAAATAGTCTTCTGCGAACTATTAACTCCCTTTCTAGCCTGTGAGCTACCCGCTCTAGAAATGGGCCTGATCTGTTTTCCTAAAGAAATTGTTTTCATAGCAGAATTAATATCACGCACACTCAAGGAAAAGGAATCAGAATCATGAGTACCTTGGATAGAAACATCCTCCGACCCTAACCCCGACTCATTGTCATCCTTGATCGTTAAATCCGACTCTAACCTTGAATCCTCAGGATTAGTGTCATCATCAAACTCTCCATCCTCTAATAAGTCATCGGTACTCTCATTAAATCCCGATTCCTGAAGATCTTCGTCCTTCTCCCCTAAACCATTACCAACAGATACCTCTACAGAATTATCCTCAACCATTGCAGTGTTATCACCATCCTTAACTGGATGTTGATTCCTTTTCTCACCAGAAGGCTGCTTGACCTTGTACAATGATTTTGGCCACATTGGTCGAAGACCCTTTCTCTGTTGAGGAACACCAGAAAAATGATCCATCACAACACCAGTTTGACCCTGTGAGTCAGAGGGATAATCAACAAAATTATTTCCTGACCCACTACCATGATATCTCGTCTTTTGTCCCCAAGCATGATCACGGTTTCTCACTTGAACAGGGAAGCCGGACAAACTGGAACCACCACCCCGAAACTGAGATTGCCTCTTCTCATTTGCCTGCTCAGATTGAAAATCCAAGGCACGCTTCACATGTTTTCTTGGTTTCTCCCATCCATCCTCATGTTGAGTAGGACCTTGTTTAAAGACACCCTGCTATCGTTGGGCACCCCTCTTATCCCCATGATCATCCCCTCGACTAGCCTGAGCATTGTTCAGTACAGGACAGACCAAAACATCATGAGTTAAGCGAGAACAGTACTTATAGAAGCCCGACAACTTCTCGTACTCGATAGATACCACTACCTCATCACCCGTATCAAAAGGGACCACCATATGGAACAGCAAGGGGTTGAAACCGTTCACCGTAACACATATGCTACCTATCTCCTCATCTACCTCTTTTATGCGACCAACCTTCTTCCCATTGGCTTCCAACGTCGCCAATTCCCATAGATGCATAGGGATTCCACCCACCTTCACCCAAAAACTGATAGCCGAGGGATAGGTGTCAGAAACAATAGGCTCCCAACGAACCAATGATATCATCCAGCCGTCGAAATGATACGGGCCGTTGAACTGAAAAGTTCCCTGCCCCAAATCTGATCCTACAACTTTAGCTTGCAGCTTCCAAATCTTTGGTAGATTAACAATCAAAGACTCCATCCTCTGGACTGCCGGATTCATTAGCCGTCCGATCAGAGTAAGAGAGAATTTCTGAATTCGCTGAGCCAAGACAGAGCTCGAAATCTTGACAGCCTTAGTACGAACCAGAGCTGACTTGCCTTTGTTGAGTGCCAATTGAGCCATGAGAACTTCCACACACTATGACAAAGATGAACGCAAAAACTCAAGCGAAGAAACCCCGACAATAGAACACCAGCAAGACCACCAGTTTTTGAATGCAAAGAGATTAATACCGTAAAATGAACCTCCCCTCAACCCACTTAATATACGATCATATTCGCTATCGTCAAACGGGGAGAAAACAGATACCAGATCCTCCTAATTACCAAAAAAACTGAGATTGTAAATAACCAAATATTCTCTTCCTCCTGAACCACCTTAAAATGAGAAAGAAAATCTCATCTCCCGCAGGCTGAGAAATCATGATACCCAGAACTGAAATCGTAACCTCAATAATAAAGATCCCATAAACCCTCAGGATCAAATCAAGATCAAAATACGTATCAATCCAACCATCCACAAAAGGAAAGTCCAAGAACAGCCGATCTGAGACGCGAATCCGTTCAATTAATCATGAGAATCATATCCAAATTCTCTCAGTCCGCACCCGCGATATCTAAAAACCCGCAGATCCCCCAAATGGAGCTGAATCTTCCATTAATTGACCAAATCTCTCTGCAATCCGATATTTAATAGCCACCCAATATCGAATACTACAACCATCAAAAGCAATCGAGAGACCCTCCCTCGATCCTTTCTCTCCTTCGCCGAAAACAATTATCTTAAGTGGAAACCCTAAAATTCGCCGTCGCTATCTCCAAATATTGTTATTTTTTTTTTTTTCATATAAATCATACTTTCTGCCACATGGCGTATATGGGTAAACCCCAAAAAGTAGTCAAAAGATTATAGAAGGATCAATTGAAAACTTCACAAGGCCCAAACAACACACGTAAGGGCAATTTCGGAAACGGAAACCAATAATCACATACCCAGAGGCCTATGGTTTCTCTACCTCCGACACAGTATTCAACACTCTGACACAATTATAAAACAAACTTAAAACATATACTCGACACAAATTGTTCCAATATTCTTCTTAATTCCTTCTTATCTACCCACTAAGCTATCATTTAATAGACGGTTCTATCCTAAGATAAAACAGATCCAGCAAAGGTAAACATGATTACTGATAAATAATAAAGAGAAGCAAAATTATCGACCAAAACATATAAAATCCGAGATTAATACTGTATCTGATTTCACCAAAGATTAGGGTATGTCAAAAGGGGTGAATTTTAAAGCACCGAGAAAAAGTCATTAAGCTACTCGATCCGGTTTATTACGTACCGGATTCCACAAAAGACAAAATAAAGGCATAAACCAGAAAATAGGATAACAGAGTTTGTTCTCAGAAACCGACGAAAAAATCAGATCCAACGGCAGGTTAGTTCACCTCTTTGTTCTCGTCGTTCACGGCGGCGTTCTCAATCTTCTTCACCGGAGCAGAGAAGATCCAAGTGAAACCAAACGGATCCGTGACTTTTCCTTGAACGCCTCCTTCTGTCTCAACCTCCGTAACCTCCACTTTCACAGCTCCGGCGGACACAGCTTTTGCAACGGCTGCTTCAACATCATCTGTCTCGAGGCTTAGAGTCATCGTCGTACCTTCCGATTTCGCACTGTTCAACGTAGAAAAAAAAACACACAAAAAAATCAAAATCAAACTACAATATATACAAAACATGCAGAATCATCCATGAACAAAGATTTAAGTGTTTAAAACTACCAGAAGCTTCTCATATCACTAACCTAAATCCAGATCTAAAACGAAATTAAACGTTACCACTGAGTACGCACTGTTCAACGTATAGAAAAAAACAAAAGTCCAAATCAAACCACAAAATATACAAAACATGCAGAATCATCCATGAAAATAGCTTCTAAGCGTCTAAAACTACCAAAATCTTCTCATATCACAAACCAAAATCCAGATCTAAACCGAAATCAAACGCTACCACTGGGTACGCACTGCTCAACGTATAAAACAAACTCGAATCAAACAAATAAATGAACAGTAAATCCTGTATAAGGAAGAACAAATAGCTTCTAAACGTAATTTATGTCCAGATAACTACTCATACAACAACCTAAATCCAGATCTACAACAAAATCAAACACTAAACGAGTAAAAAAAAAACCTAAAAAAAAATAATCAGAGATGAAAAAAGCGAGATCTAGACGTCAAACAACACAACAATAGCAAGCGAGAGGAGAGAGAAGAAAGCTTACGTGAAACCAGAGAGAGTGGTGACGTCACGAACGACGAAGGAAGAACCAACGAGGTTAAGCTCAGAAGAGAGAACATGAGGAAGCTCTTGGTCAAGCTTACGCTTAGGGTAAAGACTCTGACCAGACTCGATCGCGCCGAAAGCAGATTTGTAGAACGTAACAGCGTCGCTGACTTTCTGAGCTTCAACGGTCAACGTCGTCTTGAAAGCGGTGAAGGCAACAGGTTTCTCCACAACCGCCGTCGTCGTGGCTCCTCCGTTAGAACCACCAGCAGTAACACCATCTTGAGCCATCGCGAGAGAGAGGAAAAAAGTTGAAGATTCGTTTACGGTTAAAGAGAGAAATGAGAATGGTGTGAGTGAAAGAGAACAATCTAGAGAAAACGATGAGTGAAGGAGAGAGAGAGAGAGATATTTATGATGGAAGCGGAGAAGCGGAATCGTTTTGTGTTATTAACCAACCTGACGAGGATTCAAATGGATATAACAATTGCTTTCACGTCCGGAATTTACCCTTACTTTTTCGTTTATTTACGAGACTATGCCCCTAACCCCCCCCCCCTTCTTTTCATTTATTACGATACGACTCTCTCTTTTCCTACCCTATAGGACTACTGTCTCGTCCACGTGTCGTCTCCACTAAACCGTTGCGATATCAATTTATGTAAAATAAATAATAATTGGTTTGTTCGAATTATTTTAAATTTTTTTTGTTACAGTTTTGAAGTTTGTTTGTTATCATTATCTAACTGAATGGGTGAATAATGAATTGGTACACATAAGACAAGTTACATTCTAAGTGGGTTAAAGATATGTTATGTCGTACCATTATTACCTACAGTACATATTTATTTCAATGTCATATTTTTTTTTACCAGCACTTTTGAGATTTAATTGATGTGTGTGGTATAGACTTTAGTAAATGTTGGGATGATGTAGATGAGCAAGATGTATAACTAAGCTAAGGGGATGTAACGTATAGAGACAACATTTGTTTGTCATATTAACCAAACAAATTACAATTATATACCAAAAAAGATTTGTTAAAAGGACACAGTCTCTACCTGCAAATCTTTCTTGATGTAACAAGAAATAATATTTGACTAATATGCGATTTCTTCAAGAACTTGGAGGGTCTTCTGGTGAACCTGTTAAACAAATTAGGTTTTGATGAAACTGTAAACAAACGAGTTTTTTTTTTTTTGTCTGCAAGTGTTTTTGGTGTTATAAGAAACTCACCCATTCTAAATGTTGTGCTGTTATACCGGAGGCATTACCCGAGTATATACTTCCCAACACCTTATCAAGATTAGATTTATAACATCACACAAAAAACTAGTCACACGATATTCTCACTCTACTCTTATCATCTGTTGAACAAGCTGATTGACAAATATAAAAAACATACCTTTGTGACAGTCTCAAGAAACATTCCTGGCCTTACTGGTAATGGTTTTCTTCCTGTAACGCTTCCCTGGGATCACATCAAGTAGGTCAAGTAAGAAAACGAATAATCTTTGGTTCAGTGCCTACTCAAAAAGTCTTCTCTTTTAACAACAACTGTGTTAGTTGGTCATACTTACCCTTCCATTTAATCCACTCGGTCTTTTCGCTTGGGTAGAAGAATCGCCTTCTTTGCTAAGATCATCTGCACCTTCGTCTTTCCCTTGCATTACATTCTGGATCATTTGCTGGACAGTCTTTCCAGGTTTCAAAGCTACCAATTTGCTTAAGAAATTCACCTGTTTGGCGATCATGCAATAAGTCATTGTATTCGAATGTTTCAATTACCTTCATAAACACAGCATAATGGACACAATAGTTTGTCTCACAAACCTCTGATTCAGGCAGAGTTGTGAAACCTCGGTCATTTCTCTCATCAAGTATACCTCCTCCCATCATATTTCGCGCTTCCTCTCTAATCAAAACGAGCCTCGCTAGTAGTTTTCGATCCGGAATAACTGGCCTTGTTTCCATAGTCTGTGCAAAACTTCCTCAGAGTTATTCACATTCTCAGACTATCTCGAGGATAAACAGATATATATTCCTAAACAAACACAATACCTCTAGCAAGTCATCAGCCTGGTTAGCTATGTCATTTAGGTTTGCTCCGGGTATATGAAGTTTAGTACCATTCTCACTTTCAAAAGCCCCACCGCCTGCAGCCACCCTACGCAACAGCTCATGTCTACTTTCCTTTTTAGGGGTTCTACAGAGTAAACCAATCACCTGGACCTAAATAAGCAGCAACACTAACGCTTAAAACATGATATGAAGCTAGTGAAAAGTCTTGAGAGTAAGAAGAAACTGATTAAAATATTACTCACATGAGGAGGGCATTTTTTGGTAAGATGAGATAAGACAGTCTCCTTGACGACCTCTAGTAAAGACTTCCTCTGAATCCAAAACAAAAAGTCAATTTCTTTGATCTGTTTCCCACTTGTGTTACAGAACAAAGGAGAAGCTAGAACAGGCTTAAAATGCAGTGAAAATATATGTAAAAGACTGTTACATCACAATCACATTGCAAGATATTAGGCAATCTTTAGCTTATGTTACAGAATTAATGGGAAAGTAACGATAGCCATAAAATCAAGAAAATATATGTAAGAGATTGCTACACTACAATGCAAAAGCAATCTGAGTTAGAACTTTATGACAATTCTAGCAATTTTGGTCGTTTATATATAGCAAAGTCAGGTCAATCCTTAGAGGATTTTTTTTTTCTTTTTTTTTTGTGTGTGTGTCTAAATCAAAGAGGGCAAATGCAGAATTGTTTTACCTTATCGTCTTGGTCTTTGTCTGCAAGTTGGATCATGTAATCAAGGGCCATCATAAACCCTGACTCCATTTCATCAACTCTTTTCCCTATAACTCCTTGTGCAGCCAATTCTACAGCAACATTCTCAGATGCTTCATTCATCTTCATATCTGTCAACTACAACATGAGAACAATTCACATGTCAAGCTATTACGGAACCAAGAATACCCATATGGCCATAACTAACGTGTAAAGATTCTATTTATCATAAAGCCATCAGAAAAAGGTATGAATAACGCCTTTCAGGTGTTCGACGAAATGCCAAACTTAGGGAAACAACGCAAAAGCAAGCCCAGATGAAACATAACTCTATGGAAACGTAGAAACACGTAAATTGGTCATCATATATTCAAACAACTAACAAGTAACGAGTCTATGAATTATAAAGCTTAACGCCTATAAGTTGTTCGACGAAATGCCAAGCATAGAGAAACGAAACAAATGCAATTTGTGAGATAAACTAGGACTCAGAAAACATACGAGGGTAATCATTTCTTCAAGAACGGAGGTGACTTGTTCGCCTCCTTTAAGCAAAGCTTCATACTCAGATGGATTTAACTTATCCTCGACATTAGTTTGATTTTGCTGAGTCCCGTATCTTTCGAACAATTCTTCATCAGTGTATCCACCTCCAACCTCGTAAGGAGCGCAAAATTGAACCAGACGCTTCAATTTATGGGTTTGTTTTGGACGGAAGGAACAAGATGAGAAGGGAATTGAGCAAATAATCGATGGAATGATTAGAGATTCTCTTTGACATGGTGATGAGGGAAAACGAAGATGAACTGACTGTAACATTGTTTTCTCCTTTCGTAGTTTGAATTTTTTTTTTTTTTTTTATAAGGTTTTGGGGTTTAAGCAAGCAAAAGAAAAGATAAAATATCGACGAAGAAGACAACGAGGATAGAGAAAGGAAAAACAAATATTAAAAAGATAAACGCCGCCTGTGGGGATCGAACCCACGACCACGTGGTTAAAAGCCACGCGCTCTACCACTGAGCTAAGAAGGCCTTGACGATCATAATTTTATATTTTAGTAATTGTATTATATACTCGAATCAATTTACAAAACCAGAATGAAGTCATTATCAATAACATTAATTGGTTGGTTTGTCATATACCGATTATCAATAATGGTTATTTATATAACACTATGTAATATGCGGGCTTTACTCTATGTAAATGACAATACTAATACACAAGTTTTAAGTGTCTTTTTTTTGGGGTAAAGTTGTTTAGCTTTAGCTTTGAATTTTGATCATTAATATTTATTTGTTTGATTCACAAAATCAGGTTTCAATTATGGAAATCGTAGTTGTTGAGATCAGCAACCATGTGGGATGAAGCATGGAGGGGTCCAAATGATTTAATGGTGTTTTATGATTCTTCTTAAGTTCCATTGCCTACTTAGAAAAAGTCGAGTGACATATTACTAATACTAATGCCGTATAAAGTATCTCAATATATGTACGTCTTGATCAACTGGTAGAAGTAGAACTAGAAGCAATGTATAAATGTGTATACACATAATGATAGCCAATCTATATTCAAGGTAAGATAAGCCAACAAAAAAAAAAAAAAAAAAAAAAAAAAAAATCAAGGTAAGATATATAAACACTTACAAATATAATTTAATTTTAATGAAGTGAGCAAACCATAGATAAAGTAGGCATGGCAAAGGATTACTTCATATTGGCTCAATTATTACAAAATCTCTCTTTCTTTCTCATTCACTATGTCTCGCACATGCTTTATCTCCAAATCCTCTTTTAGGTGTAGTTTTATAATACACTATTGCAATCAAATATTTTGTCCTTGCTTATATTTACACACACGTTATCTTATTCATTTGATTAAATTAAATTATTAATTTATAGAAATATTTCTTTAATTTTCTAATCTCCTAAATAATATATTTAAAAGAAAAACTTTGTTAATATCTATATTTTTCTTGGACTAATTACATGTAAAATAATAATTGTGACTTCTAAATGTTTTTAATCTTATGAAAACTGAAAACACCTATGTTTATTACTTTATGTTTTTTTTTTACTTCAGCTTATTACTTTATGTTTGTAATTTGTAAATTTCATTTTACAAATAATGAGAAAGGGTAAATCATAAACAAATTCTTGGTATTTGGGAATTAAGCTTTTTTTTCTTCAATTTAGGGGTATTTCAAAAGTGCCCCCTTTCAATACCACTTTTTAAAAATATCACTTCTCTAAATGTCTTTAATATATTGAGATATACCCAAATACTTTTTTTTTTTTTGCTATAACTATTAATATCATATAAGTGAAAAGTTTGGCTTTTACAAGAAAACCTAAGGCTTCTAATTCCTTGGCAAAAAAAGATTAAAAACAAGGAATAAAATTACAGGGTAAAACACAAGCAGTGCTAATCATGATAACCATAATTGCATCAGGTTGCTAAATCTCTTACGAGAGAGTCTAGATTAGATGATGTTTCTGATGTCCCTATCAAGTTGCTTTAAGATAATATCCGGCGAGATTGACTGCTGATTGTGAATAAGGTTGTTTTGTTGTCTCCAGATGCTGTATATTGATGCTTGGGCGACGATTTTCCGCAAAAGAGGAGGAGCCTGTTGGAGAGATGATCTTATCCAGGAGAGTAGTTCCGGCCATGACAAGAGACATGAGGACGAAGGGTCGATCCTCGCAAGAACCAGTTCATGGTCTCGAGATTCAATCTCCACAGTGCAGAAGGAGCAGTGTGGGGATTGCGTGACACCCCATGCTGCTAACCGTTCTTTTATAGGCAATCTATCGATGTGAGAGATCCACATGTTGAAAGCATGTTTCGGAATGTGACCTCTAAACCACACAACATCATGCCAATCAGTTAACTCTTTTCTTGGTCTGAGAGCTTCCCAAGTGGCAGTGGAGGAGAAAGCTGTAAAGGTCTTCTTTTTCACTACCTAAAAGTATTCATCTTGACAAGTAGACAACAAGGGGAGCGGCTGAGTAGTCAGGTGCATATGGAGATTGAGAGCAGACTCAGATCTAGGTGAAGCCAGTATCCAACCTGCAGAATTGCAAGAATCGATTATCTTTGCGGTGGACGGTACTTGAAGTTGAGACGGCCCACAAGGACCTGAAAAATTGATCAAAGGTTCAAAAGGGGTCCACGAGTCATATCAAAAGCTAGTTGTACTACCATCACCCACAGTGACCTTAATAAACTTCTCTGCTAGTGGTCGCAACCGGAGGATTGATCTCCACAGCTAAGAGTCCGATGACGTTTCATTCACCTCCCAGAAGCTGTTTCTCTTTATATTATGAAATTTGTGCCACTTTGACCAAAGAAAATCCGATTCCGAAAATAATAACCAAATGAACCTGAGGCAGAGGGTGATATTCCAATGGGAGAATCTTCTCAAACCCAGGCCCCCTTCTTTCTTAGGGAGACACACTGTTTCCCAAGCAACCTTTGCATTTGTATGACCATCAATCCTTCCAGACCAAAAGAATCAAGAGCAAAGAGACTCAATTTTTTTGATACAACCTTTTGGGAGGATAAAAACTAAGATCCAAATGTTGACGGTGCCAGAAATGACAGAGGCAATTATTTGGCATCTTCCAGCATAGGATAAGGTCTTCACTGCCCAACCATTAAATCTGCGGGTGATTTGGTCCAACAAAGGCTGATACTCAGATATTTTCAGCTTGCGATGCATAAGGGGAAGGCCCAGGTAACAGATTGGAAGAGAAGCCACTGGGAATCCATGTTTTGATATCGTTAAGGTCTGGTCATGGTCTAATCCTGCATGGAACAATTGCGTTTTCTCTCTACTCATATGCAGACCCGACCAAGAAGCAAAATCATCAAGGGCTTCATTTTTACCATGGAGAGAGGCTTCGGAACCATCAAAGAATATCATAATATCATCAGCGAACATCAAGTGAGAAAGAGCCAAACCTGATGTTCTTGGATGATAGCTGGTATAGCCTTGCTCAAAATGAGATTGAAGTAGCCTCGAGAAAACCTCCATGCCTAGCACAAACAGGTACGGAGAAATCGGGTCACCCTGGCGAAAACCCTTGGAACTGTTGAAAAAACCACTGGAGTTGCCTTTCAAGCAAACCGTGAAGGAGGGAGTTGAAATGCATTCCGAGATCCATCCAACAAACCTCTCTGGTATTCCAATGGCTCTTAGATCGGAAAGAATGAAGGACCAGTTTACTGAGTCAAAAGCCTTTGTTATGTCCACTTTAAGCATAGCTCTTTCGGTAATGTTACGATTGTAACCCTGAACTATCTCTGTCGCAAGGAGGACATTTTCTGCAAGTAATCTTCCCGGCATAAAAGCAGTATGCGAAGGAGAGATTACACTTGGAAGGAAGCGTTGAAGACGCATCGCAAGCAGTTTAGAGATTATCTTGTAAACGATATTCAAGCACGATATTGGTCTAAAGTCAGAGACTTGTGACGCATTTGGAGATTTTGTAATCAGCACTAGAGAGGTAGTTCCACTGTTTGAGCAGTCTCCCAGAACGAAAGAATTCCATCACTGCATTTGTGACTCCCGGACCGATGAAACTCCAACATCCTATGAAAAATTCTGCTGAGTAGCCATCAGGACCACATGTTTTATTTCTCGGAAGAGAGAAAAAAGCTTCCTTTATATCCTCTTTGGTGAAGATAGCTTCTAGGAAGGTCTTCTAGGATTGGGAAGCTCTAAAAGGTAGCAGCAGCTCCATATCGCTCTGAATCAGACCAATAGAAGACTCCACACTCCCAAACAAGTTTTCGAAGTAGGCGACACAGTGATCTCGAATGCCTTGCTGAGTGTCTATTCTTGCTCCGTCTGTGTCCACCAAATAATGAATGTGATTTTTTGCCTTTCTTGTGGACGCCATCCGATGGAAGAAAGCGGAACCGCAGTCCCCTTCTTTGAACCAAGATATACTTGTTCTTTGCCTGAAAAACGCCTCCTCTGCTTTTACCAAAAAATCTCCACTTCTCCTCCGCTTCCAATTCCAAAGTCGCACTAACAAGCGAAGGGTTGGCCATGTTTATACTCTGCAACCAAATTAAGTGCTCATGCGCTTCAGTTACTCTCTTTTCTATACCTGAACAATTTTCCTTGTTGAATCTCCGAATATGGTTTTTTAGCAGCTTTCACTTCAGGGAGAGTCGCAGCATTGTTGAACCAGTTACATTTGAAGAGAACCAGTGCTTCATCACTAAAGGGAGGAAGTTCGGGTTCTGGAGAAGGAGGCTATAGAATTGGAACAGCCTTCTCTCCTTCAAACTACCGATATCCAAAGTAACACCGCATGAAGCATGATCAGAGAAGTCTGACTCCCCAAACGTTGCAAAAGATGTCGGATAAATCCTAAACCAATGAGAGTTTACCAGGATTCTATCCAGCTTCTTGGCCACAAGCCTTGTCTTCGATTTATTTCACCAAGTGAAGGTGTTCCCTCTGTACATAAGGTCAGACAAATCTGCAGAAATCAAACAATCCCTGAAAACTCTAGTCCTCCTATCAACATTCAGCGTGACAGGATGGGAGTGCTCCTCTGGATTTAGGACTTGATTAAAATCCCCCAAGACAATCCAAGGCTTACTTTCCATAAATTGTGAGCTAGCAAAAGTTTCCATTTCCTCACACAACTCCTTTCTAGTTCCCTCTTCGTGAAGCATAGACAATTGAAACAATTATCTTCTCCTTTGTCTTCGGTAACAGGACCTCACAAACAACCATTTGCAGGGACTTGGACAACACCACTACCTGGATAGACGAATCCCAAAGAATCCATATTTTCCCTAACTCTGAGAAGCCATAGTTTTCATCAAAAAGCCAACCAGGAAGAAGATTATTCACAAACTTTTTTATCTTCTCCTGCTTCACGTGAGTCTCAATGAGACCACAAAAAATGGGTTTCTTCCCCTAAGCCACTTCTTGAACCCGCTTCTATGGATATATATATTAAAGCCGTGGACGTTCCAACAAAAAAGGTTCGTACACATATATAATTAGTTGTGTTTCAGGCTATTGCCTCGTTGAACCTTATGCTGCTTCTTGGAGACAACAGCCTGAAATTGTTCCTCAATAAGAGCTCCCGGTTCTTCGTCTCTATCAGAAGATAGTGTATCTGAGGTGTCTGCCTCAACCTCAACCGACTTATCAGATACTTTGTCGTCATTTTTGCAATCTTTACAGGCAATGGACAAGCCACTATGGTCCCCTAGCTCAATCTGAGGTGGACTTACAGGCATTTTCTGGCTTGACTGCTGAGCTGAGGACCCATGAGGGATAGAGCCCACCTTTACATAAACCAACTTCGAACCATGGCCGGAGGGCACATCTACTGGTTCAGGCCCCGGCCCATGATGTTTCTTTTGCTGCCGGCGTTTTGAATTAGTAGCATTCAACCTAGGACAAGCTTCTGGTTGGTGAGTTGTAGACTTGCAGGTAGAAAAAGTGATTGGGGCTGAAAAGCATCGCTTAAGCGTATGGCCAATTTCTTTTGCAGAAAGAACAAACCGGTGGCATCCAGGGGCTGAAGACCAAGACACGAACAATCTCTCATGAGGCAAAATGAGCGTTTACTGCCACTGGGAGTGGCTTGCGGGGGTCAATTATGGTGAAAACTCGAGCCACTTCCAGAGTTGTCTTATTTGCTGTGGAAGGGTGAAGGTACTTTGGTTCACCTACCAAACTGCCAGGTCTTCGAGGCCTTCCTCATTGAAAAAAATTGAAGGGGGGCGTTTCTGAGCTCCAACCAAATAGGAGCAGACGATAACTCCGGTTTCTTAGGCACAATACCAGGCTCCCATTTTGCGACAAACATAGTTTGTCCCTCTATCTGCCATAGCTTTTGGGTAATGACGTGATTCTGAGTTGCCGCGTTTGGAATACGAGACAGGAAAGTGTTACCATCAAGCTTCGACACGAAAATATCTCTATAATGTCTACTCCAAATACCATTCACTATATTATGCAGGGTACCCTGAGACAGGGGATCTGAGTAGAAATGACCAATCACAAAAAAATCCCACGACTTGCGATTGTTTTCAATTACCGAGTTCGGGATTTTGACACACACTTCACCAGATGGAAGGGTGAAGGGTGTACCTTTCTTCTTTAGCATCCGGGTAGAGCCCTTTACGAGATTAACCCATGAGTCTTCAGCCTGCGGGTTTGGCTTCTCTTCAACAACTGGAAGAGAGACTTTGTCAGAGCGTTCTTGAATTGTTGTATCTTGAGGGGTTGAGGCGGCGGTAGCCGGAACAGCACCTATTTTGGGAAGCGTTGGAGCCGAAGCTTCAGAGCTTTCCTGAGAATTTGACACTTTCCCCGAAATTAGGGTTTGAGCTAGATCCAGAGTATTTGAGGAGATAATGGCCAAGTCTGTCCTTGCGGCAATCAATTGGGCATATTCAGGGGCCGAGGAGCTGGAGATTGGGACTCTATCGTCCAACGGAGGAGCGGATTGCTCCGGAGGAGGGAGCGGAGACGAAAGCAAGACAGGACCCCGGGGGATCTGCGAGGGCGAAGCATTAAGATGCTTCTTTTGCTTTCCCATGAGGAGGGGAGGGCCTGAGAAAGAAGGGGGAAGAGATTCCGGCGCCGGGCTTGACGCCAGCGAAGCACTCACTTTATCGCCCTTTTGAGAGAGAGAAAATTTCTTAAGAAAGAAAGAAAAGATGAGATATACCCAAATACATGTGTAATTTTACAAAAACATATACAAATTATATTTATATGTGTGTAACCTTCTTAACAACTTATAAATACAGTATAAATGCCTTACAAATATCTTATAAATATATTGTAAAATCTTATAAATATCTAATAAAAACTTTATAAGAACCTTATAAATACTTTGACTGAATCTGTTAGTAGTAGGTACCATTCATAACTACATTATAATTTTTTCTTAACTTTCAAATTTGTTGGGCGGTATTAATAAAAATGGACAGCTAAAATATACATTTTTTAAAAAATGAGCATACCAAAAAGTGGCATTTCTAGAAGATTTTTTTTTTAATTTGTTTAAATCTTATATTCATTTTCAGATATTTCATAGAGAGATTTGCACTCAGACACACTTTCTATAAAAGTATGTTCATTTAACACACTTTCTGTTCATGGGTACTTTTTTCCCAAGTTTTCTACTGTTCTTATAATTTATAGATTATTTTAACCTTCATCATGTAAGTTGAGATATAACTAGAGAGAGAAAAACAGTTTGTATTACAAATAATAAGAACCAGTGGATTGAAACTATTAGTTAAAATTCAATGGACAAGATTTTCTGTCATATTTTTTTTTCAATTCTTCATTTTTTTTTCTCCTACTCTCTTTGTAATCAATTTATTTAATTATTATGATATATATTTTTGATTTTGTTTTTATGATTGATTATAATTTTATTTTTTCTACATTTTGAGATCCATTTTACTATATTTAAAATGAATAATTATAATATATATTATCCAATTATAATGGAATATTTGTTGATTGTTATGTGGATGCTAAAAATCTCTTATTATGTGGATGCTTATTTATGGATACTATACTTATTCTAAAATCAAGTCCACATGGACGATGAGTTATACACGTCCACTAAAAACTACTTATGTTTTGGTGAAGTAGTCATTGTTAACTATCAAACAATGTTAACCTCATCATATCCCCAAAAAACCTAAGCATGAAACCGTTCATCATATCATATCCTAAACTCTAAATCAGAAACCTCTGAGCCCTAAACCCTAAACCTCTAAGCCCTAAACCCTAAACCCTAAAGCGTAAATCCTAAACTATAAACCTTAACCGTAGATCATAATAATAATCATAAATTTAATTTCATAGCAAGTTTAACAAATGAAACCATGAATATCTTTTACTAGAAAACATGAAATTGACCCACCCCAACCTGTAAACCCTGAACCTTAAATTAGGCCAAATTTTTGACTACTTGCATTGCATTCTTTATAAATTTCCGAATTTATTGATATTGTTCGCAATTATGTGGATGGTTAACATGCATAGATGAATACTTATTTTGGATGACCAAATAAAAAACAATATGAATACCTAATTAATCAAACAACTTGTGGTTTGGTAAAGTAGTCATGGTTAACTATCAATCGATTTTAATCTTTCATGTCCATAAAATAAAGTCCACATGGATGAGTTATACACGTCCACAAAAAAACTACTTGTGTTTTGGTGAAGTAGTCATTGTTAACAATCAAACAATTTTAACCTCATCATATCCCCTAAGAATCTAAGCATGAAGCCGTTCATTATATCATATACTAAACCTCAAACCCTAAACCCTAAACCTCTAAACCCTGAACCCTAAACTCTAAACCTTAAACCCTAAACTCTAAATCTTAAATCCTAAACCCTAGAGTCTAACCCTAAAGCCTAAATCCTAAACTTTAGACCTTAACCTTAGATCATAAACCATGATCTTAAATTCAATTTTATAGCAATTTTAACAAATTTAGCCAAATCTGAAGATCTTTTACTAGAAAACATGAAATTGACCCACCCCAACCAGTAAATCCTAAACCTTAAATTAGGCCAATTTTTTTACTTCTTGCCTGACATTCTTTATAAATTTCAAATTCATTGATGTTGTTCACTATTATGTGGATGGTTAACATGCATAGATGGATACTTATTTTTGGATGATCAGAGAAAAAAACTTATGAATACCTAATTAATTAAAAAAATTGTGGTTTGATAAAGTAGTCATGGTTAACTATCAAACGATTTTAATCTTTCATGTCCATAAAATCAAGTCCACATGGACGATAAGTTATACACGTCCACTAAAAACTACTTTTGTTTTGATGAGGTAGTCATTGTTAACTATCAAACAATTTTAATCTCATCATATCCCCTAAAAACCTAAGAATGGAACCGTTCATTATATCTAATACTAAACCCTAAACCCTAAATCCTAAACTTTTTAGATCATAAACTATAATCAGAAATTTAATTTCATAGCAATTTTAACAAATGTAGCCAAATCTGAAGTTTTTTTTTACTTGAAAACATGAAATTGACGTACCCCAACTTGTAAACCCTGAACCTTAAATTAGGCCAAAATTTTGACTTCTTGTATTAGATTTTTTTATAAATTTCTAATTTTATTGATGTTGTTCTTAACTGGTAAACAAAGATTTGGAAATTATATTACTGGTTTTTGTGCTAGAAACACTTGGAATCCGGCGCCTCAATTCTTGAGCTTAAGAGAAAGATTTCATTGAAAAAACTCTATAACCAAGTGTTAACTAGAATTATACATCTAAACATGTCCACATGTTCATGATTTGTATGACATAATACACCATTTTGCTTATTTCATTTAGAAAAAAATTATGCTTTCTCTAACAAAAATTGAAACGACCAACCCTTTTTTTTTTTTTTTAATAAATAAATAATAAATATAATATATGAAAACAACTACAGCTAGTGGTCCCATACCCACTAGCCACCTAACCACAACACATTCAACAGCGGAAAACATAATCGATAACCAATAATAACCAATAATAAACCAATACTATAGCAAAGCAATAATCAATACCAAACAACAAGAAACATGGAACCAGCAACCTAGCAATGCTTCTAATGACTCAACTCTAGCACCCTAGCAAAAGCCAGACAACATCCAATCGAGTCCCTAGAACATCCTCCTCTTCATTGCCTTTGATTCCACGATCACACTTTGCCTTTACCTGCACCACAAACACAATTTGAGATGCATGAGTATTTGATAAACACTCGGTGAGGCAATCCTCCCATCTTGGGCTATACACACAAGCAATAAGATCCCTACAAGCCACAAACAACAATCAATAAAACAAACCAGGCAATATACCACGCATGCAACATCCATCGCAACTGAACAAGGGGTGTCGACCGACACCAGATGGTGTCGATCGTCACTGACTATCTGGTGTCGACCGACGCCAAACTGGTGTCGACCGACACCCTGCCCGACACTCCCGAAAACCCTAGTTTGTGTCGACCGACGCCTCCACATGGCATCGAACGACACTCGCCAAAGTCCCGAGCCGTCCTCGCGTTGGTGTCGACCGACACCCCAATGGTGTCGACCGACACCGATATCGAGCAGCGATTTTCCTCGATCGAAACTCGAATCTCGCCTCCAATCTCCTCCAATCCGCTCCTTGCACTCCCAGAAGCCAAACCCAGCCAGATAGCAACGAAAAAGCATAGGGAACTCAAGGAAACAACCACATAAGCACCAAATCACATAGAAACTAGAAAATCTTAGCTTAGATAAGCCATGGTCATGCACTCACCTCTTTGCAGGAAGATTCAAACCAAAAGCAACGAATCCAACCTTCCTAGAAAGCTTCTAGATCCTTCCTAGCTTCCAAAACTCTCAAGAACAGCCAGGAATCTCACCAATCTCTTTCAAAAACTCAGGAACAAGGTTTTTTCTCTCCTTTCTCTCAAAAACAACAAAGCGGCGACAAAATAAACTTCCAAAACCCTTCTTGTGTCGAAATCCACTTAAATAACCCGGTTCAATGGTTTCCTAAAACCAAACCGAACCAAAACGATAATTGAAATTGGACCGACCAAACCGGCCACAACTGGTGTCGATCGACACTCCCTCTGTGGTGTCGATCGACACCCTCACCAAAATCCCCAGAAAATGGTTTGCGGGTGTTACAATTCTCCCCCACCAATCTAGATTCGTCCTCGAATCTCGAACAACCATCAGTCAAGGACTCCCGTGCAACCGTCTCCACGGCCCGCACTCCTCCGACCAATCTACAGAAGGTCTCCTCTAGGCGATAGACTCACGCTCCAGGCGTCATTTGCTCTTGACTTTTTGGACTTTCCTTTACTCATAGGCCTAAACCTTGAGTTTTTATTGGCTCCTCATCAGACCTAAGTCTGCATGCCAAATGTTGGCTCCTCATCAGGCCGAAGCCCGCATGCCATAATATATAAGGAAAAGTCCAAACTCGTCTCTCGGGTTGCCACCCTACAGCGCGCCCCCGGATCGTCATCCGAAGTCGATATACCAACCATTCTTTCAAGCCACAAAGTCTCTGAAAATGGCAGTACTAGGAGAACCTAAGTCCCCCGAGTCGCGAGCAAACGATTCTGAACACGTCCGAGTCCTATCCCTATCCAGGTTTCCTTCCCGTGGCTCGCGTAAAACATCTCAATGTCCTACCAACCACATATTCCCTCACTGGAATACCTCATGACCATACAAGGATCATATACGCCACAAGGGCCGCCACAAAGGCCAAACAAAATGTCTAAAGAGGACCGCCACCAAGGCCAAACAAAATGTCCTAAAGAGGACCGCCACCAAGGCCAAACAAATGTCCTAAAGAGGACCGCCACCAAGGCCAAACAAATGTCCTAAAAGGACCGCCACCAAGGCACTCGGCTAAACAGCCCGCCACGAAGGCCATCTGTCCCGAAGGACCGTCACAAAGACCATCTGTCCCGAAGGACCGTCACAAAGACACTCGCTAAACAGCCCGCCACAAAGGCCAAACAAACGTCCTAAAAGGACCGCCACCAAGGCCACACAAATGTCCTAAAGAGGACCGCCACCAAGGCCACACAAATGTCCTAAAGAGGACCGTCACAAAGACACTGGCTAAACAGCCCGCCACAGGCCAAACAAACGTCCTAAAAGGACCGCCACCAAGGCCACACAAATGTCCTAACGAGGACCGTCACAAAGACCCTCTGGCTAAAAGCCCGTCACAAAGACCCCACAATGTCTAAAAAGACCGCCACACACGGGCACACTGACTCAAAAGTCCGTCACTAAGGCCACACTCAAGCCCCCTTTAAGGCTCTCCACCGCTAAAATGGACAAATTCTAACTCCCATAAAACTTTCCATATTTAGCACCTTCCATTTTTGGAAACTTTCCATTTTTGGAAACTTCTCTTGACAATCCCGCTTCACGGAAACTTTGTACCCCAAACACCACCTCATCTTGTTACTGAGTCGCACAACCAACCACCCCAAGCGCCCGAGTAACAAGAGAGATGGGCTGGAATACTCCATTCCCGCTCCAGCCACGGATTACAGATGGGACCCGGCTACACAAGCTCAAGTCGCGGCTTGCTTCTCATACCACTTCTTGAACCTTGCCTTCATCTTTGCCTCAGGCTCCCAAGTCTGCTCCTCAACACCATCACAGTCCCAAAGGACTCTCATCAAAGGAATCTTCTTCTTCCGAAGTTCTTTGATCCTCCTCTCGAGAACCCTCACTGGTCTCGCCTCCAAAGTCATGTTAGGCTGAAGATCCTCAGGAATCTTAGCCAACACCTCCTCTCCCTCACGGAGACACTTCCGCAACATAGACACATGGAAAACCTTATGGAATGCACGCATCACCTCAGGTAACTCCAATCTATATGCCACTGGTCCAACCCGCTCAATCACTCTGAATGGACCCATATACCTCGGACTCAACTTAGTCTCGACAATGACCTGTTCGGACCCCGCAACATGGCCATCTTGAGGTACACTCTGTCTCCTACCTGAAACTCAAGATCTCTCCTCCTCCTATCTGCATAACTCCTCTGCATCCGAGCCTCCTTCATGTTCAGCTTGAGAACCCGAATCTTCTCGAGGTCTCTGAACAAAACTAGCACCAAACATGCTCCTCTCCCCCACCTGAGTCCAGCATAATGGTGTACGACATGGCCTCCCATACAAAGCCTCATAAGGAGCCATCTTAATACTTGCCTGATAGCTGTTGTTGTAAGCAAACTCTACCAGGTTCGGATGATCTGCCCAATGGCCACCCCAATCCAACACACACATCCTCGCAAATCCTCCAGCTCTGGATCGTCCTCTCGACTGTCCATCAGTCTGGGGATGATAAGCTGTACTCATATGCACATTAGTGCCCATCTCTGCCTGAAATGCCTTCAGAACACCGAAGTGAACTTAGAATCCCTATCGGACACAATGCTCGCTGGCACCCCATGCAACGACTATCTCCCTCACATACTTCTTAGCCAAGACCGCTGCTCCATCGATCTTCTTAATGGCCGAAAATGTGCTGACTTAGTCAACCGGTCCACAATGACCCAAATAGCATCAAAGGTCCGTGACACTGGCAATCCTACCACGAAATCCATAGTGATCATATCCCACTTCCACTCAGGATTGGGTAAACTCTTCGTAACCCGCCAGAACGATGCTCAGCTTTCACTAGCTGACATACGTCGCACCTCGAAACCCAACTAGCCACATCCTTCTTCATCCCGACCCAATGATAGTACCTCTTGAGGTCACGGTACATCTTGGTCGCTCCGGATGAATGGATAACTTGCTCGCATGAGCCTCTCTCAGAATCTCCTGTCTCAACTCCTCATCCTTGGGCACACACACGACCGTGCACCAAGATAGTACCATTATCGAGACCTGATACTCTGAATCCACATCCTTAGAGGCATTCACTAGCCCCAAATCCTTCTCTGAGCCAACCGCACTCTACTCGGAAGATCTGCTCTATCTACTGCTTCCAAACCCAACGGTTCTGTGAAACAGCACATAAGCTCAAAGCACTGATCTCCCTACCGGAGACTCCATCTCTGCTCTTGAGCCGAAGCTACCCTCTTCCGACTCAGAGCATCTGCAACCGTGTTAGCCTTACCAGGATGATAGGCTATCTCCAAATCATAATCCGCCACAAGCTCCATCCACCGCCTCTGTCTCAAATTCAACTCAGGCTGAGTGAATATATACTTCAACTCTTATGATCTGTAAATACCTGTACCTTCGCACCATAAAGATAAGATCTCCAAATCTTCGGGGCAAAAACTACAGCACCCATCTCCAAATCATGAGTAGGATAGTTGCCTTCATGCACCCGAACTGCCGTGATGCATAGGCAATTACCTTCCCATGCTGCATCGAACACACCCCAAGCCAACTCTAGATGCATATGTATAAACCACATAGGGTTCTCCTGCTCGGCCAAAGCCAACACTGGCGCAGTAGTCAACATCTCCTTCAGGCTTGCAAAGCCTTCCTCACACTCTTCGACCAGACAAAAGGAACATCCTTCCTGTCAACTTAGTCATAGGACGTGCTCGCTTGCAAACCCCTGCACAAATCTCCTGTAGTAACCTGCCAGTCCAAGAAAACTCCGATCTCTGTGGCATTCTGCGGTCTAGGCCAATCCTAATAGCTTGAATCTTCTCTGGATCTACGAAACCCCCTCTGCAGAAACAATGTGACCCAGAAAGCCCATCTCACGCTGCCAAAAACTACACTTGCTCAACTTGGCAAACAACTTCTGCTCCCGCAGCTTCTCCATAACTCGCCCTCAAATGCACTGCATGCTCCTCGGGACTCTTAGAATAAACCAGGATATCGTCGATGAAAATGATGACAGATACATCAGAAACTCTGAAACACACTGTTCATCAATCTCATAAACGCTGCTGGTGCGTTAGTCAACCCGAAAGGCATCACCACAAACTCATAGTGCCCATATCTCGTCTGAGCAGTCTTCCTCACATCTGCCTCATCTATCGGTATCGATGATAACCCGACGCCAGATCTACCTTGGAGAACAAAGTAGCACCCCTCAACTGATCCAACAACTCATCAATCTTGGGAAGAGGGTACTTGTTCTTTACATAAACCGGTTCAAACCCCATTAATCTATACACAAGCGGAGACTTCCGTCCTTCTTTTAACAAACAACACCAGTGCTCTCCATAGTGATACACTAGAACGTATGAATCCCTTGCTCCATAAATCCCTAGCTCCATAAATCCTCTAGTTACTTCCTCAGCTTAATTGAACAAATACTCAAGTAAGCTCACAACAACTCACCACCACTCGGATATCAACATCTCTTGTCCATCGAAGAACCTCTAGTAACTTGTTTCTTAGGGAAACTTCCACAAGATAGCTTATTACAAAGTTAGCTTTTCGCTTAGCAATTCTCCACAACAAATCATCAATACGAACGTAATAAAACAAACAAGTACCATACGTTCGCACATTCTGATTCACCGCGTCAAATGCTTTCCAAGCTGCCAACTCAACCCTCTTGCCCTGTCTCCCTCAGCAAGCTTACCAAAACCTTGAATCTTCCAACCCTATCCATCTCCAATGAACGTAATCCAACATCGTCGCAACGGTTAGATTATCCTGCCATGAAGGCTTCTCGTGAACTTATGTATCTGGCAAACATGCCTTTCCCGGCTCAGATCTGCTGAACTCCCCTTCCGGGGACTCCAGCACCACCGGCCTCACAATCCTGGTGAAACAGCCACACATTCATAACCGCTCTGGTTCATAAAACCCTGACCCATTGGTCAACACATCTAAAACCCGAGATTAAACCACCGTATATCTCTCGAAGACTACATTCAATCGGGTTGTTTATACTCACGTCCTAGGTATTGCTTGCTCCCAACTCTTTCACTCTTAGGTCGCAACCTTCGAGTCATACCGATCTCACTCTCAAACCAGCGTCTTCGACTTATACCGTCTCACTCTTGGACCACAATCCTCAAGATCTCGATATCGGGGAACTACTCATCCCCTCGGAGAACAACATCCCCTCGCCACTCTCGAGCCCTCGGCCCTCGAGCTATCGGTATTCGGGAATCACCATCCCCTCGGGAGCAACAATCCTTAACGACTATAAACATCTCTCGACACCCTCCTGTGGTCCGAGTATAACATTGCAATGTAACACCTGCCCACTTAACTTATAACATCCAACTGGATTAACCACCAAGCGAGAAATATCTGCTCCACTGCATATGTCCACCTATCCGCCTCTCAGGCCCGATACCCCTTGAGAATAATCTTATACGGTCATCTACAACTACTCATCCTCTTAACATAAGATGGAAACTCCTCAACATCCGCAGCCCTCGGCTGCACCCGCCACATGCGGTACAAGCTGGAGCCTGCACTGGTACCCTCTCGTAACCGCTCCAACAGCACGCCAATAGATCCGCCAAGCGATCATCTCGACCCTGGGCTCCACCTGCTGCAATCCCACACTTGAGTTCCAGCACCCCCAACATTCACACCGGCTAACCCTCTCTGGTCCCTCGATACGCTTGCGACCCTCTGACGTACCTCATCGTGCAACTCTGGACCACACCCTCGCTGGCCTCGGTACCCGCCCGACCATGACCACGACCACGTCCCCGTCCATGACCAACAACTCAAACACCTTTAACCACTGCACTTCCAAGAACAGGGCTAACAGCAGAAAACAAATCAATACCACACAAAGAAACATAACAATAACTCACCGTGGAATCTCCTTGAAGGCTCGAAGAGGATGTTCTAGGACTCCATGCCACACACAATTGACTAACTCACATAATCAACCAAGACATGCAATCCCAAACATCTACAACAGAAACCTAGTGAACCCAAACCTAGAACCGTAAGGGCTCTGATACCAAACTGAAACGACCAACCCTTTTTTTTTTTTTTTAATAAATAAATAATAAATATAATATATGAAAACAACTACAGCTAGTGGTCCCATACCCACTAGCCACCTAACCACAACACATTCAACAGCGGAAAACATAATCGATAACCAATAATAACCAATAATAAACCAATACTATAGCAAAGCAATAATCAATACCAAACAACAAGAAACATGGAACCAGCAACCTAGCAATGCTTCTAATGACTCAACTCTAGCACCCTAGCAAAAGCCAGACAACATCCAATCGAGTCCCTAGAACATCCTCCTCTTCATTGCCTTTGATTCCACGATCACACTTTGCCTTTACCTGCACCACAAACACAATTTGAGATGCATGAGTATTTGATAAACACTCAGTGAGGCAATCCTCCCATCTACTGGGCTATACACACAAGCAATAAGATCCCTACAAGCCACAAACAACAACCAATAAAACAAACCAGGCAATATACCACGCATGCAAGCGAACAAGGGTGTCGACCGACACCGGATGGTGTCGATCGTCACGACTATCGGTGTCGACCGACGCCAAACTGGTGTCGACCGACACCCTGCCCGACACTCCCGAAAACCCTAGTTTGTGTCGACCGACGCCTCCACATGGCATCGAACGACACTCGCCAAAGTCCCGAGCCGTCCTCGCGTTGGTGTCGACCGACACCCCAACTGGTGTCGACCGACACCGATATCGAGCAGCGATTTTCCTCGATCGAAACTCCGAATCTCGCCTCCAATCTCCTCCAATCCGCTCCTTGCACTCCCAGAAGCCAAACCCAGCCAGATAGCAACGAAAAGCATAGGGAACTCAAGGAAACAACCACATAAGCACCAAATCACATAGAAACTAGAAAATCTTAGCTTAGATAAGCCATGGTCATGCACTCACCTCTTTGCAGGAAGATTCAAACCAAAAGCAACGAATCCAACCTTCCTAGAAAGCTTCTAGATCCTTCCTAGCTTCCAAAACTCTCAAGAACAGCCAGGAATCTCACCAATCTCTTTCAAAACTCAGGAACAAGGTTTTTCTCTCCTTTCTCTCAAACAACAAAGCGGCGACAAAATAAACTTCCAAAACCCTTCTTGTGTCGAAATCCACTTAAATAACCCGGTTCAATGGTTTCCTAAAACCAAACCGAACCAAAACGATAATTGAAATTGGACCGACCAAACCGGCCACAACTGGTGTCGATCGACACTCCCTCTATGGTGTCGATCGACACCCTCACCAAAATCCCCAGAAAATGGTTTGCGGGTGTTACAAAAATTATATATTTTTGTGCCTACACTTTCTAACTAATAAAAAATTTATATTTATTTAAACAATGAAAGAGAGAGAAAAGAATAAAAAATAAATATGTGAATTGGATAACTAGAGAGAGATTTATAGTTTGATGGTATTGTTGTAGATAGAATTATAGTGAAAGGATATGATAGTTAATAGATATAAAGAAAGTGTCCAAACAGTAGGAAATGTGTCAAATGGCAAATACTTTTGAATAAAGTGTGTTAGAGTGCAAATATTCATTTTCCATAAATCTTTTATTTATTATTTGTAATAAACATTATACACTAGCAGAATGGTATGAGTACTACAAAGGAAAAAATAAATATTGATTTAGATGTGGTAGTTATAGAAAATACAATATTTATCAAATGAAATACTTCAGAATTTATTTATAACAGGAAAAATCAAGTGAAATACTTTTAATATTGATAGAATACTAAAGGAACGTTAATGCATTGATAATCTATTATTCTTAATAAAATGTTTGTCTATTTGCCACAACAAAATCGATGTTATGTGTCTAGCTACTTTTTGCAGCTAACAATGCATCTAAATTCTAGTTTTATGCAAAGATGTATATATATTTTAGTTTTATTTTCAAAAACACCATGAAAACATATTTTTCTAAAAACATAATAAAACTAAAACTAAACTTTCACCATTCAAAACTAAACCTTGAATCCTAAACATTAAACTCCATCTTATAAAAACTTTATCCGAAATATAAAATAGTCAATCTAAACCAATAAACTTTACACTTTTGAAAACTAATTTTTGTGTTTGTGGTATTATTGGAAATAAATGTTTTGTGGTATTATTGGAAAAATAAATTAAGAGTGGTTCTGGGAGAAAAATAAAGTGTTGGATTTTGAGGAATTCTTCATATATATTTCATATGTTTCAAAATATAAGATGTTTTGGCTAAAAACACGGATAATAAGAAATATTTAATTTTTATAAGTTTAACCAATCATAAACAAGACTGCATATAATAAATAAATAAATAAAAAAATGTAAAATTAATCTATAAGTTGTCTAGAAAGTTGAAAACATCTTATATTGTGAAACACAACAAAACCCTTAAAACATCCTACATTACAAAATGAAGGGAGTATCTAGAAATTTTTGGACATTTTTTTTTTGGTGCATATAAAAAAAGGGGAAAAAAGCTGAAAAATACCCCATTTATTTTTTATTTGGACGTTTAATACCTTGTCTTTTTAGGTTGGAAAAACAACACATCATCTAATTTTCATTGGTTTAAAAGTACTTAATCTTTAAATTTTTGCCAGATTAGAACCAGTGACTTAACCGTTGTTAACGGACGTTATAGATCATTTAACGGACGTTAAAATTTAACCACACGAGTTTATATATATACAACATTGCATAGGCAGATTTAATGATTTATTGTCCTAGTGTAGTGGTTGCGAGTGAGTTGGGTACATCTCCAAACCAAAGTTCGATTCGATAGCCACCAAACTACTGAGGTTTCTTTTTTTTTTTTTGTAATATCTTTTTACTCCTTCTCCTTCAGAAGAATCTGTTAGATCTGAGAAAGAAATTGTTCGGATTTTGTGGAATAATCTTCTTCTTTGTCTGTCAATATTGGGGCCAACAACAACTCTCTGATCTGTTTTGAGATATTCCGTAATCAGATCTGACGAATCCGAACTGATTTTTAATTTTTCTCTCTGGAATCTGAAGTGTCAAAACGAACTCTCCCCAATCATCATCCTTACCGTTGTTTGTAGTGAATACATCGACGTTAAGCTAAGGGAGAAGAAAAAATTGATGTCATTAGATCGGGAAAACTTCAGTTTTAGTCAGCCACCATCAATGTCGGACTTAGAGCATCTGCATCGCCGTATTTTAAGCTCGTCCGTCACATTTTTATTTTTTTTAATTTAAATCAAAATTAACCAAATATAAGAGAAACGTATCTACAAAACGGACGTTTTTCGTCGGTCCTTCTTAACACGTGGCGGCCTTTGGGTGAGACCAACAAAATCTTGTTCTCGAGTTATTTTCGTTTCTTTTTGTTTTTCTTTCTTTACTCTTTCTCTCTCTTGTTCTCCGGGATGGTTGGGAGCATTGACTGTATGCACTGGGAGTGGAAGAATTGTCCAACAGCTTGGAAAGGGATGTATCCATCTCGTTTATGGGATAAAAACAAAATAGCAAATGTTATGAGAGCATGCATAATACTCCATAATATGATTATCGAGGATGAAAGAGGAACATACAGTTACCGAAACATTGTTTCTGAATTTCAAGACGGAGAAGCTGTGGATCAAACATATACCGTCGGTGCCGTCAGTTTGGGTTCAAATATGAGCACTACGATTACTCGGCTTACAGAAATTCGGGATAAAAAAGTCCATGAACGGTTAAAAAAAGATTTAGTTGAGCATATTTGGACTAACTTTGGACATCTTCCAGATAATGAAGATTAATAAAAAAAATTCTATGAATTGAATAAAATGTTTGTTTTTAACTGTATGGTTTATGTTTTTAATCTTTCATGTTTTAATTGTATCTTTTTTTTTTTCCAAGTTTTTGTAACTTTGTAATTTTCTAATGTATCTAATGACAAGGTTTTATGTTTTAGTTACATTAAAACTTTAATATATTTTTACTTTTTTATTTAAATAATTTTTTTTTTAAATAAAAAACTACTTTTTTTTTTTCAGGGGACCAACTCTGAAGGACACCAATGCTCATACCAAACTTAAGAAACTCTCAAAATAAGATTAAAATAATTGAAGGACCATAAATCAGTCCTAACCAATGCACATGCCCTTAGGGTTGCGATTAGTGAAGAAGATGAATTAATAATTACGATTTTGCCATTTTGTTAAAAAATCAAAAGGTGTACGAGAGTGTCTTCGAACATGTGTTTGAAAGGATTAACAAAACACGTTGTACCATCAGACCATATCAGTATATTCGTAATATTGTGTTTCCGAAATATATAACTATAGAAACTCGTGTGGTTAGACTTTAACGGCCAATAAATGATCTGTTATGTCCTTTAACAACGGTTAAGTCACCGGTTCGATTCTAGCAAAAATTTACAGATTAAGTATTTTTAAACTAATGAAAATTAGATGAGATATTTTTCTTCCAACCTAAAAAGACGAGGTATTAAACGTCCAAATAAAAAATAAATGAGGTAGCATTTTTTCCTATAAAAAAGTTAATCATAAATACATTTTTACGTCGGTAATATTTTATGTGTGGTGCGTATATATATATATATATATATATAATTTACTGAAGAGGGAAGAGTAGTAATGAAAAATAGTGACAGCAAGAAAAAAATAAGTGAAGAAAGTTTAAATATTTTCTATTCACTTTGAAATATATAGATCTATAGGTTTGAGGAAAAAAAAAAGAGGTTTGAATTTTTAAGTGAATCCAATCCACGTTCGGGATGAAATAACCAAACTAATTAAACGACCGTTACGTACAGCTCCAACTAGTTAATAGCCGTAACTTCAAATCCCGTATTTACCCTCTCCCCGATTACGAGAAGTCAATGAAGGTAAAGGTCATAACCGTAAATTGATATAAACGACAATTATGGGCCCTCACAGGTCACAGTTTTATTGCCCACACAAAAAAGAAAAAAAAAAAAAGTTGATTGCGAAATTTAAAATCGCAAAAAAGACTAAAAGGGGTACTTTCGTCATTAATTTGAATTTTCCCTTTCTCCTTCTTCACTGCCAGCTCTGCTATAGAGAGCTTCTTCTTCTTTTTCACGTACGCTTGAGAGGTCGACCCGGGTAGAGAAAAAAAAAATGTCAGGATTCGTCGGGATTTTGGTATCGGATCCATGGTTACAGAACCAGTTCACACAAGTGGAGCTTCGGAGTTTGAAATCTCACGTACGTACGTCTGATCCATACGCCTTTCATATTTTTACTTTTCTCACTGATTTTTTTTCCGATCTGATTCTTTCAATTCTCCATAGTTCACGAGCATGAGAAGAGAGAGCGGTAAGCTAACGGTATCGGACCTCGCGTCAAGGATGGGGAAATCAAAAGTAGTCGGAGATCAGAACCTAAGCGACGAAGAAAGAGCGACGCTGATCCAAAGCTTTCATCCCAATTTAAACGATGAAGTCGATTTCGAGTTTTACCTAAGAGTTCAGTATAGTCGATCAACTCTACAGATCTTTTTGTGTTTTCTTCTGGTGATTTATTTTTTATAATTGCAGATTTATCTAAATCTTCAAGCGCATGTGAACGCTATAATCGGAAGCGGTGTGAAGAACTCGTCTGCGTTTCTTAAAGTAGCTACAACGACTTTGTTGCATACGATTAGTGATTCTGAGAAGTCTTCTTATGTTGCTCATATCAATAATTATCTCTCTGGAGATGAGTTTCTAAACAAGTATCTTCCGATTAACCCGTCTTCGAATGATCTATTCGAAGTTGCAAAAGATGGTGTTTTGCTTTGGTGAGTTTAGTTTCTTCCCCTTAGATTCTATGTTTCTTGAATGTTTTTACTTCTGATGATGATAAAGATTTTGGGGTTTTGTTTCCTGATGTGATGTAGTAAACTTATTAATGTGGCGGTTCCTGGAACGATCGATGAACGAGCGATTAATACTAAGAGTATGCTTAATCCATGGGAGAGAAACGAGAATCATACGCTTTGTTTAAACTCTGCCAAGGCTATTGGGTGTACTGTGGTTAATATAGGAACTCAAGATATCATTGAAGGAAGGGTATGTCATATGTGGAATCTGTGATTCTAACTCTATTCTATCATCAGTTTGTTCAGTCAGTATCTTCAGATTTTGGTGATGCTTATTACTAATACTTCTCTGTTTCTCTTATTTCAGCGTCATCTTGTGCTCGGTGTGATTTCTCAAATCATTAAGGTGAGGCTCTCTTGCTGCTACTGCTATTTGTTGTTTTTGCTATGATGAATCTGTTATTGATCTTTATTTTGAATGTTCTTTCTGTCTAGATACAATTGCTAGCAGACCTAAACTTAAAGAAAACTCCCCAGCTGGTGGAGTTGGTCGGTGATAGCAAGGTAAAACTCACTGTTTTGATACCACTAGTTTAAAACAAAAGAAATTGACTTTGTTTCAACTTTTGGGATTAATAGGATGTGGAAGAGCTGATGAGTTTACCACCTGAGAAGATCTTATTGAGGTGGATGAATTTTCAGTTAAGAAAAACTGAATACAAGAAAACGGTCACAAACTTCTCCTCTGATGTAAAGGTATTCAAAGTCTCTAATATCAAGTTATGACTTCTTAAGTAGTTGGTTTATCCAAAATAACCTAGTAAAATGTTCTATAGACTCTTTCATATGGCTGATGATATGGTTTTCTACAGGATGCGGAAGCTTACACTAATCTATTAAATGTCCTGGCACCAGAGCACAAGAATGCCTCACATTTTGCAGTTAAAAGCTCATTTGAGAGAGCAAAGCTTGTTCTCGAACATGCAGACAGAATGGGGTGCAGGAGATACTTGACAGCGAAAGATATTGTTGAGGGTTCCCCAAATCTTAATCTTGCTTTTGTGGCACATATATTCCAGCATAGGTGAAAGATACACTTAAAATATCAAAAACAGTTCATGTGAAAGGAAACATCTTTAGTGTTGGTCTAACAGATCAGAGCTATGTTTTTATTTCCCCGTAGGAACGGCCTTTCAACACAAACAAAACAGATATCTTTTCTGGAAAATCTAGCTGATGACACCCAAATTTCAAGAGAAGAAAAAGCATTCCGGTTTTGGATTAACAGCTTTGATAGTTTGCTATACATAAACAACGTGTTTGAGGATCTTAGAGATGGGTTAGTATTTCAGCATTGAGTATAAGAACTGGTTAATAGAGATGTGGAATGTATATTTCACATTGAGTTACGTGTTTGTCAACAGGTGGATTCTATTGCAGACACTAGACAAGGTGTCTCCAGGCATTGTTAATTGGAAAGTAGCAAGCAAGCCTCCCATTAAATTGCCATTCAAGAAAGTAGAAAACTGTAACCAGGTTGTGAAACTAGGGAAGCAGCTCAAGTTCTCTCTGGTTAACATTGCCGGAAATGACATTGTTCAAGGAAACAAGAAGCTCATACTAGGTAAGTTTTCCAATTCAATGATTATGTGCTTTTATGAACCACAACCTGGTAATGATGGCTTGTTCAACCTCTTGCAGCATACTTATGGCAATTGATGAGATACAACATCCTGCAACTTCTTAAGAAGTTGAGATTCCATTCCAATGGCAAAGAAATAGCAGACGTTGATATATTGGAATGGGCAAATGCTAAACTCAGAAACAATGGATGCAAAACACGCATGTACAGTTTCAGGGTAAGTACTCTCCTGCTTCAAATGTTTTACATACACAATCCGTATGATACAATGAAAATGGTGATCCGTATCAAAAAAAAAAGTTGTGGCCCTTTCAATAATATTTGCTTTAAGAGTTTTAAAACTGCATTAAACTACTTTATAAACAACAAATGTTTAGTAATCCTTTGCTTTAGTAGCATGTTAGTCTTTCACATCGAACCGGGCATGTGTGGGTAACGTCGTAACGAATGATGTCTCTGAATTTGACAGGACAAGAGCTTATCCGATGGGATCTTTTTCTTGGAGCTGCTGAGTTCAGTGCAACCAAGATCCGTAAACTGGAGTCTTGTTACAAACGGAGTAACTGGTAAATGAACTGCTAATACTTATGAATTTGTTTATGTTTGAACATTGTAATTTAATAGGGACAACACTTGCTAAATATACAGATGAAGAGAAAAAGATGAATGCAACTTACGTGATTAGCATAGCAAGGAAACTTGGTTGCTCCATTTTTTTACTCCCTGAAGACATAATTGAGGTACTTTGAAACCTAGTCCCTTAAACAGTGCCAATAGAACACTATAGTGAAAGATTTGAATTTTTATGTGTGTATATGAAAACAGGTGAATCAGAAGATGATGCTTACATTGACGGCGAGTATAATGCATTGGACTCTCAAACAACCTCTTCATCTTAATAAGCCTACCGGATCTCCGGACAACCACTGTGGAAGTCTACTCGACGATTCTACTTCTGATTCCTCCATAGAATAAATATATATGGTTTACGGTGAAATTATATATTATTAAGAATTTTAATATGTGATGTTGTTATTAATTATTCCGCTCATTCGTATTTTTTTTTTTTTTGGGGGGTGTAAAAACAATATTAAAAATCGAAATGTCATCGGCGAATATTGACATACATCCAATCTAACTACGAAAATAATACATGCCTATTAAAAAAAAAAGAAAAAAAAAAAAAACTACGAAATAATACATTGATCAATTGTGCAAAGAAACTCAAAGCCAAATTGTTGTCCCAAACAAATGATAGTTTTGTTCAATACATCTATATAAACTCGTTCTCGTCTGTTCAATCCATTCAAAAGCACAAATGATAAAAACATTTTTGTGTTCGTAGTTGCAATTTGATATTGTTCGGTTGCTTGTGCGGGTTGCGTTTAACTTGCAAACGTGAACATCTCTCAACGTTGTCGAAGTGATTGGTGCACGTAAAATACGTAATGATCTAATGTAGATCATGTTCTAGGAATATAATTATTTTATTCTTCTAATCATATTGTTCTTTTTCCTTTAAATGTGTACATGTTACTTGATTATTCAATGAAAGAAACAAAAATGCAATTACTTAGTCTTTTCCTGAATAGAAATAGTAATTATCATATTTTACACCACTCAAAAAGAAAACCTATCATAGATCAAAGTTTTTCCAATCATCCTTAATCCATAAAAACATGTGATTTATTCATTACTAGTATTTTACCAATCATATTATATTATCTTAATTGCATTACAAGTTTTATAAAAATAAAAAAATGTAGGAATTTAATTTTTTTTTTATGGTTTACAAACACAATTTACAATTACATGACACACATTAACTAATTTATAATAGATCACAAATAGAGTTATAGTACACAAAGATTAGTGATAGCAAAAAAAAAATCTTAAAGATGCCATAAATTATTGATTTAGTAAATATGCTATTAAGGTAGAGTCAGAGAAGATAAATTAGAGATAAGAAGATATAGAATTTACTTTTTATTTGGTTGTAACGTAGAAACAATTTACCTATGATACAAAAAAAAAAATATATATATATATATTCCTTATCCAAAATATGGTGTAATTAAATATCATTTGGCAGCAAATCTTTGGAATTGATGTTCTACTTTCACAAAGGCCTCAAATATGAAGATCTTAACTTCTTTTAATTTTCTCAAAAATGGTTTTTCTCTCTAGTTTTTAGTGATAATTGGAGAAGGATCAATGAAGAAATAAAAAAATAGAATAAAGAACTGATATTGGAGAAGAAGAGAGACTAAAAAAAAATAGTGAGAATGGTTTTTTTTCTCCCATCAAACATAGTAGTAAAAGGAAAACTGACACTTTTTTTTATCACTTAACTCTCTTTTTCTTAATTTATTTTCCGTTTAATTTTGATAAACATGTCCACATGTCAGTATTTAATTGATCAACTAACTTCAATTTAGTTGAATAAATATGTATTTTGTTTTATTTTTCATTCTTTACCACGATTTTATTTTATTTTTGAAAAATAATTTGTTTTCAGGTTAACTGGATTTTAGGAATTTGTTTAATTATATAATTTTGCTTTTTTTTTTTTTTACGATTTTTTTTCTTGTTTTATGATTATTTGTAAAAATAATATATTTTTTACTGATGTGTCAAAGAATTATTGGTGGATTGAATTGTGTTTTATAGAATTATAGTATAAAGGATTTATAAACGGGGGCATATCTTTGAACTTTATTAATGTAATATTTTGTTTTTCGGAAACTCGGTAATCGGTATAATAACTTTGCACATATTTCTCATTTGATATAAATAAAGAAAATTATAACGAAAAACAAATGGAAAGAGCAAACTAAGCAAAACATTTTTTGGTGTTATTTTATCTGCATTTCTATTTTCTAGGATTTTCGGTAATTTATGTCAAAACAAGAATATCTAACACTCACACAGAAGTCACAAATCTGTTCAACTCACTTTATACTTTTTTTATCGAAGAAAAACTAAACTTTAGACTAATCATGCTACTTTCTTAAATATGAACATATGATTAACGTTGAGGGTAGCCCTCGGCATAATATCCGGTACCGAAAAACCGTACCGATACCGAACCGATAAAAGCAGTATCGGGTAGGGTTCGGATTAAGCATAATTACCGAATGGGTTAAGAGGCTTTGGTAAAATGGACTTCGGTCCGGGTTCAGATTGTAACTTAAGTATATTGGGCCATCGTTTTAGATCCGTTTTAGGTCTGGGTTTGGATTGTAACTTATGGTTGAATCGGTTATTTTGGTTATTTACATGAGTATTTATAATTTTAATCGGTTATTTCAGGTTTTATTCGGTTATTTAAGTACTTTGGTTACTGAAAATAACCAAACAGATTATAACCCGAAAAAATTTCGAGTTATTTCGGATTTGTATTGGAGTAGAAAACCGCTCCGAACCCGGCCAGTTACTAACCGTACTGAATCGAATTTTTTGTAAATTACCGAATGGGATCTATAGGTCCTATATCGATTTACCCGAAATCCGATTGGGTAGAACCGAAACCCGATTGGGTACCCGATTGCCCAGGACTAGCTGAGGGTGAAGAATGTTGACTCTCTTAAGTCTTAACTCTTAAGCTTTACTTTTAAAACACTCAAATTTTAAAGCTGTGGGGGGGGGGGGGGTTAAATTGACTATTTTCCTAAAGTTTTTGGGCATTTTTATAAAATCTCTGAAATTTGTGGAGAAGTAGGACCAACAAGGTATGTTCTCTTTTGGCGCCTCTGCTGCTGTAATCACAATCAGACTTGGTTTAAAGCTTTCCCAAATCTCTGCACATGGTTTTCTCCAGTTTCACTCACTGCTCAACTCAGAGAGAGAGAGTGAGTGATCCAATGCGGTGCTCTCCACTGCACTTATGGTGCATATCTGTGGTCGTTTTCTTGTCGGTTACCGGAACCCTAGCCGCCGATCCTTACATCTTCTTCGATTGGACTGTCTCTTACCTCACTGCTTCTCCTCTCGGCACTCGTCAACAGGTTTCAGTTTTTTTACGTTTTTCATCTCATTCCAATTTGAAAGTTTCAACTTTTGAAATTCCTAATTTGGAAAGTTTCAATTTTTAAGATTCCAATTTGAAAAGTTTCAACTTTTGAGATCTCATGTGGGTTCTTGCTTGTGTATTCGATTTCTAGGTAATTGGGATAAATGGGCAGTTTCCTGGACCAATTCTAAACGTGACTACGAATTGGAACGTTGTTATGAATGTGAACAACAATCTTGACGAGCCATTGCTTCTTACATGGTCTGTAACAATGTCGATTCTTCTGTTCTATTCTAAGTATCTGTATGGTTTTGATTTGGTCACTAAAACTATGTTAGTGGTTGTGATGATTTGTAGGAATGGAATACAACAAAGGAAAAACTCATGGCAAGATGGTGTTTTAGGAACTAATTGTCCAATCCCTGCTGGTTGGAATTGGACTTATGAGTTTCAAGTTAAAGATCAGATTGGGAGTTTCTTTTATTTCCCTTCTACAAATTTCCAGAGAGCTTCGGGTGGGTATGGAGGAATTATTGTCAATAATCGAGATATCATTCCGGTTCCTTTTGCTCGTCCTGATGGTGATGTTACTCTCTTTATCAGTGATTGGTATACTAAGAGCCATAAGGTTTTTACACAATAAAGCCTTAACCTTTTCATTATTGTTACTGTCCTCTCTCTTTTGCTATGCTTGTTTTCAACATCTCAGACGTTTTTGTGGAATCAGAAGCTGAGGAAGGATGTTGAGGGTAAGAATGGTCTTGGACCTCCATATGGTATTGTCATCAATGGATTTGGACCTTTTCCTTACCCTCGCGAGCTTGCTTCTAATGCGATTCCTTTTGGGACTATAAACGTTGAACCAGGTATCCTTGAAAAAATATCCCTTTTTTGTTGAATCTTCATTTGGTTTATAGTTTGAGTCTTCTCCTGCTCTGACCACATTCATACCTTCATTGTTACTAGGAAAAACATACCGTTTCCGTGTTCACAACTCTGGGATTGCAACCAGCTTGAATTTTAGAATACAGAATCATAACTTACTTCTTGTTGAGACAGAAGGGTCATACACAGTTCAGCAGAATTATACGAACATGGACATTCATGTGGGTCAATCTTTCTCATTTTTGGTCACTATGGATCAATCTGGTAGTAATGAATACTACATTGTTGCCAGCCCAAGGCTTGTTACATCCGTCAAAGCTAGTGGAGTCGCTATTTTGCGCTACTCTAGTTCCCAAGGACCCGCTTTAGGTCCACTCCCTGATCCTCCTGTTGAGTTGGACACATTTTTCTCAATGAACCAAGCTCGATCCATAAGGTTGTTAACAACTATGTATAGTTATGTTTCATACTAGGAAATATCTTGGCAGAATGTATTTTGTATTAGGCCTGCAATTTTACTTGTTGCTGATAGAAAGGCTGTTTGGTAGGTTGAATCTCTCGGCTGGGGCTGCCCGCCCAAACCCTCAGGGATCTTTCAAATATGGCCAGATCACAGTAATTGATGTGTATGTGATTGTCAACGGACCACCAAAGATGATAGAGGGACGACTGCGTGCTACTCTTAATGGTATATCGTATATACCTCCTTCAACACCCCTAAAGCTTGCTCAGCAATACAACATCTCAGGGGTATACAAGTTGGATTTCCCAAAAAGACCAATGAATAGGCATCCCAGAGTTGATACCTCTGTCCTAAACGGCACGTTCAAAGGATTCGTGGAAATCATATTTCAGAATAGTGACACCACTGTTAAGAGCTACCACTTGGATGGTTATGCGTTTTTTGTTGTTGGGTAAGGTTGCATTAGTTATATTAGATCCAATTACATGATCAGACATTGAGAGCTAATGGACAATGTGATTGTAGAATTAAAGAATGATGTTTTTCTTGAAGGATGGACTTTGGTATGTGGACAGAAAATAGCAGAAGCACATACAACAAGGGGGACGCGGTTGCTCGATCTACGACGCAGGTTTTATGACCTGAACCGAAATGTTACATGTGTTTCTATGTTGTTCTAAACAGCTAATGTGTTTACAGGTGTATCCTGATGCATGGACGGCCATCTTGGTTTCTTTGGACAATGCTGGCATGTGGAACCTTCGAATAGACAATCTCGCCTCATGGTATCTGGGCCAAGAAGTATACTTGAGTGTGGTTAATCCAGAGATTGACATGGACTCATCTGAGAATTCCGTTCCTGGAAACTCCATATACTGTGGTCGGCTCTCACCATTACAAAAGTAAGATTTGCAGATGCTCTCATATATATATATTTTTTCAAAAGTTAAATCTTGAAAAGAATATTCCATAGATAAGATAGAAAGAGTATCATTTTTTTTCTTTCTCTTTCCTGTTTTTGTTGGTCCTAAATTCCAAATTTGATCAAGATAAAGAGGTTGGAGAATCTGGAAGTACCTATTATGTAGCAAAAGTAACTTAAATAACGAGGTTCATATATACTTTTCTGGGTTATATAGAGAGGATATACCTTTGAGGTTTGGCCTTCTCAGTTATTTCTTTTCTGAAACATGCCCTATGTAAAATGACCAGATTACTTGATGTTTTGTTTGCTTTTTGAGTTTCATTGGTCACATGTAGTTGATGGAGATAAACCTGTTGCATTGACATGTGTCTTGGTTTTTCTGCAGAGATCAAGCACAAAGGGTAAAGTTTTCGGGATCACCACGATCCATCTTTGTGACAAGCAGAGCGTTTCTCCTCGCTCTTTTTGCAATCTTAGTCAGTAGTTTAGCAAGATGACGATTCTGAGCTTCTCGGGCCTGATAGCAAACCTGAAACTACAACGCCACTCCCGTCATTTTAGGACTTCGTAGCGTTGGTGTAACAGTAGAAGCTTGAAGTTGAAGATCACAGATGCTGTGTTTCTTGTTTCTGCGTAGAGTTTATTCAACCAATCATAATAATGTTACGCCGTAAGGCTTGCATTGATATAGAACATTATTATTAGATGAACTTAGTGAGAACACTACATCATGTTTGTAACACTAAGAAGATTCTTGATAATACGGCTAAGTATTTCGATAAGGACATCTCTGGAGAAATGAGAATGGTAATGCTCAGACCTGAGTCTAGTTTGTAAGCTACTCGCTAAGCTATGCCTAGGCATATGTAGAAACTAGGAACCGATCGGATATACGATTTTAATTCTATGGATCAGTGTCTAAGGAGCTTGAATCCATGCTCCAACTTGGAACATTAACTCATTTACTCTGACATTACAAGAAGATGATTCTCAGGTGGAAATGTGAAGAAGCGCTAATTTCACATAGATCTAAAAGTGTCTACTTTGCTAATTTAAGAGTTTATAGGATACAAAAGTCTTATTCCGGTTCTAATTTTTACGTTGACTTTTGAAAGTTCAAACCTTTACGATACCAAAAGCTCTCCAATGGTTTCCATTTTCCTTCAATCACCCACCTTTATAACACCCAAGGACTATGCATCTTCATCTCCGAGCTCTACTCTGAGGACCCGACATGGAGTTTTACCATTACTTCGTGTTACAGCTTCTCGCAGCTCCTACGATGTAGTCGTTGTTGGTGGTGGGATCATTGGATTGACCATAGCCCGCCAATTCCTTACCGGGTCGGATCTATTTGTTGCCATTGTTGATAAAGCCGTCCCTTGCTCTAGTGCCACTGGTGCCGGTAATCTTTATTTCATTCCCTTCTCTTACAAAATTGGATTCTGCAAATAAAGTTGGACTCTTGGAGAGTGAATAGAGTTGGCTTTTGTGATTTTGGGATTTCAGGGCAAGGATATATATGGATGACACACAAGAAACCAAGCAGTGATGTATGGGACTTGACCTTGAGGAGTCATCAACTTTGGCACAACCTTGCAGAGAGCTTAAACGATGAAGGTCTTGATCCTGAAGACTTGCTTGGCTGGAAAAAGACAGGTTTTTTTCTTTTTCTGACTACTCACTTCACTTTTGTTTAGAATTTGGAACTCTTTAATCAAATTTGGTTATCTTATGACCTTGGCTTGATTCTTATAAAGTTCTTCACGTTAGCCAATTGGGTCCTATACACCATTAGTTAGGTACTTTTGTCAATGTTATTTTCATCGTGTTCAACGAAATAGGACTGTCTTGTAGTTCAGTGTATTATTCATTTGGACCTCTTTCAGCGACTTTGTTTACCTGATGATCGATCTTGTGTTAATTCCTATAAAGTGTCTCACTTTAGTTAATTGGGTTATATACACCAATGCTAGGCAATGTTATTTTCATCTTTTTCCTCGAAATGTCGAAGTTCTTTTAGATGATATAGCTTTCTGTATTGTTGTCATCTGCAGGAAGCTTGCTCATTGGTAGGACCTCTGAGGAATGTGTTTCTCTGAAACGAAAGGTTCATGAGCTATCTAAAGCTGGGTTAAGAACTGAATATCTGTCTAGTGCTGATTTGTTTCTAAAAGAGCCTTCGGTTCTTCTGGATGATGATTCCGGGGCTGCATTTCTTCCCGATGATTCGCAGTTAGATGCTCATCGTGCGGTTGCTTATATCGAGAAGGTTGCTACATTTTTGTGGATAGTTGAATGTCTCATCTGACTCTTTGCTTTGTGGTTAACTTAGTTTTCTTCTTTGAGTTATTCAGGGAAACAGAGAGTTTGCAGCAGAAGGAAGATATGCCGAGTTCTATCACGAACCTGTTCAAGGTGTAATAAGGTTGCTAATCTTTGTTTAACTGAATTGGAAGAACTCTTCAGAACCAGAAATAAAAGTGCTTTATGTAATCTAGGGATCAATGTGGCGTAAATATTATTAACTGTATATGATATTTGTGTCTAGTTTGCCATCACAATATCCTAATTTTGGTACCTTCAGAGGCTGAAACTGAGAAACAAGATATTCTAATTCTATGTAAATCTTCAATGCACACTACTGATTGTTCTTCTGTTAGAGTTTTATTAGTGTGTTAATAGTATGTTCGATTCAGGTCTGAGGGGCATGGTAGGGAGGTTACAGGTGTTCAGACTTCTAAACGCAACTTGTATGGTAAGAAGGATACTATAGTAGCTGCTGATTGTTGGAGTGGATCTCTCATGCATGAACTGCTTAAAGACTGCAACATTTCGCTTGACGTTCCTGTGAAGCCAAGAAAGGTTTGAACTCTTGTCTGATTTCTCATTCTTCCATTTCGGATTATCCAACTTATTTTTTTGCAGGGACACCTACTTGTGGTAGAGAACTTTGATTTGTTCCATTTAAATCATGGGATAATGGAGGCTGGTTATGCGAATCATCAAAGTGCTCCAGCTTTAGGATTGGATGTCGATGAACGAATGCTATCTATTTCCATGACAGCCACAATGGATACAACATGAAACCTTGTTCTTGGTAATTTCAATTTCATGAGTCTATGTCCCACCTCTTCAACTCATGAACCAGTAAAATATCCATGTTCTTCTTATTTTGCATGCTAAAGTTGTTTACCAGTCACACATGATATACACACATCTCTAATATCAGGGAGCAGCCGTGAATTTGTTGGGTTTGACACTGAAGCTGATGAGTTTATAATCCGATACATATGGGAGCGTGCAGCAGAATTCTTTCCCAAGTTACGAGATATTTCCCTTGAAGATTTCATCCGTAACCGGAAAGTGAGAGTCGGGTTGCGCCCTTACAGTAAGTCTCTTGCTTCTAATGCTTCAAAGATACTTGAAACCGGTGTTTGGAATGATCACAAAACCTGAACGTACTTGTCTTTGAACTGATGATAGTGCCTGATGGGAAGCCAGTGATAGGATCCGTTCCTGGACTACAAATCCTGTACTTGGCAGCTGGTCATGAAGGAGGAGGACTTTCCATGGTAAGTAAAGATTCACACTAATGTTCGAAAACCTTTCTCAAGAACATGATCATGATTCCCGGTTTCTTGAAATCGTTTAGGCTCTAGGAACAGCGGAAATGGTATCGGACATGGTACTGGGGAAACCGTCGCAAGTAGCTAGGTCACCGTTTGGGGTTGAAGGACGTTGTTTGGTGAGGAAATAGACGCAGTGCGGTTTAGTTAAGGGACTGAATCTTCTTGAGCATTGTTGTTGTTGAATGGTCTCCCAAAGGGAGTGGTGTCTAAATGTTTTTGCAGTAGTGTTTGACTCAGCCTCAGGTATCCTTGTCTATGCATGGGTCTTGTATCGTTTCGTTTTCTATGTTTGTTTATAATTTTGCGTTTGGAGTTTTACTAGACAATGATGAGGATTTATAACCACATATTATAAGCAACTTAATTTATCTGTGTGGTCATAAGTTGATAATAGCTTTAAATTTCATCTACAGTGAAACCTGAAAAAAATTGAAGGATGATCACAAGTTCTTAACATAAGTGTGTGTTAGTGCTTTGTTTTTTTAATATTTCATATGTATTTGAAAGCCTTGGGTGGTTTGATAGTATCTCATTAGACCATCATTAGTGGAACAACCCACATAAGTTACTCTCATATTAATTAATTATATAATTAATACTAAATTAATTAAAGCAATCCTAAGCGAACTTTAGCATAATCATCCCTCCACTAGAGAATCCAAGGAAGATTGCTCAATCATTTAAATAATATAAATTGATTTAAAAGGACATTTTTTCTTCAATTTGTCCTATTATGCCTTCTACGCTAAATTTGTCATTATGCCTAAATTACCCTTTCAAAAAATGAAACTAACTTTTAAGCAATTTTAAAATTTCAATCACCTAAAAACAAATTCTACAAATAAGAATGAGGTTGCCATAAGGTGTTTTTGATGAAAATTTGGCGTTTTAACATTGAAAAAAAAATATTCTGCAACATTTAGAATACATGTTCTACTAACTGTATATATTCTGAAGATATTAGATTATAAATTCTACATATTGTACATGTTCTAAAAAATGTAGATTACAAATTCATCACACTCTACTTGTTCTGAAAACTTTAGAACAAATATATCTTCTAAAACTTTTAGAAGTCGGATTTTGTATGTCTTCTACAGAAATTAGAATATATATTCTACACATAACTCTATATTCTACAAATTTTAGAATTTGTTTTCTTCACTTTATACATATTCTACTAAAGTCAGAATATGAAATCTACATTTTATCATGTGTCCTGCGAAAATTAGAACACTAATTCTACACTTTCCTCTATGTCGAAGTCTAATTTAGAAAGTATATTCTACACTATGTTAGACAAGGAAACTGAATCCGAAATTTAAGGAAACAAAATATTTACGTAATCCCGAAATTATGCTAATCATATATATCCTTAAGATTACGTTCTAACATGTTTAGAAAACGTGTTCTGAAAACATTAAACACCATTTTTTATCGATTTTGTTCAAGGTTTTTTAACATTTTCCAACCTAAATTTCATTCAAGAGTTCATTTTGCAGTATGTTGCAAATCTATGTAACATGTGGTGTATGGAGATGTATCGGCCAAAATGAATGGAGATTTATTGTCGATGAAGAAAAACGTGGGAGACTTCTTACTTTTCAAGCCAGTTCAACTCTTGAAGAGCTAAAGATAATGGTTTTGGAAGACTATGAAATACAACAGAATATGGTTGATGTGGAATTTAGTTATTTACCCTTTGATCTCAGTGTTGATTCTCCTCGGGTTGTTATGATGAATGATCGTCAAGTGAAAAATTTTGTTGCTTATTGGAGAATGAATAATAACATATGGTTGTGTGTGACGTTTAAAGCCACGGTGAATGATAGAAGCAATATTGATCTGAATAAGGAACCAAACGATTCAAGTGAGGGAGGCGTTGACGATCTTCTGTGTGAAAAGCTGCCAAAATTTGTGAACAAAGCAAAACCGAATGATTCTAACTTCATAACTTCTAAGGACGCTGAAGTTGGTGCTACATCTATGATGGTTGATTTTATGGTAAAGAAGGGACAATATTTCAAAAGCAAAGAAGCTTTACAGGCAAGTTTAGAAATTTTTGCGATGAAGTATAACTTTGATTACAGAGTTACTAAATCTGGTAAAAGATTTTGGTGTATACGCTGTATTGATAATGTTTGCAAATGGTGTGTTCGTGATGAGTGCTTCGAAGGGTCTACGTGTTGGAAAATCAACAAGTATGTGGGTAGCCATACTTGTGCTCCTTCAAGGAAAACGAAATTTGGTAGAACACCTTCAGCAAGAACAATCGGGAATCTCATCAAACATAATTATGAAGGTGTCAAGGAGGGACCTAAACCCAATGACATCATTAATATTATGCGTACGGAGAATGGATGTGAGCTAACTTATTCCCAAGCTTGGGAATCTCATGAGTATGCAGTTAACGAAGTAAGAGGAATCCCAGAGAAAAGTTTTGCTAAGATACCTAACTACTTGCACATGCTAAAAGAGGCGAATCCTGGTACGCATACAAATTATGATATTGATTGTGATGGTAGATTCAAGTATCTATTCATTTCATTTGGTCAATCAATAAGAGGGTTCTACAAGAAAATTTGGAAGGTCATTGTAGTTGACGGAACGTTTTTAAAGAACAAGTACAAAGGAGTTCTACTAGTTGCTACAGCAGTAGATGGTAACTCTAATTTGTATCCAATTGCATTTGGGATTGCTGATTCTGAGAATGATGCTTCATGGGAGTGGTTTTTAATGCAGCTTAAGGTTGTTATTGCGGATGACAAAGATTTAGCTTTTGTGTCAGATCAACAAATATCTATTGGTAAAATGATTGGAAAAATCTACCCGTTGGCTAAACATGGTATTTGCATCCACCACTTGATAGGTAATGTGGTAACAAATTATAAAGGAAGAGGTGTGGCTGGTCGTCTTGCAAAAGCGTCAAAAGCTTATAGAGTTGATGAGTTTGATAAACATTTTGCGGAAATTTGCAATATCAGTCCGGCGATTGGAGGTTATCTACAGGAGGCTGATGTTAAAAAATGGGCTAGATGTCATTTTCCTGGATATAGATATGACATAAACACCAACAACCCTGCTGAATCAATAAATTCAGCTTTGAGATCACCGAGAGAGTATCCAATAATTCCTTTGTTAGATAGCATTAGAGAAAGGTTAACCTGCTGGTTTTATGAGCGTAGGGCATTAAGTGAGCAGCAGAACGACCCTTTAACCATTAAGGTGGAGCAGAAGATTTCTAGAAGAATAGAGAAGGGTGAAAAGTTTAAAGCTTATCCTATTTCTCAATTCATATTACAGATTAAAGGTAAAGGAGTAGATTTTATTGTTGATTTGGAGAAGAGGACTTGTTCATGTGGAAAGTTCGACATAGGAAAACTTCCTTGTAGACATGCCATAAAAGCATGTTTTAGTATTGGGAAAAGTCTGTATCCATACGCTGATGATGTGTTCACTACTGCTGCATGGAGATCATTGTACGCGGAAAACATTAATCCTATAGGTGTTCCTGAAGATGAATGGTGTGTTCCCAAAACTGTTGGTGATGTAAAAATTGTACCACCTGAGACAAGAAGAGGAGCGGGTAGAAGAAGAAAAAGAAGATACGAATCAGTGGAAGACAAGATAAGATCGTCACAAGGAGCGAAGAGGCGTAAGTGTGGCCGTTGTGGTAAAGAAGGCCACAATAGATCGACATGTGAAAACACGATCTAATAATAGGTTTGTTCAGCAACTTTTACACATCATTTCAAATACATGTTTTAGTTTCTTTAATTTAACAATGAATATATATATTTTTTTTCATCTCAGGCTGGTCATGTTAGCTTACATGGAGGTTTCGATGCATGACATGTAGTCTTCTTCGTCATTATTTGGAGTTCACATTATTGGATTTCTTATGTTTTTTAATCTTCAATTGCTTATGTTTCAAATACACGTTATTGAATTTCTTATGTTTTTTTCATATGTTTATTGTCAATGTTATTGGATTGTGTGAATTGTAGAAGCATGACACCCCAAGTTATGGAAGACGTGTTTGAAATATTTGTGTGTGCCTCGATGGTGTTGAAAAGCTAAATAAGATAACATAAATAAAAAACATGAGCTAAAAGACGTAAATTACAACCAAATAAATAAAGAAATGATAATGCCAATAAGCACAAGATGAAAGAATAAAAATCGTAGCACAATTAAAATTTTAACTAAGGTCTACAATATGAGGCGACACAGATGGAGGTTCATACTTCGCCATTCGCTCAATGAACACATGATCATATGCTGCTTCCCTCAAGTCAACTGCAATCTTCGTACGAGCTTCTTTAATGTTGTCATCGTTTATCAAACTCATATCCAGATTATGCATATGACACTCTATGTATTTAAGTGCATACACTCCACAATCACAGCATGACTTATTAAGATTTGGTGGGACTGAAGCAAAAATGATAGAATATGGAGACACATGAAGATATTTACCATAGATTTTGGTCTGAACTTCCTTCACAAGTCGAGGGATGAGGATTGCAAATGGATCCACATGACTTCTGTGGGTTAGACCAGAACAATCAAATACTTCAACAGTTCTTAGGCCAAAATTAATGCACAAAGATATCCAGTGATTATTATTGATGTTCATAGGAGCGTAAACTCTGTCGAAGTCTAATGCCTATTTCTTCCCCGTCTTTCCATGAGAAAGCAACTCACCGTTTGCATAACCCAAGATCATAGAATCCCAGTTGTGGCCTTTTTTACCTTCTCTAAACTTCAAATATTTGTTTTTGATTTGCATGCTAAACAAACAATTCATGAAGCCAACACGGTTTGACTTCAGTCGGCCTAAAGATGTATTCTCCCGAAATATATACATCATAGCATCCATTTCCTGAAAAATATTTCATTGCAAAAAAAAAAAAAAATGCAATTAAAAACAAAAAATATTGCAATGTATTACAATTGGGGAAAAAACTCAATTGTGTCGAGAGAGAGAGAGCGAGAGAGATGTCGAGAGAGAGAGAGAGCGAGAGAGATGTCGAGAGAGAGAGAGAGAGAGAGAGAGAGAGAGAGAGAGAGAGAGAGAGAGAGAGAGAGAGAGAGAGAGAGAGAGAGAGAGAGAGAGAGAGAGAGAGAGAGAGAGAGAGAGAGAGAGAAGCTACCGGAGTAGTAGCCGGTGGGAGAAGCTGCCGGAGTCGTCGATCCTCGCCGGTGGGAGAAACTAACGGAGTCGATATCGTTTGAGAGAGAGAGATAGTCGCCGGTGGGACTGATCGATAATGTTTAGATTTTTTCCTTTTTGGTAGGTAAGTAGTAAAAAAAAGTAATACAAAAAAAAAAAAAAAAAAACATAAGGAATTGGATTATTAAATATTGTTTTGATTAAATATAGAAAGTATACAAAAAATAAGAAATACAGAAAAAGGAAATTTTGGTTTTTTCTACAATTAAGGGTCTAATAGAGTTATTAAGGGTATAACTGAGTTTTTCTGTATTCTAAAACCTATTCTACCAAACTTCAAAAAAAAAGTATAGTGGGACAAATTGAAGAAAAAATGTCCTTTTAAATCAATTAAAAATTTGTGTTTATTAATTATCAAACTTTAATAATTTATTAATTAAACAAATATAACTTAACAATTATTCAATTACTTATATTACATAAAAAAAGAAAACAAAAATATTTTATATAATTTGGAAATATTAAACATATATATTTGTTATATACTTTACTTGTAGATCAATCTATTTATTATATACATATGTAGAAACTATTATTTCTATTTTTATTTTTAATATTTCAAAAATTTTCAACTTTTTGGTATTATTGAAACTATTATATGAATCAAATTCACAGAAGTATCATTTTAATAAAGAAAATGAAATAAGATAAAATCATGAAATATCTAAAACATGATAACTTAAAATTAAATATCCTTTGTAACTTAGTTGGACAATTTGGACTAAGCTAGACACTGGAGTCTTGCAAACGTCAAGTAACCGGTGTGATCTCTTGCCTTCCATTCTCTTTGACCATCTTCACCACCACACTTTGATATACCTCTAACTGCAACTGCCCGCTGCTCTGGTGTATGGTCTACGGCTCATCATCTTGCGATCAAGTGGCCAGTATGCATACGTTTCAACCTTATCTTTCCTCTTTCACTTGACCGAAGAGCTAATCTCGTTTTGTGCCAAAGATGTCATGTTGGGCATACTGTAATAAGCCTTCTGGCCACTTAAATAAGCCTTCTACCATGCTCCTTAAGTTTGCGTGCAGTCTTTCAACGGATGATTTAGCCACCAAAACCTTCAACAAACCTAAATTTGCCTGTTTCAAAAAACAACAGTTCATTATGTCTCACTGATAATCAAGTGAGACAAATAGCTAACATGCAGCAACATAAAGTTGTGGCCTCTTGAAAGGGAAATAGGTTCCATAAAAAGTCCTGCAAACAAAACAATATCCTAAACCCACAACACACACATATATATATATATATATACATGCCAAAGCTTTCCAAAAATAACTGTACAAGAACTCGGCTAATATTTACACCAAATCTATATCCAATCAAATGCAAGATAAGAGCTTAAGAAGTGTACCTATGATGTGCCGCGTGAGCCAAGGAGAACTAAGATCACAGAGCAAACGACACACTCTTCCAAAGAACTCCTAAAACAATAACTCATTGTCTCTGCAACAATTAAACACAAAAACAAAAGCCCTAAATTTCAATCAAAACATTTCAAATAAGAATTAAGAGTGAACACATCACATGCACAATGCCAACATCAACAGTTCCTCTATACAGCAGAGATACAATTAACACACACAAAATCTCCACAAGATTAAAAAATTAAAGATAAAATTTTGTCGAACCTCTTTAAGTCTTCTCTGTTCAAGCAAAATCTCCAAACGATGGGACTGTTCACTCCGGACGATGGCACCGTTCACTCCAGACGATAGGACCGTTCACTCCGGACGATGGCACCGTTCACTCCGGACGATGGCACCGTTCACTAGTGAACGGTGCCACCGTTCACTCCGGACGATGGCACCGTTCACTCCGGACGATGGGACCGTTCACTCCGGACGATGGCACCGTTCACTCCGGACGATGGGACCGTTCACTCCGGACGATGGCACCGTTCACTCCGGACGATGGGACCGTTCACTCCGGACGATGACACCGTTCACTCCGGACGATGGCACCGTTCACTCCGGACGATGGGACCGTTCACTCCGGACGATGGCACCGTTCACTCCGGCTGATAGAGAGTTGTAAAAACCACTAGCTTTGTTTGGATTTGGGAATCGAAGAAGATACAGTTTTCGATTGGGGAAAAAAACTCGAGAAAGTTAAAAAAAGAAAGAAGAGAAATTGATATTGAATCGATTGATTTCAACGGATTTGTGGTGATTCGAAGTTTGGGTTTCGCAAAATCGCCGGAGACAATTGCCGATTGTAAAACCAATTTTAGCCGGGTGACCAACAAACCTCCAATTTTAGCCGGAAACTTTATGGGAATCGAGGTGAATCGACTTGATTTTCCGATCACGGCATGAATCGTCTTTCCTTTCGCCGTTTCAATGAGAGATAAGAGAGAGAGAGTCATGATGAATGAAAGAATAAAATGAGAAAAAAAAAAACACTTTTATATTTCTGTGTCAACCAATCACCGTAGGACACGTATCGTTCTCAATGGATTACCCAAAATGCTCCCTACACAACCGATACTCTACACTGTAGACTCAATAATGGGTTTTTTAATCAAAATTTTGGACCCAATTTTGAGAGAACCTCTTTGAGTACTGCCGAGTAATGTACCCAAATTAGGAGGAAACGTCTCAGAAGCCCTTAAAAAGATTTGACAAATCTCCTATCTCCCTCTCTATTCTTCATACCCCCACTTTCTTCAATAATATTCGATGAGACGATTTTACCCTTTTTGTTTTAATGAATTAGATTAAATTTTTTAAATTAAAAATAAAAAAACTCGTTTCCCAGCTTCTTTCTTCGACCCGACTCCGAGAAACTCCCGACCTCTCTCAACCCTGCCGCCGGCGATTCTTCCGTCGTCGGAGCTCCTACTGCTGTCGTTCTTCACTAAATCAAGTTGCATCAAGTTGTTCTTCAAAATGCAGGTGCGTTACTTCACTTTAGAGTTGCTTTTGGTTGAATTTGTTTTTGATTTGTAAATATAGAAATTCAATTGGATTTAGATCGAAGAAAGCTTAGCACATTGGGTGTTTTACAAAGGTTTATGGGTTGATGGAGCTATCTATTAGATAAGAAAGGGAATTGGCTCCTTTCAATTTCAGTGAATTGACTCGATTAGAACTCGTCTACCATTCGATTCGATTTTGATAGGAGAGAGAAGGTGGTGAAACTGGTAATACTGGTATGTTTAGTAAAAATAGTAAAACTAGTAGTAGTACTAATTTTGAATTTTTTATATTGGTTTGTTTGGCAGGATACAATATGCGAGAACGTCAGCCTACATTTTAAATATGAAGGACGCATGTATAGTATAATGTTCAAGAGGAATATAACATTGTTGATGTTAAAAGCAACGATACAGAGGAAGCTTAGGTTTGTTGAAAGTAATGTTCAGTTGCAGCTGAGCTACAAGCCACTACTGGTAGAAACATTGGAGCATTGTGAGCTTAATGATGATGAGGATGTTAATGTTTATCTAGACTCCGTTAATTATGAGAAGCGAAGATGTATGTTGTTTGTGAATGTTATCCCTTCTGAGCCTCAGCCTGAGCAAGTTCCCATAGTGCCCACAGTGCCCATAGTGGACCAAAGTTCTGTTGGTATGAACTATGAAAACCAATATGCGAAGGATGGTGAAATCGGACCTAACGCCATTGTTGTCTACGTAGGCAAAGAAAAGGATGTAGAGGGTGATTCTAATAAAGAGGGTGAACCCGAATCACGTGATGAAGGTGATGAATATACTGAGCCACGCCCTGTTGTAGAACCGTGTAAGTATATTGAACCATGGGATGACGGTTTGGATCTGACTAAACTTCAAGAATTTCCAAACAAGAAGGCATTGCAAGATGTGGTGGATAGAGCTTCATTCGCTAACTGTTTTAGTTTTGAAATAGTAAAGTCGGACAAGGTGCGTTATGTGGTCAAATGTCCTAAAGAAGGATGTAACTGGGGTTTACGAGGTGGTAGGATTCGAGGTACAGATATTTTCTCGATTAGAAGGCACAACAAGATGCATACATGCTCTCGGGCTAGTCAAAGTTCAAGCAATAGTAAGAGGCAAGGCACTCCACAATTAGTTGCTTCTCTTTTACATTGTGATTATCCAGGGCAAATGGAAACTCCACCTCCGAAAATTATCATGGATCTTGTCAAGACAAAATTAGGTGTTGATATATCATATTCCACGGCATTGAGAGGGAAAAATCAAGCTGTTACTGATTTGAAAGGTAGCCCAGAAGAAAGCTACAAGATGCTGCGATGTTATCTGCACATGTTAGAGAAAGTTAATCATGGTACAAGATCATATGTTCATTGCAATGAGAATAATAAATTCATGTACTTGTTCATAGCTTTGGGAGCTAGCATTGAAGGATTTAAAGTCATGAGGAAAGTTATAACTATGGATGCAACTTTTCTAAAGAACGGATATAAGGGTGTTCTTGTTTTTGCGTCGGCTCAAGATCCTAACCGTCACCATTATCCCTTGGCGTTTGGTGTTCTTGATGGTGAGAATGATGCAAGTTGGAATTGGTTTTTGGAGATGTTGAAAACTGTTGTTGGGGATTCTTCTGAAATAGTATTTATGACTGACAGAAATACAAGTCTCATAAAAGCTATAGCTAATGTGTATCCTCTGGCTCATCATGGTTTTTGTATATGGCATTTATCCCAAAATGTGAAAGGTTATGCTCGTAACGTGAACAAAGACGTTGTTGCATGGAGATTCATGGAGTGTAGTAGGTTTTACACAGTGGCTGAGTTCAACATTGCTTACGCATCTTTTACGACAAGATATCCTTCTGCTGCCAAGTATCTTGAAGAATCTACCCAGAAAGAAAGATGGGCAAGATGTGTTTTTCCAGGAGATAGATACAACCTAGACACAAGCAACTGTGTTGAATCGTTGAACAGTGTATTCAAAGATGCAAGGAGGTACTCCTTGATACCCATGCTTGATGCAATAGTTAAAAAATTCTCTGAATGGTTTAATGAACATCGGAAAGATGCTGTGTCTGGATCAGTCGCAAATAAATTGGTGCCTTTAGTGGAGAACTACTTACATGATTTATGGGCAACTGCTGAGAAACTAAAGGTGATAGAGCTAAATGGTTTCGAGCTTGAATACAATGTCATTGACAGTGACGGAAAGCCTTATTTGGTGAAGTTGCGATTGAGAAGTTGCAGTTGCAGGTTTTTCGATATACAAAAGTATCCTTGTGTGCATGCATTGGCGTCTTTCATTACATTCCAAAAATATGGAGGTAAGGATTTCGAGTTACATGAGTTGTGTTCTAAGTATTATTGGACGGAGCTGTGGGCAATTGCATATTGCAGAACAATTTATTTAGTACCTGATAAGTCTCGATGGGATGTCCTAGATGACGTCCAAGATATGGAGATCATGCCTCCGAATCGGAAAATAAGAGGGGGAAGAAAGAAAACAAAAAGGTATGCATCTGCTGGGGAAAAACGACCAAAAACTCGACCTAGGACGCAGAATAAAAGGCGCCGGAGACAAGGACTCCAATGGTTGTTATTTGGAGATAATGTTCATGTTTGATTCACCTCTTCATGTATCAATTGTGTTTGGTTTGAAACTTAATGTAAAACTTAATTTGAAGTCTATTAATGTTTTCTTCTTTCAAAATATGTGTATATGAGAGCGTAGAACTGGCAGAACTAAGATAAAACTGGTAAAAATAATAAAATTGATACTACCTAAAACCACTACATATTGTATAATACATATTGTATTGTAGTATAAATGAATAATTTTCGAAAATATACCAATTTTAATTTATTTATGAAAGAATCTTAACAAGTGTTTCCTTACACTTTTAATGTCACTTTGTAAATAATTACCAAGTAAGTATGAAAAAAGTTATAGAATTACAAGTTTTAACTTATGAAGTTGCAAAAAGCTTGTAATTGTATGTTAGTTAAGTTTAATCAACTGTAAAACTAAAAAAAGTAATGCTAAGGTTTAGTAAAACTAATTAAACTGAGAAACCTCTAAAGTACAACTATTTGCAAGTTGAGTGCAACCGCATTACTCGGTAAAACTGTGTGTGAACACACAGTGTGAACGCACACATCTTTTACACGTGGCCAGAATTTCGTTTTTCTTTCTTTCTTCACGAGAGCATGAAGATTTATTTATTTATCTTCACGTCAGCTCATTCTCATCCATTCATTCATTTTCTTCGAAACCTAAAAGTCAGAATCTCTTCTCTCATCTTTAAAGTCGAATTCTAGATCTATTTCTCTCCTTCAAACTATGGAACAATTTGAGGCCGACCCATACTATGCTGATCAGAAGAAGGCGAGGAAGTTAGAAGCGTGGCGACAAGCCGTAGCCGATGGTGATTTGGGCATGCCTCGAATTTGCCCATGTGGCAAACGAATCGTCAATGAGATCTCTCCAACAGAAACAGAGAAAAAGAGATGGTTTACTTGCGTTAAGTATAAGGTAAATTAAATTTAATCAAATACAATTGAGAGACCTGAGTATGATGTCTGTTCGTTGATATATTTTGCAGGATGATGGATTGCACAGGCGGAAAAATTGGGCTGATGCAATTGAAGAAGAAACCCAAACCTTAAGGAAAGATGTTGATAACCATTGGGAGAGATTGAGGGAATTTGATCCCCATCATACTAAGATCTATAATTTGCAGATGGAGCTTAAGGAGAAGAGTGACGAGATTGTCAAACTAAAGGAGGAGTTGGCGTTGCTTACAACTCGAGTCGATCTCCTGGATAGGTTGTGTTTTGATTGATATTATCTGGGTCGATCTTATTCTACGTTGGTTTAAAACTTGTTGAATCAGTTTCTGTTTCTTATATTTTCCTTGAATTCTCTTGTTGAATCAGTTTATTATCTTTCATGTGACTTCTCTTGTTGAATCATGATGTTCTATCTCTCTTTTATGTGACTTCTAGGATTATGCCTCCTTCTTGAATTGAATCGTGTTCTATATTTTTCTTATATGAATTCTCTACTTTTTGTTTAGTTTTACCAAAAATACGAACGGAAAATCCAAGAAAATAACGTAGTTTTGCATAGTTTTACTAGTAATACCAGTTCCAATCGCAAATCCAACAAAATAACGAAGTTTTACATAGTTTTACTAGTACTACGATGAAAAATCAAAGAAAATAACCTAGTTTTACTACTTCTTAGACCTTTTCCTCTTCGTCCCTCTCCCTCCTTCTTGCGAAGTACTCGGTTGCTCATCAGCTACAGGCGCCTGACATGAAACCAAATTTTGTTAACACCTTCTAGTATTATCAAGTATTACTATAGTATTACGAAGTATTACCTTTGGTTTCTCTTGCTCTTTCACATATACTTCCAACGGTTCGATCCTTTTTTCAAGCCCATCAATCTTCGCCGAAATGTTATCGAATTGGGTTTTCATATCCTGCTTCATGGTCCTTAGAAGATCCACCAACTCAATAGTATCTTCTCTCGGTTGTTCATTGGCGACTATTTCCTCATTCGCATTGTTTTGTCCTGAACGAGTAGCCACATCGGCTGTGTACATCTCCTCCAAAAGTACAGGTAGTCCTCTACGAATGCGCCACATCCAACTGGCGACTACGACATCATGGGTATCCTCTTCCTCAGCTTCTTCCATGATTAAATCGAGAAGAGGAATTTCTTCATCATTATGAGGGATCACACTAGCAATTGCCTGTGTAAACGAGCATACTTTAGATACATTACAAACCAATTTATTCAAATGATTAATAATGGCAATTACTAGGATAACTAACCGTTGTTGTACCAAGTGTATCACCAATATTCTTTAGAGGAAAACCTTTCTGACCGGTATTCTTAAATTTCCTCCTGCACATCCTAGGACAACTTTCATCCGCCTCAGGAATTTGGTCAACATAAGTGTTCGCTAAAATTGGAACTGCCTCAAATAGTAAAAACTACACAACACAAAGAAAAAAACTAAAATCAGCTTCACATATAAGAAATATCAATAATGAGAAAACTTCAAATTTTAAACTTACTAACCTCCAATGGAATACAGAAACCTGGAACAGGCCATAACGCATTCTCTTTAACCACGACCCCATCAAAATGCCTCATTGTATGGGAAATCTCTTCTAGCATGTTCTCGAATGATAATCTCCCCAAGGAAAAGACACACAAAAACCTAGATCATTCACTGCGCTTACAACAAAATCATCAATACCCATGGCATCTCTCCCCGAGTCTTTTGTATAGCCTGCAATGATGCTTCCTAAAAAGTAGAGAACCGCCATCTTCAACCTATCACGAGTACGATCTGGTTGCATTACCATTAGCTGTCTCCTCACATCTTCAAGTGTAATCTTTTTTTTTCGTAAAAAAAACTTCCTTCGAAACTCGATACCACCGGCTTCCTTGTAATCAAGTGGATAGCTCCGACAATCTAATCCAGACATCAAAGCATGTTCTCTCAGACCATACCGGATTGGAACACCATTCACAACAAACCATGCTTCCTTCTTTTTTTCGATTTTAGCTGTTCGAAGTAAGAGCAACCACATTCCCATAAGCTTGTGGTTTGGTTCCCTTGGCATGTGGAAAATGTGCTTGAATTGTGGATGTTTCTCAAACCAATCCCTCTCAGAACGAGTCAGTGGATACTCTAAATTATCCAGCGTTTTCAAGGTTTCAAAAATATGACACCTTGTCGATAGCTTGATTTTCTTGTTGTACTGACTAGGCTCGAAGTGCATTCCTAAAGGTTGCATCGCTTCTATTTCCTCTGATTCCTGCAACAATAACAGGTTTACATGAGTTATAAAAAATTATACAACAACTAGTTGTACCAGTTCTACTAGTTCTACACCACCTACTTGTACTAGTTCTACACCCAATAGTTGCACCTGTTCTACTAGTTCTACACCCGATAGTTGCACCACTTCTACTAGTTCTACACCCAATAGTTGCACAGACTTGTTGTACTTACACTTGCATCGTTTTCTTCTTCCCCTTCTTCACCTTCTTCTCCTTCATTGTTTTCTTCTTCCCCTTCATCGTCTTCTTCTTCCCCTTCTTCACTTTCTTCTCCTTCATTGTTTTCTTCTTCCCCTTCATCGTCTTCTTCTTCCCCTTCTTCACCGTTTTCTTCTTCCACTTCATCTTTTTCTTCTTCGCCTTCATCGTTTCCTTCTTCCACTTCATCTTTTTCTTCTTCCCCTTCATCGTTTCCTTCTTCCTCTTCATTGTTTCCTTCTTCTTCTCCATCGATTGATTCCACAGAAGTAGATCTCTCATTATCTCCTCCTTCTTCATCATCTTCTTCTTCATTACTTGATTCCGGAGTAGCGGATTTTGCTTTCTCTACTTCGTTCGCATTTTCTCTTCCGACCACCGGATTGGGTTCCTCCGAAACTCGACTTTCACTTTCTTCCGCCACCGTACTCAAAGCTCTCTCTCCTCCTACTATCGCCGGACTCAAACCCGACACACCTACTTCCGGCGAATCGGATTTTGCTTTCGAACCACCATCTCCTTCGAGATCTTCTTCTCTTTCAAACGCTCACTCCTCCTCAGACGACCCCCCCTTGTTTTCACCATCTTCTTACTCAATTTTTGGGTGATTGAATGAAAACGAGAAAACCTAGTTCTACAGTTTCACCCAAATCACTCGATTCGAATTTCCCGAGCAGTTTTAATTTACAGTTTTTTTAAAACAAAAAACCGATTCAGTTTTTTTTTTATTTTGGGTCTTAGATCCGATTCAGTTTTTTGGGTGGATACTACCCAGGTATTTTTTGTAAATATCTAAGTTTTCTTTGGACAAGAATGTAAAACAACACATTCTCGATTTAAAAAAAAATCAAAAACAAAAGCAAAAAAATTGAGGGACTTATGAGATTGTCAGTATTGTTTTAGGGAGTTCTGAGCCGAAAAGGGTGTGTAATCATAAATCATCTCTCCCAAACTATTGGTTCTCGAGCGTGAGACCTTAAATCCTCCCATTTTTCTATATGTAGAATTGTTGATGTTTCTTTTAGAGCATTTTCATCTAAAAAGTTTCACTAATAGGGTAATGCCATGAGTTATTTCAAAATTAGTTTAAATTACAAAATATAATTTAATGGCTAAGAATTATTTTTTAAATAATAAAATTATGGAGGATACATGGAGAAAAAAATGATTAGATAGTATAATCAACCTATATACACCACATTGTTCAATAGACATAAGCAGAGTTATTTAAAGACTAGGAACTAATATAACTTGCAGAAACAACAGTTTAGTAGAGCAATCATAAGCAAAGTTGGTGTTGCATTTGTTCAATAGATAAAAATATAACATACGAGTTAAGAGCCATTTAGATAGGATCCTCTTGATTCAATCTTCATGAAGATCTAATCCGTTAATCTTGATTCATGTTTCTAGAACACTTTCATGTATGGGCAAGAGCTTCAACTTGTTTATAGATCGGTCTTTGGTCGGTCTATATCCCATAAATCAGATACCATTAGTTCTGCTGATATATATATAGAGCGATTCAAATCATCAATGACTAGCTCATACAGAGAGATTATGTATCAAGATATTGTAAACCAACCATGTGCCCATGTTAAGATCACAGAGAGAGAGATCCAGAGGACTGAATTAAATTGGAATACAGATCAATCTAGCAAACGAAGAAATTGCACCAAAACATGGAATTAAGGGTCTTGGGACAGAGTGCGTTTGCCTCTCAAAGACAATTATCACAAAAAAAAATTAGAAAAAAAAAAAAGAGAGATTGTGCCAGTAGATTAAGGGCCTAGATAATCATGATTTATTATCAGATCCAGGCGAGTGATACTGACTAAATTCCTATTTCGCAAGTTATGATATTCATAAAATTGATTGGATCGTGAAAACCTTAACCCAATCAAAGAAGCTGAGACTTGCTTTCAAACAAAACAAAGAAATTATCTACCCAAAAAATAGAACAAAGAACTAATCTACGAACGGAGAGAGCATGCCAAAATTTTGAAAGATTAACTTAAGCCTAGAGAGAGAGAGAGAAAGAGGCGTTATTCTTGAAGAGAAAGAACAGAGTTTATATAGTATGAGATTAGAGAGGTGGAAGATTAGGGTTTCTGGTTATTGGACTCAATGATTATATCAGCCCAGCCCAATAAAAGCCCATTTATACTCTTGACGAGGTCTTTTCGTATTTCAGACTCGGTTTATTTCTGATTCAGGGTTTTCAGATTTCTTGGTTTGTAGTTAATGTCAATAAATTCCGGTTTACATCGGACTTGTGGTATTTCTTTTTGGAGAATTCATCTCTAGTGCCCCTATACCAGAAATTGTACGATATATCCCCTAGTTGTACCAGTTGCACCTCGTATAGTTGTACGATATATCCCCTAGTTGTACCAGTTGTACCGCGCATAGTGGGATTCGAACCCTGGGCGCACGCGTGCACTTAGAGCTCGCAACCACTGAGCTACTGTGTTTTTCGTTGAACAATTACTGATTTAATTATATTTAACCTAAAACAATATTCATTAAGGGTAATATTGTCTTTTTACCATTAAGGGAGTTTTGAGAATTTGTTTTGATAGAAAGGGTGTTATGAGATTTTAGCTCTTTCTTTTTGTGTCACGAACCACATATGTAATCCTAACCAACATTTTATATACAAAAGGGTCTAAACATCACTTTATACCTTTTTTTTTTTTTTTTTTTCGAACGAAGGAATTTACTAGTAACTAGTAAGGCCATATTTATCGGTAAAACATAAGGTTGATCTTGGGCTTTTTTATAATCCGAAAAAATGAACAGAGTAAATAAGATCGGGCCTTCTGATCTTATTTTAGATCAGTTCTTCGGGTGATCTAAGGGCACGTGTCCGAACGAGATTGGTTGGAAATTATTTTCTCTTCGTATCATTTTCTTTCTCTTCATTCGGGTTTTCGCGATTTTTTTTCTTGTTCTCTCCGAAGAGGCGAAACGGCGAAACGCCGAGAGATTTCTTCGTCTCCGATTCCGGTGTGTTCCGACCACTTCCGGTGATCTCTGCTTCTCCTCCTCTCCTCGTCTCGTCGTGTCCACCGATCTCGTCGTCTCCACTGTCTCCTCTGTCTCGCGAAGTCAACCGATCTCTTAGTGTCCTCGTCTTCTATGTCTCCTCTGTCTCATCTATCTCCTCCGGCTTTATAGAGAAGGTAAGCTCCGGCGATTTAAACCTAATCTCATTTCTGAATTTGGTTTTCGATTTAGGTTTTCAATTTTAGGGTTTCGATTTAGGGTTTTCAAATTTAGGGTTTCGATTTAGGGTTTTAAATTTAGGGTTTCAATTTAGGGTTTTCAATTTTAGGGATTCGATTTAGGGTTTTCAATTTTAGGGATTCGATTTAGGGTTTTCAATTTTAGGGATTCGATTTAGGGTTTTCAATTTTAGGGTTTCGATTTAGGGTTTTCAATTTTAGGGTTTCGATTTTATGCCTTCGATTTTATGCATGTCGTGTGTTGTATTGAAAATGAGAATTAATAGATTTGTATGAGTGAATTATAATCGTTTTTGTCCTCTAATTGAATTCAACTTTACACCCATAAACGTTAATCGATTTTGGCTTGTTTTCGGTTTTTTTATGAGGCATATAGGTGAGGCTAAGGAGGGCAAATAAAATCGGACCACCAACAACAACATTCCTCACTCGCAAGTAAAAGGTAAGTCAAATGATTTGTGTCTAAAAAATGCTTTGTTCGTTTGTTTGTTTGTGAATAAATTCCTTACTCGCAAGTTAAAGGTAAACTTGTTTTAAAAAATGGTTTTAAAAAATGGTTTGATGTTTAGTTGTGATGGTAACGTTTGAAAAAATGTTTGATGTTTAGTTGTGATGGTAAACTGGTTTAAAAAAATGTTTGATGTTTAGTTGTAATTTACTTTGGCCAAAATCCCTTTCTCGTTCTCCCACACGTCTCTAAACTTTAGTTGTGATGGTAACAAAACTGAATGTAGTTGTGTAGTAACTGATTATTAAGACATTTTTAGTGGTTGTAGTTGCCATGAATGTGTTGTTTGCTTGGTTTTTCTGATGGTGTGATGGTCTATGTTAGTTTAGTTGTGATAGTGTAGGCTATAGTTGTAAAATGCGATGGTCTGTGTTTGTTTAGTTGTGATTTTCTTTGGTCTATTATTTAAAACACTAAATGTCCATTATTTACTTCTGATTTGACTGAAGTAGGTAATGGTTATTTAGAATTAAAATTCTCTAACAACACAAAACTTTGAATTAAATGATCTTCTTTACTTCTCTATATTATCCAATCTCATTTCCTTCTTTCTTACCAATCTATATAATCCAATCTTCCTCACCTTCTTCTGTTCTAAATCATTACTTCTCTTCCTCACCTTCTTCCGTTTTAAATCATTACTTATCTTCCTTACCTTCTTCCCTTTAACCTCTGCTTGCTATGGAATCAAATAATAATCCTAATAGTCAGTCTCAACCCTACTTTAGTCTTCTAAACTTTCCATACGACAGCTTTGATCCCAATGTAAACCTTGGTTCCTCTCAAATCCCTTCTTTTAGTTCACAAACTAGTTCACAGCCGAGTCAACCTCCTAATCAAACAGAAGAGACAGCAGAACAACGTAGGGAGAGAAGGCTGTGGTCCGCACAAGATGACTTAGTCCTAATAAGCGCCTGGTTAAACACATCGAAGGATGGGATTGTTGGGAATGATCAACCGTATGGGTCCTTTTGGAAGCGCATTGGTGAATATTATGCAACAAGTGATCATGTCCTTGGTGGTGGTGAACCAAGGCTCTCAGATCATTGTAGACAACGATGGCAAAAAATCAGCAGGGAGGTCAGTAAGTTCTGTGGAGCATACGCAGAGGCAAAGGGTGAGAAAGCTAGTGGCATGAATGATGTGGATATTCTGCAGAATGCTCACCAACTATACACGAAGCTGTACAAGAAGAAGTTTGGTTTGGAGTATGCTTGGAATGTGCTTCGCTATGAACAGAAATTGATAAATTTAGAGCCTATGAACCCCACTCCAAAGACAACCACCTCTTCCAAAAGGAAAGCGGATGAGGCTGCACCATCTTCTGAGTCTATTGTGGGTGAGCACGAGAGCAGGCCTGCTGGAATAAAGGCAATGAAAAAAGCGAGGAACAAAGGTAAAGAGAAGGCTGCACCATCGACAGATTTTAGTCAAATGTGGGAGATCAAAAAGAAGGATTTAGAGGGCATGAAAGAAATTCAAAAGATGTCCATTCTTGACACTCTCATTGCCAAGAAAGAAACGCTAGATGAAGATGAAAAAGCTCTAAAGAAGAAGCTAATGGCTGAACTGTTTTAGCTTTAGGGTTTATGCTTGTTTATGTTTATGAACAAGCTTTTAAGTTTAGTTTTATTTGATGTTTTTAATGAATCGGCTTATGTATGTTTTTTTGATGTTTTTAATGAATCGGCTTATGTATATGTTTATGTGTTTTCAGAAACTTAAATATATGTTTCGGTTTCTAATGAATGTCGATTGTTTTGGTTTGTTTTGGTTTCTAATCTCATGTCGAATGTATATGTTTTGGTTTCAGGTATAGGAAGACATGTTCTCTAACTATGACGATGGCATAAACAGCCCCTTAAACTATAGTTCCGATACAGAAGATGAGGCTGAGACCTGTTACTATGAACCGCAACCATCAACCGAGATTGGACCACTACATAGTCTGTCGAACCGTGAACCTGAACCACTACCTAGTCTATCGAACCGTGATGCTCAACCCAAGGACCAAGTGATCCAACTCAAGGACCAAGTGATCCAGCTCAACGACCAAATGGTCCAGCTCAAGGTACTTGTGATCCAGCTCAAAGATCAAATATTCCAGCTCAAGGACCGAGTGATCCAGCTGACGGACAAAGTGAACCAGGTCAAGTAATTATTGTGTTGGATAATTGGGTTGTTGTTGCTTTCGGATGGTATTGAAAAGATGTTTGGTTATTGTTGTTTCTTTTGGTGTTGCAACCCGTGATGTTGGTTGTTGTTGTTTCTTTTCGAATTATGAACCCGTGATGTTTTCTTTGGAATTTTGTTTAGGCTAGGTTGATATGTTTAGTTTGGTGAACCCGTGATGTACTCTGTCTATATTACCCGTGATGTTTAGTTTGGAATTTGTTTCCCATCACTCTATATGTATGAGAAGAGCAAAAGGTTTCACAAGATCAAAAACAAACATTTCTCTCAACAAAACAAACATTTGTGTTCTATAAACAAAACACAAACATTTCTTTCTCTCACCAAGCTCAAATATTTCTTTCTTTCATCAAACACAAACATTTCTTTTCTTAAAAAACTATCATTTCCTTCTCACCCAAAACAAATATTTCTTTCTTTTCTTCATTGCTATGACATCCTCTTCCAACAATTTTCACTACCATTATGACCCAAATAATGATAGTATAAGCCAATACTTTCAAGAGCAATTTAATAATCAATTTGAAGCTGTTGAAGAGAAAATTCATGTGTAAAGGAAACCACGTGAATATATTGATAGAAAACGAGAAGAAGGGCATGAACGTTTGTGGAACGATTATTTTTCTGATAATCCGACTTACAATGCTCACCACTTCCGGTGGCGGTTTCGAATGAACAAGCCGTTGTTCTTGCGTATTGTGAATCGTCTCAGTGAAGAAGTTCCATATTTTAAGCCAAAAAAGGATGCAACCTTCCGGAATGGTCTATCACCCCTACAACAATGTACTGCAGCAATTCGACTTTTAGCGTATGGGACCGCGACGGACTCGGTTGACGAATACATACGTCTTGCAGCTTGTACTGCTCGTAAATGTTTGGAACATTTTGTCGTCGGGATAGTTGACTTGTTTAGCACTGAATACCTACGCCGACCAACACCAGAGGATCTTCAAAGGCTACTATTTTATGGAGAACAGAGGGGTTTTCCCGGGATGGTTGGAAGCATTGACTGTATGCACTGGCAGTGGAAAAATTGCCCAACCGCTTGGAAAGGAATGTATTCAAGAGGCACCGATAAGCCAACAATTGTTTTGGAGGCAGTAGCTTCACAAGATCTCTGGATATGGCACGCATTTTTTGGAGCTCCAGGTACTTGTAACGATTTAAATGTCCTTGATCAATCACCAGTATTTAATGACATTATTTACGGTCGAGCTCCCGAAGTTACGTACTATGTCAACGGAAATGAGTTTAATTTGGCTTACTATCTGACGGATGGTATTTACCCGGAGTGGGCGACATTTGTTAAATCCATCCCACAACCACAACATCCGAAACATCGTTTATTTGCACAAAAACAAGAAGGTGCACGAAAAGATGTTGAGCGTGCATTTGGAGTCTTGCAATCTAGATTCGCCATGATTAAAAATCCAACTCTTTTATGGTCAAAGGGTAAAATTGCATATATAATGAGAGCATGTCTCATACTGCATAATATGATTGTCGAAGATGAACGAGATTCATACACACTCTATGACGAACAAGAATTCCAACAAGAAGATGGAACTGGAACTACTCCGGATCTTACCTTTTCAGTAACTATGTCTTCAAATCTTGAAGGTTTAGGTGATGGCCATACATTAATTCGTGATAAACAAGCACATCGCAAATTAAAGGAGGATTTGATTGAGAATATTTGGAATAAATTTGGTCATATGTATCAATTAAATAAAATGTTTGTCTTCTTTAATTAATTAAGTATTATGTTTGTTTTTTTTTTTAATAAAAGTTTTATAAGTTTGCAATTAAAATATTATTTTATAAATTTTAAAAATTGTAATATGTTTAACAAGAATATTAATAAACATTATATTATTAAATATTATAAACATATTTAAATTATTTATTAAACATTAATCTTTGTATTTATTAAACATTTTTAAATTTCTAAAAGAATATTATATTATTAAATCTTAAGATCTTATACATGTTCTCCCAATAACTAACTTCTTAACAAAAGTTCTTAAGACCTGATCTTACAATATTTTGTCAATATTTTTCTTCTAAGAACACCCTCACCTGATCCCCCTATAAACATGCCCTAAGGATTGCTTGGTAATGGAACTTTTTTGTGCTCTAGCCTAATTCAGTTCCTATTATTGTCTGTTACGTTGAGCCATTTGAACTGCATTTTCGCCAATGTGGTCATCGAGAGAACTAGGATGGATAGTTCTTGTGAAGAGGATCTTGAAATGTATGATTTGTCGCGAGAGGAATAGTTTAGTAGAATTCACAAGAACTTCCCGTTTGTCGCGGAGCCAAAGAACGACAAGTGCAGCAAGAGCGAAAGCAAATGAAACTGCGGTGATCATAAACAAACCGCAGAATCGGTAAAGGGTTATAGGATTTGATGTATCATCGCTTGTGTGTGGAAGTATATTATCGAACCATGTTTTCTCCATCTCGTTTAGCTTCTCGCTCGTCCTTAACTTTATTATTTCTCGGGACACATTAGGCACCAACATAAAGCCCTTTTGAAACATAAATATGGTATAACAAACCAAATATTTATTTATTTTTGTCAGCAAGTCAAAAGTAAATAAAAGAGTAAGGAAGCTTATGAATATGAAGAAGAAGGATACATACAAAGCCGAAACCGTTGGTGGTAGATTGTGTCTTGACCATGAGAAAATGTGTCGGATTCTCACCTAGGAGAACTTGAAGGTATGGCAACTCATCAACAACAAACGAGACAGTTCTGTTTAACAATGCTTGAGCATAATCTGCAGCACTATTGAGACCAAGGGATCCTTGGAACTCCTTGTTCTCAGATCTTTCTATCAACCAAACTATAATGCCGGTCAAGACAAAGAAAGCTGCACTTGTTATCCAAAGATCTGGTGTTAAAGGTTGGAAGAACACCCACATACTCCTCTCCTTTGCTGGTACAATACCAAGACCCATTTCTGTGAATGGCAACGTAAAATCAACATACATAGATCTGTTCGAAGTGATTGTAATATCTCCCACGGCCGCATCATATTTGTCTTTCTGTGGGATGCAACACAAAATTTTAATGGAATCGATAATGTCTCCACACACTCTACATTGATCAAATAAAATATTTTTAAAAATAGTAAACATAGACATGGTTAGTACCTGGCTATGAAGTGCATATGCAAGATTTTCGTAGTTACTTCCATTAAGCCAAGGTATGTACTCTATCTCTCATAGTTGAAAGGACTAATTGAAGCTCTAAAGACTTCTATACAAAAACCTTCAACAATTAAATCATTGGTTACTGGATCAGTCTCCACTTTCATCGGTCTTGGAAATCTATTGCTAGATGTAACCAACACCCTCAGCTTTTTACGATCGCTGTTTCTTAGATTCCCGTTCGGTGTTTGAGCAGACCCACCAGGCCAAATTATAGTCTTTAGCATGTTAAGAGCAGAAGATAAATGTCTTCTATTGCTAAAACTACCGTTAGAATTCCAGAATCCTATCCTTCTCTCACCTGATCCTATCATATTCACAATCTCAAACTTTTCTGATAACAACTTCTTATCATTTAATTGAAATTTACCACTCAAACCCTTCAACCTAGTATCTGTGATTGCTTCAAGGAGAGTTAATGACACATTTGACGTCCTTGTTACTTCCAATGCACTCGCCAGAGCCCAAACGATATCATGAGCCCATAAGCTAGAGATACTCAACCGAGTGATGTCCACTTCTTCAACAGGCAGTGAGTTTTTCAATCTCATAGTGAAATTTTGAAGCTCTTTTGTCATTGGGATGTAAGATTTGAAACCAACCACACCTTCCATTGCCTCCTTTACAAAATCATCAGTGGACTCATGGAAACTGGTCATGCTTTTTGCAGTGAGTATCCAAGCAAACCCATCACTCATCAACCCTAGTCTCGCAGCACATGGGAAGAGATGAGTTGCAATAGCTTCAGACAAGTGAACAACAAAGACAGTAGTTCCCAAGTCCTTCAGCTTCTGTAACCGATCCATCACAAAACCCTCATTTGAAGAGACAGTAAAAACAACCTTGGACTGTACACGAACGTTGTTCTCATAAAAATGCTCCACCATAAGTTACATACTCTCTCTCCAATCATCGTGATTCATAAACAAGAGCAACACTGTTCCAATCAAACCCATTAATAAAAGATGTAATCCCCTTTGCCTCAGAGGCAGAATCATGTGTGGCTTGGATCAAGCGACTGTATTTGCTCAATGACAATGAAACCGGAGAGTTAAGTGAAACCACAGGAACCCTAGCTTTCTCTCCAAGTTCCCCTAGAAGCTTAGCTTCTAGCAACGAGTTCCCGCTAATAATTCCTTCTACTCCTTCGTTTTGCAGCAGATCTACAGCTGTTTCATTCACAAAAGATACAAAACCAAGATTGTGAGCGTGAATGAAGACAAAGAAAGAAGAGGCTTTATGTAGAGAATAAGTGTGTTGCCAGAAGCAAGAGCAAGAAGAGGCTCTCCATGAGAGTTTCTGAATGAAAGAGAGATTCTTGTTTTGTAATCATTGTGTAGAGCGTAGAAATCGGAAAGCGCCATGGAAACAGAGCTTTTCACTATCTTGCCTTCCACGGGACCCAAATCCAAAACAAACCCGACCCGGACTCGGACCTTTTCATGTCCGGACCTGAAACGTCCATCAACGTCGTGTTTTTGAGTAGAAGCAAAAGAGCTGGAGATGAAGAAGAGAAGCAAAAGAAGAAGAAACGACAGCAAGATTGGTTTTTGAATACAAAATTTCTCCATTAAAAAATCTAGAGAAAGTCCATGTTTGTTGGCTTGTTGTTTTAGTCTTTATCTTTTAGGATTTTTACATGAATTAAGAAAAACATTTAATGTTTAACAATAAGTGTATTATTTATTTATAATAACATATTTTATAATTATTAACCAATAGTATTTCATCAAACTTTTAAATTTTCATTTAATGATTTTTGAAATTTACAATTTCTTATCATTAATCTCTATATTAGTAAAAGAGAAGTACAACTTCTCCTTTAGACGAAAATATCCCTCTCGAAATTTGTTGATTTCATATCTTTTTTTTCTTTTTTTTGTTGATAGACATATCATTAAGGTTAAAGATGACATTTAAACCTATTGAGTCGGGTTTGAAATTATATTTTATCAGAAAATTCAAAATTGGATATCTGGGTAGGAATTATTGAGGAACTTCTATTTACACCTTCTCTCACGTAACAATGGACTATTTTAGGCCTCCGGAAAAAAGTCTGCAAAATAGAGAATGATTTTCGTAACTCTTTTGCACAAAAAAAAAATTTTCGTAACTCTACATTAGATTATCTAAGATATCATTAAAGAGAGAAACTACAATCTATTCAATTGATTAATTACGATATTCAAATAAAATTAATTAGAAAGATATCAATATTTTAGGACTATTCCAAAATCCTACCAAACAGCATTTTGAGTTATGTGTTTCATTCCTAATTCATACTCCAATTTATTTTGAATCCTTAACTGCACCAAGAAAATTTATCATCATTGTTAAGAATTGTTAAGAATATATTACCCAATTAACTACTAAGATTTTTATCCCACATTTTACGAATATACCATAAATTATACTATCAAAGGATACCTAATGGAGACTACGTGACGACTTCCTATAAATACGATGTTACTTATCGTATCGGAAATCACCATATCTTCTTCACTTTCTCCTTTCTTCTTTCAAACCTTCTCCAATGGCTGCCGAGAACGTGCCTATCACATATCTGCAGTCCATTAAGCCATTCAGAACAGGATGGAGAGTTCAACTGAAAATCATTCATCTTGGAAGCAAAACATTGACTATTCCGGAGAAACCATTGAAATGGTTCTAGCAGATATTTCAGTAAGCTTACCGAACTCTTTACTATAATATACAATTCAAATGTATTGTTATCTATTGTTAGTGTTTTGAAGTTTAATATCTTTCCCTTTGTTAAATAGGGTACCCTGATTCATGCAACTGTTAAGAAACCACAGTTTGGGAAGTTCCAGCGACTGATCAAACCGGGGCAATGGGTAATTATTGATACTTTCACAATGACACAAAGAGCACAAACGTCGCCTAGACCAAAAAAACCTTTTCCAGTAAAAACATGACAAAGATTGGAAAGGAACATTTTTTTAAAGATCCAGTACTTAAGGCTTGGTTCGACCTAAACCGTAATTCTGAAGTTGCAAGACAACTGACTTTTGAGGAGATTCCTGAGTTTTTTACTTGGATCCCTAAAGGAAAATGCTTCAAACGAAGAAAGAGATCATTGAACACTCGAATAACTACTTATATTTCAAGTAAGTTTACTGGTAATTTATCCCTAAACTCCTGTTCCGTTTTCTTAAAGGACCATTAAGTGACGAAGATCTGAGGACTTATGATGGAGTTGTATATCCATCATACAAGGAAGCATGTTTGGCAAGAGGATTAATAGAAAAATGAAGTATTTGTTTTTTATGCTGCTTTTTTATTTTTTGTTCGTTTCAATTACTTTCCCTATTCCTATGTTTTGTTATCATTTTCAAGTGTCAAATAAATGACAAAGAATAATTTCTTATAGATTTAATCATTATTTTTAAAAACACACACACTAATCTTCCATTTTCAAGCAATTAAAGGAACAAAAAGCATAAGCAAAGTATTATTAATAAACAAACAGATTAGGACATACCTTCAATTTTTTCTCTGCTAAAATTTATCCTCTCTTATCAATAGCTCTTCCTCCAACAAAACGTTAAACAATGTCCTGACATTGAATAAAAAAAATACCTACACCTGGTCAGTATATTACCAATTATTCCCATATTACATTTTCTAATTATTTCAATTCAATACGAAGCCACACAAAATTATCTTAATGTACTTCTTTGAGGATTATTTACACATTAACTAAAAACTTCTAGAGTAATAAAAAGTTCACAATTTGGAAATTTTGCAAATTAAAACCAAAGATTAAAAACTTTAGAAATTAAGCTTATTGTATATGGCTTCATGTACTTTTACTCTATTGTAATAACCTGGGTTATAGGAAAGTACATCTCATTTGTTTTCCTGGATTAAATTGCAAAAGAAGTTAATCAGTAAGGATATATTATTCCAAATAAAACAATCAAACACGTTTTTAAGCTTAAACTACTTATCTTATGGATATTATGATGTCTTCATATATATATGCTTCGGTTTGTTTGTATAGGCTTTCACATGTACTGCATAAAATACAGGAAACATGTCAACTAATCAAATACGGTAATGATATATACTATTTTTAATATTAGTAATTATCCTTTAGAAAACTGATTTGGAGATATAGAACCATACAGAAAGAGTATAGACATGTAAAATCGAGAAAATATAAAGAAAATTTATTCATAATATCTAGCAACTTGCCAATCCAATTGAGTTGATAAATCGGGTCGCTAAACCCATGGGTCAAAACTGAATCATCCGATTGATAGCACCATCATCTCCATAGACAAACCCAATTGATTCGACTAATTGGAGCTTCTCTCATTTTACGATTTTTTTTTGTTCTTTCTTCAACATTCAGAGGATTGAAGAAGTACTGAATTTGATTTTACCCTCTTTTCTGAAAAATTGATCGTGAGAAGATGGAGATGAAAAGATTGATCGATTCCAAATTGGAGATGAAACGATGAAATATGAAAAATTGGGTATAATAATTGTTTAACAGACCTACAATTTTCCAGATACTAAGACAACTGTTTTTTAAAAAATCTTAATAGAAAGCCCACCGAAAACCACATCATAAATATCAAAAAAAAGTTAAACACAGACCCAAATTTGGAAGTGGACTTATTTAAAATTCAGCCCAATTCAGTTACTCACAAAATTGAATACATTTTACAGAACCACATTTAAAAGTCATAAAGTAAAAGTAATTATATACACTATGGTGAGCACATTGATGAATACATTTCGCATGTATACGATGCGTAAAAAAAAAAAAATATACATATCTATATTATTATGTACAACTTCGTATTAATAAAGACAAACATGTGAAATAATATTTCAATAATCGTGTTTCCACAACCACGTGTTAAGTAAAATGTTATTTCATTCTATTAATCACCAGAAAGTTTTGTTTAAATTAATTATTTCTAAAAAAGTAATGGCAAATTTGACAAATAGACAATATAATAAAGAGATACTATAACATTTAGTTATTCGTTTTAACAACATTAAAATATTCTCCCGCGATGCAGCGCGGCTTGGATCCTAGTTGATAAAAATATATAGAAAATTATATTTTATGATAAAAGAAAAAATACTAGAAAATCAGAGGGAGTATTATATATAACACGGGAAAAGGGTAAATTTCAACCCGTACTATTTCAAAAGTGTAAATTCCTATCCAGAAAACAGATCCGTGTGTTTTTCAACCTAAACCCTTACATAATTCAAATTTACTACCTAGACTTTGAATCGTTACCCATATTCCTACATTGACTCAAACAACGTTACTCAACCGTTAAATGTTTTGATCAATTTGACACGTAAGCGATGATGTGTCAAGGTCATTGGACTCGAAACCTTAAAACGGTGTCGCTTGCAATTAAGATCTTTCCCCGAATTAAAAACACGTCGCTTTAAACCTTTCATTGCAAACGACGTCGTTTACAATTAAGATCTTTCCCCAATTCAAAACATGTCGTTTTAACTTTTCATTACAAACGACGTCGTTTTAAGGTTTCGAGTCCAACGACCTTGACACATCATCGCTTACGTGTCAAATTGAACAAAACGTTTAACGGTTAACTAATGTTGTATGAGTCAATGTAGGAATACAGGTAACAATTCGAAGTCTAGGTAGTAAATTTAAATTATGTAGGGATTTAGGTTGAAAAACACACAGATCTGTTGTCTGGGTAGAAATTTACACTTTCGAAATAGTACGGGTTGAAATTTACCCTTTTCCCATATATAACACATGCCGTGTTTTGTTTTATCTCTGTCTTGTTGTCTTACATAAAATGTAATATACGGAGAAGATAAATTCGAAGTTTAGGATGATGACTTTTTTTATATGACTAAGTAATATCCCGCACAAATGCGCAGATTGTTGTATAATAGAATATATTAATTAATTTAAATTTATTTGATAATCATAAAAAGACTTAAAAAATTAATATAAATGTCATTAACATTTTTTCACTTTTATTTATTTAAATCATACAATATCAAAATATATAACTTATTTAAATATAATCATACATACATTATACATATTTCTTAAAATTATTTGTTTTTTATTGTTCAACTTTGATAATAATTTTCCTTAGTATTTTTGAGCATTTGAGGTAATAAAATATTATTAATAATAAAAATGAAATTTTATTATGTGATTTAAATATATAATTTAATTTTTTCATATAAACTAACACATAACCTTCAGTATCTAATAATTAGAATCTAACTATATTGAAAGTAAAAAATACATATTTTCCTACAAAACCATATCAATTGCAATCAAAGTTTTAAAATACAATTCCCAAAGATTTTTTTAATAAAAACCTTTTTTATATTCCCCTTATTTTAAGATATATATTGCTAGGTTTAGTTATAATTTTTAATCTTTGTAATAAAATCTAGATAGAAAATAAAAAATCAATGGTTTACAAAAAAAAATAAAAAAATAAAATAAAATCAATTTTTTATATATAGAAAATATTTAAAGTACATATTTGAATTAAATTAAAAATAGTGATTTTTATATAATTATATGTTGAATCACAAACTGAATATAATGATTATTATTCTAAAATAAGTGTATTACAATTTTGTTGGATGTAAGTGAGAGTTAAGAAAATTTGATTTTATAATTATATTACAATTTTTTTTTATATTCCCCTTAATTTAAGTTATATTGGTAGGCTTAGTTTTATTTTTTCATCCTTGTAGTAAAAGCTAGAAAGAAAACAAATATCAAACTGCTTTTTTATATAGCAAAATCCTTAAAGTACATATTTGAATTAAATTTTAAAATAATATTTTTTATATAATTATATGTTGAATCACAAAGTAAATATAATGATGAGTATTCTAAAATATATTTACTACAATCTTGTTGGAGGTAAGAGAGAGGTAAGAAAAATTGATTTGGTAATTATATTACCAAAAAAAAAATTTCATGAGAACATTTCAAATTTTAAGAATAAAATAAATATACATGAATTTGTAAGAACTAATCAAACATCTAAAGTAAAGAATTAAGATGTTCTCTTTAGCTTGATTCTCTTATTATGAGATGGTTATAACCAAAATATTATTATGGTCATTAAAATTTTATTATCCATATCAGAATACATGTGTATTTTAAATCAAAATAATATAAGAAAACAAAGAAGAAAAGAAGACATAAAACAAAGAAACAATAAAATTCAAAATAATGTAAATGTATAGTAAACAAAAAATATCATCAAACTCTTAATTGGGTTTTCAATCTATGCAAGAACATTATCAAAAAACAAAAAAAAATATTTAGGATTTGGGATATTGTGGAGGAGGATATGAGAATGATTATTTATAAGATAAAAAGTGATGGAAGTTACATTTCTAAAATAATTAAGTTAGAAGAGCTACAATTATAATTAATAGTGTGTTTAAATGAAAATGAATGAGGAGAAAAAGTCAATTCATAATTTATGTAATTTCAGTTACAATTTAATAGTAAAAAAATGAATTTAAAGTATGCATTAATGTATATGATTAAATGTGTTGTTTAATTAAAAGTAAATTTTAAAATTTTAAAAATTAAATGTCAAATGGACCAATAAGGAGAGAGTGGAACCTTACTTTTATGTATACTAGGTAATATCCCGCGCATATGCGCGGGTTGTTATATTACATATGTTAATTTATTTTAGTTTATGTCATAATCATGAAAATTTTCTGAGAATTTTTTTTAATAAATTTTTTTAAAATGGTATTTCTAATGTTGGTATTGAAAAAAAAATATTTTTTGAAATTCTTATTAAAAATACATATATAACAAACAAATTTCATAAATGTCAATAATACACTTTATTATTTCAAATCATAAAAATTTACTATGATATTCAAAACTTACCTAAAACATTTAATAATTAAATTACAAAATTATTTTTGAAGTATCAATTAAATATATTTCCTATAAAATCTATGTTAAAAATCCCAAATATTAATTTAAATTTTAATCTCTTTTATATTCACCTTAATTTAAGCTATATTGCTAGGTTAAATTCTAATGATTTCCTCTTTGTAGTAAGATTTTGGAAATGGGAATATCAATTTGTTTTTATATAGAAAATTGTTAAGTTACAAAATTTTGAATTAAAGAAACACTATAATGATCTTGATATAATTATATTTTGGATCAGAAGAACTAAATATAATGATGAGTATACAAATTCTCAAAAAAAATTGGAGGCAAGAGAGAGTTAAAAAATTTTAATTTAATAATTCGATTATAATAGTTAATTTTGTTAAAAAATTGCATACTTTTGACAATAAAATATATATACATGTATGAAGATGATTTATTTTGATTGATTCCCTCATTGGGCTTTGATTAAAATTAGTGTTGTTCAATCTGCATCGATAATTTTTTTTTAGCCACCAAATTTTTATTATACATATGTAATTGAATATTGAAAATAGTAAAAAGAGAAAGAAAGAAGGAAGAAATACATTAAAAAAAATTAAAATTGAATAAAAAATAAGATAAATCCAGTAAAATTTATAATCACACTCTTACCATGAGTTTTGAATTCATGCAAAACATAAACAAAACAAAGATGTTAATCCAACTCTTACAACACATATGAGATATAACAACATTTCATATTGGTGGGAGGTGAGGAAAGAATGATTAATTATAAGATGATAATCCAAATTAGATAATGGAGATGAAAGAACAATGTAAAATATTTATCATGCAGTCTCTAAAATTAAAATTTAGCATTAAAATTTTACAATGATATTTCATTTGGTTTTTTGTAACCCATACAACAAAAATCAAAAATCAAAAACAAAAAAAAAACAAAAAATGATTTGAGGTATTGTATATGAAAATGAGAGAAATGGAAGACAATGAGAGAATATGAAAATGTGAAAGTAAAAAATGCTAATATGAGAGAATGAGAGAATACTTTTTTATATGATAAGAATTTATGGAAGTTACAAAATAAAAGTGAGTGCATAATTATAACTTATTGTGTTTAAATAAAAATGAGTGGTGGAATATGATTAATGCATAATTTAATTATTTCAGTTATAATTTTGTTTTAAGGTGTGAGTTATAAATATTGTGTTAATTGGGTCTTAAATATTGTTTAAGCAATTAGCATTAAATGAAAATAAACCAATAAGGAGATAGTGAAAATGAATGGAAAAAGTCAATTTTATATATATACCAGGAAAAATCTCACGCATTGCGTGGGTTATATTAATATATTAGTTATATATATATATATTTAAAAATATAGTTATTTATATTAAATTTCTTATTAAGAGTAGTTGATTTTATATGTTCCAAGATAAAATACTTACACATAAACTTTTAAATACTCCCTCCGCTTCAAAATATAAGATGTTTTAATTAAAGCACGCAGATTAAGAAGTCTTTACTTTTAACAAGTTTAACCAATCAGAAACAATACTGCATAATAGAAATTACTAAACTAATCTAAAAGTTGCATAGAAACTTGAAAACATCATATATTATGAAACAAAAATTTATCTAAAACATCTTATATTTTGAAATGGAGGGAGTATGTAATATCATAAAACATTTATTTATTAAATTTAATAAAAATGTATGGTCAAATACTTAGGCATAGACTTTCTTGGGAATCATAGTATCTGAAATGTTAAATTTCTAAAAAAACTGAAATAATAAGAGATGTAGGAGAAGGAGATTATGAAGTAAGTATGATGTAAGAACTGAAAATGCAATATAGGAGTTGACGTAAAGACGTTTGGTAGCTAAAAATTAGGGGTTGAAGTAAATATTTTATTTAAAGGACGTAGGAGGAAATCATGGTTTCAGGTATTTATTTATTTTGATTTGGAATTCAAATTTCGAAACTGCTAACTTATGTTTTTGTATAGTAATTAGTAGAGGGGTTTGGGATATTTTATGATGGGAAGCAAATATTTTAGCGATTGTTTTGGTAAGAATTGACTATTCGCAACATAAAATTTACTGAGACGCTACATACATTTGAGATTCTAATGTACCTCTCCTGCTAGTTAAATAAACTTTTAACCTTCATCAGGGCCATAACCTGAAGCTCCTAAAGCTAACATTCCAGGAGCGAAGAATGCCAATTCATCCATCTGAATATAATAGAGAAAGAAACAATGTCATACCCACAAAGTTGTCGAGAAAGAAAAATCCAACAGGCCATATGAGAAAGTGAACAGGGAAAACCTAAGCAGCAAAGGAAAATAGTGGTGGCAGATCTCATTGTCTCACAATTCTATAACTCCATATGTATGTTTCTCTTTTCATCATTCAAGTTAGACTGTTTGTAGTCACTGACAACAGCTGCAGAGGAGAAGAAAGTATCAGATCCACACTAAAGAGTCATTATATAAAATTCACATATAAAGTGAAAAAAACTTAAAATTACCTGTGATAAAAACCACTAGAAATGCAATGCTTCCTCCATTCAAGTTTTGAGGTTGGAGAGACAGTCTGTAGTCACAGATAGCTGCAGAGGAGAAGAAAGCATCAGAACAACACTAAGAGTCATTATCGAAAAGGAAAATCTCATATATTAAGTGAAAAATTACCTGTGACAAACCTATGTTTTTGTTTTTATCCCAAGTGCTACAGCAGCAACCATCAAATCAGCTGAAACGAGAAAGAGAAAACAACATTAGAAGCAGGGTTAGTAGTATAACCTGGTAAATCTCAAAAATCCAAGTAAAAAAGAACAAAGAGAGGAGAACAGAGTTAACTTACCTTAGTCAGTCTTCATTCTTCAACCCGCCCTGCATAACATATACAAAATTAGATTAAAACCATATTAGTTAATTTTACAAGTCTGAATCAAACAACGACTTTAAAGAGAAACCCTGGAAAAAAAAGAACCCTAGAATTTTAAAAACCTGTACTTGGCCGTCGGTCAAACCAAAATAACCAACATCCTCCGATCCTCAACGGACACCAAAATCCTCCTGAGTTAGAAGACAAAGACAAGACAAGAGAAGATGTCTTACCTTAACTTTTAAAAAATAAACCCTAGGATTTGTATACCTTAACTTGCTCGTTCGAATAAGAAGCGCCCGTGGAAACCCTAATTCATCAATTAGAAGACGAAAAGAGAAGAGACACTGAGTGAGTCAGTGTACGTTTTATCAAATTATTCTCTAATTATAATGAAAATAACAAAATCAAACATGAAATTGAACTAACACACACGATGGACTGGGAAAGAAGCAAATATTTACCGTTTTTTAACAGTAACACCACCTCATTTCTTCTCTGAGTTAAACAGAAAAGCATAAAGGATAGAAGACATGCGAACTGGTTGTCTCGAAATTCATTCCCAGCTGAAGGAGAGAAAACATACGAATCATTCTCCCACTCATTATGAGAAAGTGAGACAGGGAAAACCTAAGAAACACAAAACAAAAAAAAAACAAATGTGGGTCTCCATACCATAAACCATAAATGGTCTTGCGCTCTAGCAAGTCATCATCATGTCCACTAATGCCTTTCTCTGGTAGTACGTATCTGATCAAATTTGACAATCATTGAGGCTGATGCAACAAAACAAAACATGCATACCAAAGTTGGCTAAAGAAGAGAGATTTAAAAAAAGTAATCATACATATATAAACACGTCTCATGAGAGGAAACCTACTGAAGGACATTTTGTAAGTGTAAGTGTTTCTTAGAAATAAATATAACGATTAAAATGTTCCAAATTTGGAATCAGGAAGAATAAAAGTTGTACCTCCTCATCCAGAAGAAGACACTCGACACTAAGAAGAAAATTATTGCGTTTGAAATCACGGGGATCCCAGAAATGGAGTAGACGAATGAGGATGGTTGGTGTGTCTATGGACTCGGTAATTTCATCGAGCTTGAGATAGGAGAATATAGGGCTATATGAAGGAGGATCTTTGGAAGACATTTGTGTTTTTTTAGGTCGGAGGAAGGGTTGTTTGGGTTTTAAATTTAATGAGGATCAAATATATATGTAAAAAGGTAAGGCTTTAAATCGAGGAAGTAATTAGTAAGTTATGGTGAAATCGTAACGGATCTCACAATTAAGGGAAGGCAAATAATCAGGAAGGTAATTAGGAAAACACAGTGGTTAGGCGATTTAACCATTAAGTAAAGGCATATAATCAGGGTTGAATTACCTTTTATGGCAGGAAAATAGTAATGTGATAGAGCTTAGGAAGGTAATTAGGGAGTCACGGTGGTTAGACCATTTAATTATTAAGGAGAGGCATAAAATCAGGGTAGAATTAAGTTTAATGGGAGGAAAACCTAACGACATTTCAAATTTTATAGTTTACCAACTTGGCCTGCAGTAAAGAAATAGTTCTATCCAGCGAGTCCAAGCAACCTGCAGTTAAATGGGAGGAAACAGCAATAAGCAGTGCTTAGTTAATTAACAGAGACGCTAAATACATTTGAGATTCTAATGGACCTCTCCTGCAAGTTTAATAAATTTATAACTTCATCAGGGCCATAACCTGAAACTCCTAAAGCCAACATTCCAAAGAAACCTCCCTGAAGAAGAAGAAAATAACAGATCAACACTAAAGAGTCACTGACAAACCTCAGTTTGTTTTTGGTATATGGAATGAGATGAGAGCATACCTTCCTCTGGTAGTACGTAGCTCATCAAATTTGACAATCATTAAGGGTGGTTCCAACAAAAAAAAAAAAAAAAAAAAAGCATACCAAAGTAAGCTAAAGAAGTCAGATTTTTAAAAACAAATCATACACATATAAGCACGTCTCATGAGAGAAAATGTACACGGTACATATTGCTGCTTGTTGTAGTGATCCATTGTCAACATGATGAGAAAGCTGTTGAGGAGTAATTCCAAAATCTTCCCAGCCAGACGCAATATGGTTCTCACAAACCTGAGAGAAAAAGGGAAGAAGATCATTAGAAACATAGCGAACACAGAAGAAGCGATAAACAGGTCTAGGTCTTTCTTTGTCAACTACATACAGAACATAGATGATCAAAACTATAGATGACATTTCAGTTTAAGCTTAACAAATCTTTCTCACAGGACACGATGTAGTAAGCTGAAACGACCTATGTCTCTATCTCAATGATCGTTTTAGAACAATTAAAAAGACCCCTAAATCTGAAATGAATGGTCAATTATTAAAACTAAAAAGGATCCCACGACCATGACCCAACCTTTTAAAAAGAATCAAAACACGAGAATAACTCTATAACCAAATAAGAGAAGTAACCTTGACAGAATTCTACGGGCGTAATCAAAATGGCTATGGCCAGAACCGATTTTAAAACATAACTTAGCCTATCAATACTTGGAGAGGTGAAGGTGAAGTTTGGGCTTCTTTGTTTATCACTTGACGCCATTAAAGAAAGATCCACACAAACCTGTAATTCTGAATATTAATATCGCACTTTCAAATAGGAAATGAAGAAATTTGATTAGAAAAAGAGATGAATTGAGGAGATCGGCAACGGGGATCTGCCAGGAGATAAACAGATAAGCATGGAGGAGTGGGGAAGAGAGAGAGAGAGCTGGGGAAGAGGAGAAGACTACTCCGAGATTCTGTCGTAATATTTGTGTGGCATTAACCCAGTTACAGCCCATTAACAAACCCAGTTACAGCCTATTAACAAATGCATAAGATATGTCGGAAAGGTTAAAAAAAGAAAAAGGATTTAGAGGGTGACACGTGTCAGGTGGAGGGAGCTTCTTAAAGGGTGTAACCTTACTTTATAATATTAGATTGTTAAGAGGATGATATTAGTCAACGAAAAGTTTGGTGTGGGCTACCGAGGTTGGCTACTCTTTTGTTTTTTCAGGTCCGTTAATGTAGGAGAATCTGACTAAATTTATAATAGGATTCTAAGACGATAAAATTTGTCAACGGACCAATTCTAGCTTAAAAGATCAAAGAAAAACAACTTTTTTAACGATCGTAAGAAGAAATGAGTGGTTTTGCTTTTGGTATGGACATTTTTTATGTGGAGAAGACTCCGAAAATCATCGAAAGAGTTATCTCCATTTAGAAAAAATCTACCATAATATTTCAGAAAAAATTAAATAACTCCAAACTAAGGTTGACCAATGACATCCTAGTTTATGTGATGCTTATAGGGAAAAGGAAACTTTTTGGTACCAAAAAAGTATAATACAAAATTCTTCCACACTTCTCTTAAGCAAAGACAAGTCAACAATAAGATTACCGGCCTCTTTTATCAAAATGGAATATATATCTAATTTATCATATTAATTTTCATTAATTATTATATTTCACTTCTTATTTTCATATGATTCTATTTATGTTAAAACCAGATATGAAAGTTTTATCAATATGTAACTAATTCTTTTTAATATTATTATGGACTATAATATAAAATGCAAAAAGTTATAGAGATGTATAATATTGCATCAAGTGATCCTGGGACCCTCATATTTTAAATGGAACACTTATTGAAAATCCCCTAACGATTAAACGTTTAATCTATATATACATTTTGTTTGGGTTCTACCCTTTTATTTGTACTTATTTAAAAACTTATTGACAAAGTTAATCCCTAAAAATTTTCCAAAAAAGCATTACTTCAGATTTTTTTTCTAAATATTTTACATTCCATTCCAACTAAAAAAAAATTACAGCAAAATTAATATGGAAACAGAAACTATGATATATTTATATACACATTCTATTGTGTTCTGAAGATATTCTATCTCTGAATCATTTGCAAACAAAGAAAACAATAATTTGATTCCCATTTTGTTTTCCAATACTTGTGAGCTTTGATTCTTAACTTTAAAAGAACTCTGATTCACATTTATCTAAACATTATAATTAATATATATAAACTTTATAAAATTTTAAAATATTATGAATATGTAATATTAAAAAGTTTAAAATACCATATAATATGGTTACATAGTAGATGAGTTATAAAGACGACATGTTGGAATTAATAAAATATCATTAATTTGTGCTAACACGGGTTAAATTCTTATTTTATTATTTTTCAACACTATTAATATTAGAATATTTGACATATAAAATCAAGTTGATTTAACTAAGATTGTGTAAAATAATTAAACAATAGGAACAATGTTACTTAATCATAGCGTATAAATGATTTACTATGTATTTAGATCCCTTATTTTTTATAATAATTAAAAGTCAAAATAGAATCTTAAACACTAAACAAAACAAACTAAATATAATAAACAAATGGTCATGAAGTATATTGTGTGTTAAAAAAATTAATATAAATATTTAACCGTACAAACTGCCGGAAAATTTAGTTATTACAAAACATCTAATATTTAACAAACAAATACAACATAAAATATAAATAATAAATAAAATTACATACACACGGTATACAGCGGGTTAAAATCTTAGTTTCACAACCTGTTATTTATACATGTGTGTCGTCAATTTACATTGCATAAGTGAGTTTAATAATATTATTAACACGTTAAATATATATATATATATATATTTATTTATTTATTTATAAAACACATTTATAAAATAATGCGCTAAGTTTTTACTAAATATTTAGCCAATATCTTTCTGATATTTTATCGCTGTCTTACCTAAAACAATCTATGTTTCTTGTGATTTACTTAAGTACTTAACTAAAAATGGATCATAGCGGATAAAATCATTTTGAAAGCACTGTCCAGAAATTAACCAGTGGGAGATATATCTTGCTACAAAAAAACTCATAAAGTGGTTTTGAATGGTCACACTACAAAATTTACAAATTGGTCACAATCATTTATACTTTCAGACGTAAGGCAGTTTGAATCAAGAACTAATGGAATATTGAAGATGGGTGTAATGTTTTGTAACCTAATCATACGCACAATTCTTTGTGAAACGAATCCAATTGAATCGAAAGAACACCGAAACTGAAAGAACATCTACTCGGCTTCTGTAGAAGATAGGGATACCACCTTCTGCAATTTAGACTTCCAGCTTATAGGATTCCCACCAACTGTGAAAACATAACCCGTAAGTGATCTCCGATTATCAACATTACCAGCATAATCAGAGTCACAATAGCCTCTTAGCAAAAAATCTTCTTGCTTTCTGTAACACAGCTTCTTTCCTTCAGTTCCCCTCATGTATCTCAAGACCCACTTAGCCGCTTGCCAATGATCCTTAAGAGGTCGACTCATAAACCTGCTAATTATTCCCACCGGATAAGCCAAGTCTGGCCTCGTGCCTATCATCGAATACATGATACTCCCAACTGTGTTCGCATAAGGAACAACCTTCATTCTATCAAACTGCTTTTCATACTCTTCATCTGTAGCTGCCCTGAGCTTAAAATGAGCACCCATAGGCGTTAATACAGCCTTGGCTTGATCCATACCAAAAGTTTTAAGAACTTTCTTCACATATCCCTCTTGTGACAGAGTCAGAATCCCAGCAGTCCTATCTCTTGTAATATCCATTCCAAGAATCCTTTTAGCATTCCCCAAATCCTTCATCTCAAACTCAGCACTAAGTAGCCTCTTTAATTCTGAGACTTGGGACTTGCTCACAGAAGCAATTAACATATCATCCACATATAAAAGGAGATAAATCTTTAACCCATCACCTAACTCCTTCTGATACACACAACTATCATAGGCACTCCTAGAATACCCAATTCCAACCATGAATTCATGAAACCTTAAATTCCACTGCCTAGGTGACTGCTTCAAACCATAAAGAGATCTCCTAAGTAAACATACCTTGTCTGGATTCTCTTTATCCTCATATCCTTTTGGCTGAGACATGAAGATTTCCTCATCAAGATTGCCATGAAGGAAGGCTGTCTTGACGTCCATCTGGTGTAATTCCATATTGAACTGAACAACCATAGAGAGCAAATACCTGATAGAAACATGCTTTACCACTGGTGAGAAAATCTCTGTGTAGTCTATACCTTCTTTCTGCGTGTAACCCTTCGCCACCAGACGAGCTTTATATCTCGGTGCTTCAACTCCAGGTATCCCTGGTTTTCTCGTGAAGACCCATCTACACCCTACCACCCTTTGTTTCTTTGGATTATCTACCAAATCCCAGGTATGATTCTTCTTCATAGACACCATCTCTTCTTTCGTAGCTTCTTTCCAGAATTTCCAGTCTGGATCCAACATTGCTTCTCGCATAGTCTTTGGCTCTAGCTTGCCTCCATCCTCCGTATAATATGCAAAACCAACCATATTCGACTCACGGTACTTTGGATTAGCTCTCACCGTCCTCTTACCTCTGTCTCTAACGAGCTGGTAATCACTCAAATCTTCCTCACCAGAATCTGAGTCCTCAAGTTCATCTTGATCTGCCGACTGTCTCTAACCAATAGTATCATTCTCTGAAGTCTGACTTGGAGATGCACTGACCTGATCAGGTACCTCTGATATAGCTCCACCTTGATCTGTGTCACTGGTACTAGCATCAAAACTCTCCATATTCATGTCAAAAGTACCCACTGGATTCAACTTCAAGTCCTTATACAGAACATCCTCTCTGAAAACTACATTTCTACTTATTACACATTTTCCCTCATCGAGCAACCACACCTTGTATCCTTTAACACCTTCTGGATAACTCGTGAAAACTCCCTTTTTAGCCATTGGGTTTAACTTTCCCTGGTCCGCATGCACATAAGCCAAACACCCAAACCTTCTAAGTGTTGCTAAGACTGGTTTTACTGAGGTCCATCTCTCTTCAGGTAACTCGAAACCAATCGCTGTTGATGGAGATCTATTTATAAGATACACTGCTGTAGATGCAGCTTCTGCCCAGAATTTCTTCTCCATTCCACTCTCACTTAACATGCTTCGGACCTTCTCCATTATCGTCCTGTTTAATCTCTCTGCCACACCATTCTGTTGTGGTGTATAAGCACATGTCCTGTGCCTCACAATTCCCTCGTCCTTGCAGAATTGATCAAAGGACTGATTACAGTACTCAAGACCGTTGTCTGTTCTTAATTTCTTTACTTTATTGTCAGACTGGTTCTCCACCATTCGTTTCCACTCTACAAACTTTCCAAAAGCTTCATCTTTCCTCTTCAAGAAATATATCCAGACCTTTCTGGAATAATCGTCTATAAAAGAGATAAAGTACTGGCAGTTGCCTAACGACGGAGGATTGTGTGGTGATCCCCACAAATCCGAATGAATATACCCAAGCTTCTCCTTGGTGACATGTTGGGCTGATGTAAAACTCACCCTTTGACTCTTCCCGAAAACGCAATCCTCACAGAATTTCAAGTTTTTGATCACCTCTTTATCCAGATAACCCTTCTTCACTAAAACTTCAAGACCCTTTTGACTCATATGGCCCAACCTACTGTGCCACAAGGCCGTTTCATCCTTAGTATCCTCTGATGAATTGGTTTCACCAATTACTGATTTACCCTGTAGTATATAGAGCGTTCCCCTTTTATGACCCTTAAGTAAGGTAGAACACCCCATTACAACCTTAAGAATACCATCTTTGGATTTAAACCAACAACCTTTGTCCTCTAACGTTCCCAAAGAGATCATATTCCTTGTCATCTCTGGTATATATCGAACATCAGTTAAAACCACCAATGTTCCATCAGGATTTCTAAACTTGACACTTCCAACTCCTTTAACCTGTGCCATCGTATCATTTCCCATCTTGACATAACCAGAGTCCAAAACCTTAAACTCGCAGAACCAGTCTCTTCTTGGGGTCATATGGAATGAGCAACCCGTATCCAAGACCCACTCATCAGCCTCATATCTCGATGCAACAAGACTCTCTCCCACTGCCATTAGAACCATCGCATGATCAGGATCACCACCTGACTTTGCTATTCCAGCTTCACCTTTGTCAGAACCCTGACCCTTTCCCTTATTCTTCTCCAGCCACTTATAACATTGTTTCTTGAAGTGGCCTTCTTTACCACAGATCCAACACACTCTCTTCCCATCTTTGGACTTAGAGCGAGACCTCTCCTTGCCTTTGTTATTCTGACCTGTATATTTCTCCTCAGATCGACCCCTAACAAAATGACCTTCAGCCACCGATTTGCTATTCTGAGCCACCTCTCTCTCCTTATCCCTAGCAGCCACCATTACATCATCTAACCTTAGCTTTTCTCTCCCTGTACTATACTTCAAGGTTTCGACTAAACTATCGAACCTAGCTGGTAACGAACTTAACAAGATTATTGCTTGAACCTCATCTGATACCTCGATCTGCAAGTGATTCAAGTCCGCAACAATCTTCAAGAAATCATCAATATTATCATCAATCCGTTTACCTTCTTGCATCTTGAACGTATAGAAGTTTAACTGAGAGTAAACCCGATGTGGGAGCGATGTAGGCATGAACATCTTGTCTAGAGTAGCCCATGCTTCTGCTGCAGTCTCGCATAACTCAATATTTCTTAAGACCTTGTCTACAACGTTCAAGAATATAACATTCTTCGCCTTATCACATCTCTCCATCCTTGCCGCTTCATCCGCCTCTCGCTTCTTCTTCTTCTCAGGATCTTGTAACTCCTCCTCTGTGAGCAGAACCAATGGAATTTTCTCCACAAGCACATCCTTCAACCCGATAACACTCAGATGAGCTCGTATCCTAGTCTTCCACAGAGAGAAGTCTCCCGATCCGTCAAACACCGCGATTGGAACTCCTGACATCTCCGATTCACCACCGCGTAACTAACCGTACAGCTCTGATACCAATTGTAATGTTTTGTAACCTAATCGTACGCACAATTCTTTGTGAAACGAATCCGATTGAATCGAAAGAACACCGAAACTAAAAGAACATGAAAGAAAAGAGAAGACGACACCGCCAATTTAACGAGTTTAGGATCCTTGCCGGATCCCTACGTCTCGCCGGAGAAAACACCTCCGGAATCCACTAGAACTTGGGAAGAACAAAGTCGTTACAATCGCTCTCTCGATCTCTCTCCTCTGATCTCTCTTACTTTTTCTCTATCTAACAAACTTTAGATTACAACCAAGATAAAGATATAAGATCAGGTTGTTAGTCGTTTTAACCACACCGGTTCAACCTCCTTTGACTCGATCAGCTCACGAAGCATCCTCATGTGCCACTCACATGTCTTCTTATTCAGAACAACTAGTAACCCTCTCTTCTACCGAGAGTCTCTTCCCTACTTAGACACATCTTGAATACAACAGATTCATAATCTTACAATAGGGAAGGTTTTTCTGAGAGGCTCCAAGGTCAGAGTTAGAGTCAGAGTCAAAGACGTACCACATCGCAACAATTGTGTAAGCTATAGGGTCATGCAAAAGAACAGGAACATCCACTTCACTTGTAGTAAATATACTACGAATGATAATGGACCTTTTGCTCTACGTTAATCAGTACTCACGGTCTGTTACGTTGAACCATTTGAACAGCAATTTCGCCAATGGGGTCATCGAGGGGACTAGGATGGATAGTTCTTGTGAAATGGATCATGAAATGTCTAAGTCGTCGTGAGAGGAATATATTGGCCGAGTTCACAAGAATTTCCCATCTTTCTTGGAGCCAAAGAATGAAAAGTACTGCAAGGGCAAAAGCGAATGAAACTCCGGTGATCATAAACAAACCGCGGAATCTATAAAGGGTTATAGGATTTGATGTATCATCGGTTGTGTATGGAAGTTGTTTATCAAACCATCTTCTCTCCATCTCGTTTAGCCTCTCGCTTGTCCTTAACTTCGCGATCTCCCGGGACACAGTATGCACCAACTCTGAGCCTTTCTGGAACATCTGAAACGTGGTTTACCAAACAAGCATTTATTACCAGCAAGTAACAAGAAGATGAAGAGTAAAGAAATAGATAATGCAGAATATGACACATACAAAGCCAAAACCATTGGTGGTAGATTGTGTCTTGACCATGAGAAAATGTGCAGGATATTCGCCAAGGACGACTTTGAGGTATGGCAACTCGCTGACAATATATGAGACAGTTTTGTTCAACAAGGCTTGAGCATAATCTTCTGAAGTATTGAGACCCAATAATCTCATTGCTCGGAGGCTGGAATTGGTGAGGGCTGCATTTGCGATGTGGGAGCCCGAGAGGTGACCCACATAGTCTTCATTGGAGTTGAATCGTATCTGTTGCACCGTCATCATTGATGTCAATGTTGCAGTGTAACTTGTAACCAATATGAGCACTACAAATACCCAGACTGTAACTACAAATCTTGACAAGTTTTGTTTTAGTTTCTCCCCTGTCACACATAGTGAGCAGCAAAAAGTAAGCATCTCTATCAATCTTTTATGACCAAGATTGGCATATACAAATGTGAAATGGTGATTACTTACTATGAGCATAAACAAGGGTAGAGAATCCAAACCAAAGCACAACTCCAATTTGTTGTGGCCAAGACCCTTGGAACTCAGGGTTCTCAGGTCTTTCTATCAACCAAACTATAATACCGGTCAAGACAAAGAAAGCTGCACTTGTTATCCAAAGGTCTGGTGTTAGAGGTTCGAAAAACACCCACATACTTCTCTCCTTTGCTGCTACAATTCCAAGACCCATTTCGGTGAACGGCAACGTAAAATCAACATACGTCGATCTATTAGAAGTGATTGTAATATCTCCCACGGCCGCATCATATTTGTCTTTCTAAGGGATGCAACACAAAATTTCAATGGAAGTGATTCAGTTTCCACACACTCTACATAGATGAAAAAGTACTTGTAATCGTAAAATCGAGCCATGGTTAGTACCTGGCTATGAAGTGCATATGCAAGATTGTCATAGTTATTTCCATTGCGCCAACGTATGTACTCCACTTCATAGTTGAAAGGTGCAATGGAAGCCTGAAAAACGTCTATACAGAACCCTTCGACATTTGTTATCTCATGTGTGACTGGATCAGTATCTACCTTCATCAGTCTTGGGAACCTATTGCTAGATGTAACAAGAACCCTCAGCTTTTTCCTATCGCTCTCTCTTCGAATACTACATTGGACTTTGAGCCGACCCACCGGGCCAAATTATGGTCTCCAGCTTGTCATGAGTAGAAGATAAATGTCTTCTATTGCTGAAACTACCATTAGAGTTCCAGAATCCTATCCTTCTCTCACCTGATCCTATCATATTCACAATCTCAAACTTCTTTGACAACAACTTCTGATCATTTAACTGGAAATCACCACTCAAACCCTTAAACCTACTCTCTGTGATTGCCTCGAGGAAAGTTGATGATATATTTGGCATTCTTGTAACTTCAGCTGCACTCGCCAGAGCCCAAGCGATATCGTGAGCCCATACGCCAGAGATACTCAACCGAGTAATCTCACCCTCAACAACTTCTTCAACAGGGAGTGATCTCCTCCCTCTCAAAGTGAAGTTGTGAAGCTCTTTTGACATTGGTATATAAGAATTGAAACCAACTACACCTTCCATTGCCTCCTTTGAAAAATCATCAACGGACTCATGTAAACTACTCATGCTTCTTGCAGTTAGAATCCAAGCAAACCCGTCACCCATCATCCCTAATTTCTCAACACATGGGAAAAGACGAATTGCAATAACTTCAGACAAATGAACAACAAAGACAGCTGTTCCCAAGTCCTTCAGCTTCTGTAACCGATCCATCAAAGAATCCTCACGTGAAGAGACAGTAAAACCAATCTTGGACTTTACACGAATGTTGTTCTCATGGAAATGGTCCACCATGGGTTGCATACTTTCTCTCCAATCATCATGATTTTCATAAACAAGACCAACACTGTTCCAATCAAACCCATTGATGAAAGCTGTCATTCCCATAGCCTCTGAGGCAGAATCATGTGTGACTTGAATCAAGTGACTGTAATTTCTCAATGACAATGACATGGGAGAGTTAAGTGATATCACAGGAACCCTAGCTTTCTCTCCAAGTTCCGCCATAAGCTTCGCTTCTAGCAACGAGTTCCCGCCAATTATGGCTTCCACTCCTTGTGTTTGCAGCAACTCTACAACTGTTTCATTCACAAAGATTGTGAGTTGTACACGAATAATCACAACAACAACAAATGGAGACAGAGAAGAAGGTGATTTGTGTTGAGAGGTTGAAGGTTAACGGAGTATGTACCAGAAGCAAGACCAAGGAGAGGCTCTCCATGAGAATCTCTGACTGAGAGCGAGACTCTTGTTTTATAATCATTGTGAATAGCGTAGAAATCAGAAAGCGCCTTGGAAACAGAGCTTCTCACTATCTTCCCTTCCACGGAACCCAAATCCAAAACCAACCCGACCGGGACCCGAACCCATTTATCATCATCGTCGTTTTGACTCGAAGCAAAACAGTTGGGGATGAATAAAAACAGAACAAGAAGAAATGAGAGCAGAACAGAGTTTTGAATACAACAAAATCTCTCCATTATTAAAAATTTCCAACTACAGAGGAGGAAGAAGAAGAAATCACACGTTTGCTGCTTTACACATTGTTATTATTTTTATTTTCTATCTATATTAACTGATTTTAAGCTTTTAGCCAACCCATGCTGTGTTTTCTCTATTCTATTAAAATATAAATTAAAAAATCGTATGTTAGAAAAGGAAAAGTTCAAAGTTAACGAATTTGTTGAAGGATGACAATAGTCAACGGATTACAAATTAAAAAAAAAAAAAAAAAAAGAAGAAGAAATTTCGGGGTGGAGTACCAAGGTTGAGTACTTTTTTTTTTTTGTCTGTAAAGTCATTATTTAAAAAAAATCCACTGTAATGTATAATGCTTAGTGACGAAAGTAAGAAAGAACAATATATGAAAAATGAGGAATCTATTAGACATAATTTATCGACTGCCCAAGTTTTAGCAGACAAAAAATTCAACCCCATAGCTTTTGGATAGTATTATCCAATTTATCCTGTGCCGACAGAACTATTCAACAAGTACGTAGTGTGAGGATTACATATATTAGATGGTCAAAGATATCTAGAAGTAGAAGAAAATGGTGAGGGTCGTCTCATCTCAAAAGTAAACGATCTCATATGATCAAAAAGTCAGTCAACTTCCTCTGTAATCTTTAAGTTTTATAGGCCACCACCTAAAACTAAGTGAATTCATAATAACTATACACGACCACCGTACTCTTTCTATCATAAAATCTACGGCCACCACCTAAAACTAAGTGAATTCATAATAACTATACACGACCACCGTACTCTTTCTATCATAAAATCTACGGTCAAATGAATTTTGATCTTAGTTAGATTTGCATACCTCCCATGAGAGATGAAAGTTATGATCTTAGAGGAGATTATTATGTTTGCTAGATGCGAGGAGACAACCTATTCAAACTTAGATGGATGTTTAAGATCTTTTAGTCCAGATTAGAAGAATAGGTGTAACACATGTTTTAGGAAGTCTTTTCCAAGTGGATTTGGTGTATTCTATATATCGATTTATTTCAGGGAACTATGTAATCAGTTATAGTGACTGACACTATGCAGAAGGAACTTTTGTATGAAAACCAGACAAGTAATCCTGCATACAAGCTTTATAAGTATCCATACCTGTAACCTTCTCAGCAATTTCCAAACCGATGCTCAGCCATTTTTTAGCGGTCTCAGACTGTCCAAGCCTCACGGGCAATGCTGCTCGGTTCCAAGCTGTCATTGCGAGCCATTTCCCTTCTTCAGTCGGGTATTCCCCTTCTTTTAAACCAACCATGATTCTGCTTGCTTGTTTGTACATCTTTTGGATCGCTTCTTCATCTTCTGTATCACCTTTGTGCACGCTGGATATGGAGATCAGCTTCCTGATTATGAGAGATATGGTTGGGTAATCTGGTGACGCAGATGCGATCAGAGCGGATAGGCATTCGTTAAGAGAAAACGTTGACACGTCCGGGTTGGACCGTGGACTCTGAGAGGCGAAAATTCCAAGTTGGAGAAGATAGTTATAGTTGCAAGACTTGGAACCAGCAAACGTCTTTACTACAAGTAGCTGCAATGCAGAATTTTCGAGCCTTCCGTGTATGTCATATGCAGTTAAGGTGTACATGAAGATGAATTCTGGCTCCATTATACAATCTTTACCATCTGAGAGCGAAGAAGACATAATCTGCATATATCTAACCATACATTAGTGCACTGGAAGGTAAAACTCAGCAAGTAATGGTACTAATATTAACAAAGAGGCGAGTAAGAGACCTTTCCAGCTCTCACGAGCAATTCTCCAGCGAGTTTCACTTCGGTTTCAGTCAGTGCGCTCTTGTTTTGCTTTTCTAAAGCAATCATAGCAGTAACACTTAGTATTATAGACCGGCAAATCATCAATTTGTTTTCTCCCGACTCATCAGTATCCAAATAGCGGTAAAACTCCGATGCCAGCCTCATGAATTCACCACAGAGCTCGTACTTCTTTGCACTCCCACATCTTGACCCAAGATTCCAGCAAGTCACAGCAAACCAATTCTGTTCTCGTTTTCCAGTTTCTCCTGATCCAAAGAAACATTCTGCCCCAATCTTCGCTGACCTGCTCTGAGCTTGCAACATAAATTCAAGCGCTTGTGTTTCACTGCCAATGTCCTGAGTCAGTATAGTGACTAAGGTACGGAAGACCACGACCTCTGTGGTAGGCATGGTCTTTCCTGAGATATGGAAACTGAGAAACTTCGAAAGAGATGCAATAGCAACTGGAAGCGCTTGGCAAGAAATAGCTTCATGCGCTGAAAGGGAAAGATAATCTGAAGAAAAATCAAGGCAGGACGTCATTGCATTGATCTGACCGATGGCACAACTGTGATCCTTCTGTTGTAAGTAGATCTTGAACTGCAAGAATCAGAAGCAAAGAGATGTTGCTTAAAAGGATTTATTCCAAACAATCTCAAATGTCTAGGTAGCTGAAGGCCATATGTTGAATAAAAGCGTACTGTGGGGAAAACGACAGTTTACCTTAAGAAAAGAGCAAGCAATATTACGCTCAAGCTGCAGAGACAGAAAACTAGTTAGCAATTCTGAGTGAAAGATCCAACTAGGAGAACAGTTGGAAATAGAAATTCCATAGATAAATGTGTACCTTTTCAGCTTCTTCTATGTATTCAAGAGCTCGATCTAGCTGAGAGAGCCCGAGGTAGCAAAGACACAAAACCCTGAAGCCTTTGGCTCTGAAAACTCTATTTTCTATATCATGTGGGATATAGAGCATTGATTTCTCATACATCTCTGCACTTATCTCATAATCTTTAGCACGGAAATGATCTGAAGCACTGTAAACAGCAAGAGAAACCTATCAATTGCTGTGGCCAAGTTGAATCACTCAGTTGACTAAATAAGCAATAACTTAGACACACGAATGTAACCAAAGGAGATGACAGTTACATGAATGGCAAAAACATACCTGTTCCAGAGAACAGAATGAATTGCCTTCCTCTCCTTAGTCACTGCTTCACCAGCAAAGAGAGCAACAACTCTCTCATCAGATACGAGCTGAGCCACAACATTCGCCCTAATTCTCGAACAATTATCGCCTCCTCTACTCTCACCAAGCACCCGATGGGCCACTCGAAGCGCTGCCTTCGCACTAACATGACACCTTCCCAATAGACCTAAGAACACACCCTTCGCAGTTTCTGCTCCAGCAGTCCCCACAACCTCAAAATATGCTTCCACAGCAGATACCCACACTGCCTCTGGAATGTCTTTGTTTCCCACCATACCTCTCAGCTCCTTCTCTGCCTCACTATGCCTCCCAAGCCCTAACCAAGCTTTCATCGCCAACACAGGTAATGAAGCATGTTGATCAGCTACATCACTACCATTTCCTCCATTCCTGAGAACTTTCACACATTTAATCACACTCTCGAACTCTCCCTTTTGCAAGTGCACCGCTGAGATGAAACGGAGAGTTTTGATTCTCATGGTAGTGAACTCCATGGTGTCTTCCCGAGTTTTTGCTGTACCCAGCCCCTTCTCAGAAAGATCTAACGCCTCATTCATGAGCCTGAGAGCATCGTTTAGACTGCAATCTTCGTCATCTCTGGCCAAGGAGCTTTTACCAAACGCGAGGAATTGATTTGAGAGCGATTTGTAATGCTCCGGTGAGCCAAACAACAGATTCTTCGCTCGATTAAGCAACGTTACAGCTAAATTCCGATCAGAAATTTCCCAAGCAGTTTGAGATCGCGCTAGGTTTAGATCTAGAAACAGTTTCTTTTCTCCGGCATCGGAAATTTTCGCGATATCAATTTTGGAAACGATTTCGGTGGCTCTCTCGAAGCAATCGGAGGCGAGATCGAACTTTTTGAGACTGTGCCACACTCGACCAGTCCGATAGTAGAGAATAGAGGACTTAATCGTCGGAGATGGGACTCCGTTGACATCCTTAGCGAGAAATAGCATATCGGCGGCGACATGTCTGAGATTCGCGATGCTCTCGGCGGAGGTAGATGAGGACTGGAGAGAGGCGGCGTTAGAGAGGTCAACACAAGCGTTCCAGAGACGAAAGCTGAGCTTCCATATGGTGAGCTTGAAGGAGTTATCCGGAAAAGGAGCGAGTTGACTCAGCCGAGTTAGGTATTGTCTGAGAGAAATAGGGAGAGCTTGAGGAAGCGGCTGACTTTTGGGAATGGCTTCGGATTGTTGGATCAAAAGCTCGATCTCGGAGAGTAGAGGATGATGAGTGTGTGACTCGGTTTCCCGGTGATGTAAACGGAGGTCCGGCGTGGTGATCTCGGCGATTCGCATTTCGATTGTTGGCGGGAGATATCAGAGAGCGAGAGAATTGGGAATTTCGAAGGAGTGAAAAGATATTTTCAACATTGAAAATTCAAAAGATATTTCGAGAGAATGGGTTTAGTGTTGGTTTAAGGTCGAGTTGCGTCCATATTTGGCATCATACCGAACCGGTTTAATTAGTACTAATCACCTCCTGATGGATTATGTATTTTTCTGATGGCAAGAGAGAAAACAATAAAACATTAAAGATAATTAATAGAAAATTCAAGAGTGTTTTTGCTTTGTTTTGGGTAGGGTTGATCCTTAAAAATACTAAAATCATCCGTACACAACAACATCAAAGGGAAACAACTAAGGAGAGAGTAGTTAAAAAAGAGCTGCCACACAAGTTAACACCAAAGGGGAGTCACAGTTACATTTCACCATCGCCTTCTTTTGATCACTAGTGAAAGTAAGGAGGAGGAGCCTGGTACTGATAGCAGTTCCCGTAGAAGTTCCCGTGTGCAGGAGCGGGACTGAAAGTGTAAGTCTGAGGAGCAGGTGGTGGCGGTGTTTGTGCTGCCATGATTGGACCGCTGAGGAACGGTCTGTTGTCATACACATACTGTGGGTACCTTTCAGGAATGACTCTACCATATCCTGTCTTGTTGTTGTTGTCACTGACTCGGGGTTGAGCACCACGTGGTCGTTTTGGCTGAGGCTTTGTGGGTTCTGTTGCTCTCTTTTTCTCTGCTTTGGCCTTCTCGAGCTGGAGAATCCGTTTCTGAAGTGGCTCAACTGGGTACTGCTCTTCCAGGTTATGCTCTTCAATACACTTTATCACAGCTTTAACCCCTGTGAGCTCCCGCTCATTGAACTCATCCTGCTTTTGGTACAAAAATATAAAATTATGTACCAAAATCTGAAGCTGATAATGAATGCATCGCTTTTGAGTTATAAGGATTTTTATTAGTCTGAAGTAAAGAGATGATGACAGCTAACTGATGAACAGAGCTCATAGATTTTCTAGCGAGGTGAAATTTACTAACAGCCAGATGCTCACGAAAAGGAACATTAGTTCAATAAAGATCAGACCAATCGTTCTAGGCAACGTCCATTAACAACAAAGCCCTTAATTTTCTCTTATAATAAATTTATAATTCAAGTTATCAAGTCAGGAAATACTTGCCTGAACAGCAGAAGATGCATTGCCAGGTCTGCCTTGGGAGGAAGATCTCCTGGCCTCAGTCAAGTAAGATTTCAGTAATGCAACAGGAGGGAACTGTTCTGTGAGTTGAAACGCAAATGCCAAGTTAACCGCATCAATCTGTTTTCCACTGTTCATGAGAACTTCAATAACACCTGGAATGAAAGGAACAGCCCACATCAAAGATAAAGATCCATGCTAAAGGTAGAGACCTAACTCAGATACTCACACGAATACAAAACACTAAATTTCCCATCGAAATGTCATAACTTGTAAGATGAACAGCCATATCCAAAATTTTAGAGAACAAACCAGGCATTTTTTCTGATAGTCCAAGAGAACGGCACAGCTCAGCTGCCTGACGGCGACGTGAAACCATGGGGATCAGCTTCAAGAGTTCATCCTCTTTAAAGTCGGAAACAATAGCGAAAGTGGCTAGCAGTTGCAGGAATGCATGAGCCTCTAAAGAATTACCATTGCAAGCATCCATGTCAAGAGTTTCCAGCAGTGGATTCCATCCTTCTGCAATAGTTTTTGCTTTCTGCTTAACACTCTCTGAGAGAACAGTAGAAAGGGAGTTGAGGCCCAAACCAGATAACAGTATACTAAGGCACTCCATCAACATGATACAGGTCCTGCGCATGCCCAGGAGGTTAGCGTCTTTCTTTCCATCAGCGGTTGGTGGCTCTATGGGGTAAAACCCTTCCAAAGAGTCCAACACTAAGCTGGCTGGGTTTGCTGCAGCTCTGAATGCAATAGGAATCTCCTCCTTTAGTGATGCAAGGTTCTTGCGGTTATCGGATACAAACTTATGGAGCCCTGTTGAGTCCATATCCCCGCACAGTTTCAGTAACTGTGGATAAGCCTTCACCTCAAAATTTCCCATCACAGGTGAGATCTGAGCATCTTGCACAGTACCATCCGGATTGTCATCGGCAATACTATTATCAGCAGCAAAGGCATTGGGTGAATCCCTTACAGCACTTTGTGGCCAACGTTCACCAATAGAAGGTTTACTGATGGGAGCATTGTTGTACTTATCCAAAGCACTGTTTATAGTAAACATAGCAGCGTCTCTCTGCTTCTGAAGCCTTTCTAACGATGCCTTCTCCTTAGCCTCAACAGCTGCCTTCTTTTTCTCCAACAGTTCTTGAGCTTTCCTAGTTTTGGTTTCATACTCTTTTTCTTGATCTTCAAGCTCATGAAACCGTCTCTTCAAGGACTTCTCAAGCCCATGAAAATGCTCCTCGAGTTCCTTCCACTTCAGATTAAGTGTTACAGCACGCTGGCTTTCAAGTTCAGCAAACGCCTTCTGAAGCTGCTGAATCTTGGACGATGTAGAGTCCATGAGCGAAGCAACTGACCGAGTATCCTCCATCACAAAAGAGCTAAGGAAAAAAGGTAATTTTGGTACAAATTAAAAAGTCTTGAACAAATAAATCACTCATGTCAGAACTACAAATCTTATTGAAGAATAAGATATCCACAGAGAAAAAGGGAGCAATAAAACTTCAAACACAAAAAAGTTACCAATTCAAACGTCCAAGCTGCAAGTAAAGCTCCAAGATATCTTAAATCCCAAACGACACAAACAACTACAGAATAAATCATCAAGAACAGAGATACAAAGATCAGTCAAAACTATCACTGATTCAGGAGTCCAATAACATCTTAACTCGTTGAAGATAAAAACAAAACAGCTCCGTAACTAAAACTCATAGTGGATGACTAAGTAAGAAAATGGCCTACAAGCAAGTAAAAGACAAATGAGCAAGAAACCCCACAATTCGAGGAAAAATAAAATAAAAATCATATTCCTAGAGATACCTACATAGAAACAAACTCATCTTCAAGAACTAATCCGACGAACTTATACCAAAAAGAAACTAAGCTGAAACAATACGAATTTCATCAGAGAGCAAACAGGTTAAGAGAAGAGTAGATAACCAAAATGAGAAAGGAAAAAGAGCAAGCTGATTCACTGATTCCGTGAAATTACTACTCAATCCATAACACAAACAAGCTTCAAGAGCAAAATTCAAAATCCTAGAAGAAAATTTTTCGCTGTTCATGGAGAAATCAGTGAACCCTAGCTACAGTGAACACGAACTCGAGAAGCACAACATAAAGAATACACTTCAATAGAAAGAACCAGAAAAGAAAAAAAACAACTTTACCCGGAAGAAATCAAACCGAAGTAAACCCCTAAAAAAGAAGAGATCCGAAAACTTCAAGAAGCACCGGAAGATCGTAGATCCATGTTGAAGAGCGATCGAGAGAAATCGAGGTTAGGCAGAGAGAGAGAGAGAGAGAGAGAAAGAAGGGGAAAGTGAAATCCCTAAAAAGGAAAGAGGAAAGTGGAAGAGAGGCCAAACAACAAAAATAAAAAAAGCAAAGTGAGATTTTATAACAGACACTTTTATTAAGCACACACACCCAATTTTACTTAACTCTCTAGTCTCTAGTAGACAGGCACGTGAGTACGTTGGTCTGGTGTGGACCGTGTTCTGTGGTTGCTCGTTCTTCACCATCCTCCCTAGGTCGGACCAAGTGACCGGAGTGGTTCTAGTCAAATCCTTTAAAGTTGTGTGTCACGTGAGTTTGTCTGAAGCTGCCGGGGAACTTGAATTCCTTGTAATTTAGTCTTTCCTGCTTTATTTTTTTGTCTTTCCCATTAATCGGTATATTCACCAATCACCCTCTCTATGTTTTTTTCTTAAATTTTTTTCCTTTTTCTTTTTACCAACCTTTTTAAATTCCTAAAAACTTCCCTTACCAAACACACACTCTATCAAGCGCGTTACCAGACCGAAATTCTCTCAAAATCCTAGTATTTAGAGAGCACCGCCTCTCTGTTCTGTTTGCCTCTCCGTCGCCTGAGGCTTTGCCGACAGTGTGAGAGAGCTTTGGTCGTCCTCTTTTCTCTTCTATTGTAGTGGTAGGGTCAAAGGACTCGTCCTCATCTTCTCTGGTAGCGCGAGGAGTCACTCCTCTGGTGCGTCGATACGGTGCGACGGCGGATGTTACGGAGAGAGATCTCGGCTCGTCTCTCCTCTCCGGGAGATTGGTGGCGGTTCGAGGCGGCTTTCTTTGCAGTTTCAAGGCGACGGATCTGGGTTCCTGAGTCGCGCCCCTGCTTCCCCAACTCTTCGCCGGAGATCCTAGCCTTTCAGAGGCTTTCGGTGGAGTTCGAGTTCTAGAGTCGATCGATTGTTGAGGAGGATCCGTTGGAAGTCGGTGGTCGAGATTTGAGGTTATCCTCAAAGCTGGTGTTCTTGTGAGCTTCCTCAACCTCTGGTTTCAGTCAGGCTAAGAAGTGAGACAACAGGCAGATGCGATGTGGCCAATCTGGAAATGCATCGTAAGGTGAAGATTTGCTAATCTGTGTTTCAATCTTATCATCAGGTGATTAGCATTACGGGCTTTGAGTGTTTGTTTGGAGAAGCCTCGGATCTTGCTGGTTTTGTTTCGCGTCCCTTGGCCGGGTCAGTCGGATATTTGTCCGTTTTTGGCTTAGGATCGAAGCAATGAAAGTCGGAGAAACCAAGTCTTTCTGATGTTGTGCCTCTAGGTGTTGATGCTATTATAACAAGAACTACTCGCATATCATGAGGTTCAAATAGCTTGGATTTGTTTCTGATCTTCAGTATAGATTTTGGTACCTTCTGTGTTAGTAGTTGTTTTCGTATCATAGGGTTATTTTTTAGGTGGTTTAAGAGATGATTTCACTCTGAGTTGTAGAGTATTATCTATCTCATCGTGGTTAAAAATGCAATGGTTTCTCGGTCAGGTAGCGTTGGATCCGCTAGTGTTTCAGGGCGATACTAGATTGAACCATTGCATTTGGTCTAATTCTATGGAGGAAAATATTATGTATCTTGAATTTGGATGTATTCCTTTGGTTAATGAAAAGTTGAGCCAAAAAAAAAAAAAAACACACTTTTTCTTTTTAACCTATGTGGCTTCATGCTCGAGGCAATGCTACAAACCTAACTTCACTCTGTTTGAGTCGTAAAGAGAAGACTCAAATCACTATACAAAAAGAATTTTTTTTTTTTTCATTTATTCAAGATGTGTAGGTACAAGTTATAAATCACTCATACTCTCATACCTATGGGTTTGAATGAGACCTTTTCACCAAAAGTGGAACCATCGCTACAAAAAAAAAAAAGAGAACATCTTGTTTGTGTTTACCTCGTAAAAGCATCACACAAATAGGTTTTTGTTTATTAATGATGATTGGGAAAAATGTCATTTAATATACTATGAACTTTCAAATTTACACCAAAATATCATAATTTTGTGAATGCCATTCAATATATCAATTTCTGTTAATTAGCCGTTTAAAATAAAAATAACAGCCATTAGTTACTCAGTTATCTCTTTTAACGACATCTGTATTTTAATTTGATCAACGATATTTAATGTTATTAATGGCTAGCCAACTGAACATGATGTATTAAATGATCTTCTACAAAGTTTATAATTTTTTTTGCCTAAATTTAAAAGTTCATGTATTTAACGACATTTTCTGAATGATGATTGCTTGACCAGATTATCTTGTTATAAGATCTTAAATACATTTACTTTCTACAAGTTTGCTAAATCGTCTTAACTAATATTTTATAGGTCCATATGTTCAAGGGTTTAATGAACAATCAAAATTTGATCGGTTTACTTACATGTTGATAACAAACTACTAAAATGTCTATTAGGTCGTAAAACATACTAGTTGGTGCTATAAACAATTACATCAACTGTTATTTTGTGTTATGAGTTTAGATGTTTTATGTTTATTATTTAATTCCTTACAATTTTTTTGTTTCTTTGGTTCATGATTCTCTGTGAATATATATTTTGAATTGAACTCTCTGAATATTTTGATGCCTCACGCACATTGCTACACCAGTTTTTAGATTTCGTTTGTTATTTTAACCATTTCTTATTTGGGAAAAATGCTAAAAAAACCCAAAATTATTTTTATTTGGACGTTTAATACCCAATGGTTTTGGATTGAAATTAAAATACACCAAATAATAAAAATATGTCATTTAAAACCCAAAATTATAAGCGTTGTTATTTTTTTACCCACAATTTTTCACCAAAATCAAAATTCCAATTTTATCCTGATTATCTTATTAATTTTTAATTTTTAAAATAAAACTTTCGGTTTTTTGTTAACCATATCAAACCAAAAGTTAAACCGATTATTTACTTCTATTTCTCTTCTTCTTCGTCTATGGGTTAGTCCTCTATTTATAAGCTTCGACTGGTTTTTCTGATTAGGTGCAGCCGAAAGCAATCTCCGGTAATTGATCTCCGTTTTGCTTATCACTATCAGAAATCTCATGGTGGAGAAAGACCCGCCAGAGCCAAGAGACCGACTGATTTCAAATCCAAATCTCCCCACAACCCTAATCCCAAACCTCCCTTATGCCCCTTTTGCGTCAGTCGTGAGCACAAGTGTGCTCCGGAGATATTTCGAGTGCCGGATCATGACCCAAAGTGGAATCAAAACATAGAGACCAGTAACAGTATCAATCGGAAAAAAAAACAACCCAATTCGAGAATCTAAGAAACCCATAATAGTAGATCAATCATTGAATCACGATTTGGGAATCCGTAAATTTTTGAATCATCTTTTGTCGTCCACCGTCGTCAGATGAAGCCGGTGTGAAAACTCTTCACCGGAAACTTTTTTTTTTTTTTGTCCTTGTCGAGACGAAGAAGAGTGTCTCTGCAAAAAAAATTAAAGTTATGTTCGGTTATTGGATTTGGTTTCGTCTGAAGAAGCTTACTAGTAGTTCATACTACTTACGACTCTTTAATTAACTTATTGATTAAACCTTTGATAAAATTCCAATAACCGGAAACCAACATTTGATAATAATGTTATTGCACAATATCATCACTCCCCAAGAAGAGCAGAGAAGATTAAACCGAAGAAAGATAGAAGTAGGAAGAAGAGATTTTGTTCAAGAGGAGGAGGAAGAAGAAAGATAGAAGTAGATAATTGGGTTAACTCCCGGTTTGATGGTTAACAGAAAACCGAAAGTTTTATATTAAAAATTAAAAATTAATAAAATAACCGGGGTAATATTAGAATTTTGATTTTGTTGACAAATCATGGGTATAAAAATAACGACACTTATAATTTTGGGTTTAAATAACATATTTTTATTATTTGGTGTGTTTTAATTCCAATCTAAAACCATTAAATATTAAACGTCTAAATAAAAATAACTTCGAATTTTTTTTAGCATTTTTCCCTTTCTTATTTTGGTGGTTCAACTTGATATAAATTTAATCATACAAAATTTTAAAGTGTATGCTAGCATAGTCTTTGTGTACGATTACAGTTGTTGAATTGGATTAGAACCTGTCACATTATTTTGGAAATATTTGAATTCGGACAAGTGACGCTTCTTTTGGCGTGGTTATAATATTTATATACCCCATGATTAACACGAGTGATTACGGGCAAGATTTTATAAAATAATAAAATTTACTACTATGCGTTGGTGGTATTTGTCAAAAATCATACCAAGAAAAGAAATCTTACAGCTTTCCATTCATTATTTTGGGTTACGTGTATTCATTTTTTTTAAATCTTATACTAGTGAATTGCCTTTTTTTCTTATGGATGTCGTCATATTTTAGTATTTGATTTGGTCCAAACCATCATAAATACAAAATGAATTAAAGAAATCAAAAAGCAAAATATCAAATGGAAAATAATTTGTCCATCTCTTAAAAACTGATGATATTGAATGTTGATCTTGTATAAAAGAAGAAAGAAACGTTAAACGTGCAAAAGACCAATTTGGTATGAGTCATTACGTTGTTCTCATCACTCATCATGAGTGTTTTTTTCTTCTTTGCCCCATTCTTTACGAACATTTGTTTGATTCTTCCACAAGGCAAGGGCCATCCAAGTCTACACACCAGACGACTCTTTTCGTTTATATTATTCAAACTCTTTTCATCATTCATTAACACTCACAACAGGTTTGCTCAACACACATGCACAAGATCACCACGGCGACTAAGACCAAACCTCTCCTTTTCGTATTTCTGATTTTTATTTGTGAGTTCCTAACAAATTTCCCGCAATATTTTGTGAGTTGTTATCATCAGCTTTAAGTCAACTCTTTTTTTTTTTTTTTTAATGTGTAGAATCTCCAGTTGCATTGTTGCTACTTACAATTTCTGAATTTGTGATTATTTGGTTCCAGATGATGGTGTGTAGGGTTTTTGCAATTTTCTTTGGGAATAGTCTCTGTTTGCTGCTTCTACTGTCTAGCTTGGCCGATGCAAATCAGGCCAACGTTGATTGCTTGAAGACCTTTAAATCTCAAGTTGAGGATCCACATGGGTATTTATCAAGTTGGGATTTTGAGAACCAGACTGCACAAGGTTTTATCTGCAAGTTCAGTGGTGTGACTTGTTGGCATGATAATGAGAACAGGGTTTTTAGTATTAAGCTCTCTGGCTATGATCTTAGAGGAGTGTTTCCTCAAGGGATTAAGCTATGTGCTGATTTGACAGGTTTAGATCTTTCTAAAAACAACTTCTCTGGGCCTTTACCATCCAACATTTCCTTGTTCTCTCCACTTATTACGACTCTCGACCTCTCCTACAATAGTTTTTTCTAGTGATATTCCTATATTGATCTCAAACATTACTTTTCTGAACAGTCTTCAGCTTCATCACAACCAGTTCACGGGTACTCTTCCTCCCCAGCTAGCGCAACTTAGACGGCTCAAAACGTTCTCAGTGGCTGAAAATCGTCTCGAAGGTCCAATCCCAAAGTTCAACAGTGCTAGCAATACCTCAGAGAGTTTTGCTAATAACCTGAATCTGTGCGGTAAGCCTTTGGATGATTGTAAGACGACTTCTACCAACTCTCTTAGTAAAGTTGTTATTTTAGCGGCACTAGGTGGATTTACCGTGGCAGCATTTGTCGTTGGAATTGTTTTTTGTTCTACTACTATTTCTGTAGAGCGGCTGTTATTCAGAAAAAGTCGACAAAGCCGATAAATGGTCTTGTCCGAACTGACGTCCACAACTGTTTAGCTCTGAACCATTACATATTTTCAAATTTGTTCAAAGGAGTTAGAAAAAGATTATAAACATATTGATTTTTTTTTTGTCCATCTCTAACAAAAAAAAAAAAAAAATATGATGATATGCTACGCAAACCCACGATTCTTTCTTTTTAGAATTTGTATTTTTGTCGCTTTTACCACCATGATCAATGAACCTCTAACACAAAAATCGGCCGATTAAATTAATAGAGATATGAAAACTGAAAAGAACATGCTTTATCAGTTTATATCCAGAGCCGGCATTAAAACCACCAGCCGAAGGGAAATGGAGAGTCTTGTGTCCTGTGAAGTCGAAACATATTTTCTCCAGACACCTTTTAAATTTATCAGTTGAAACTTGAAACATTGTTAACAGAACAAAAACTTTACTTTTCTGAAAAAAAATTATAAATGGATCAACGGTATTATAAACATATAATAAGTATTTGCAATGATATAATATTCTTATTTTCTTAAATACATTTGGTATGTGTCGCAATCTATACCAAGAAACCCAACCCTCACAACTTCACATTGATAGTTCACTTTTTTCTTTTTGGAATCCTGGCTGTAACAAGTTAAACAACAACATACGAATCATGAAGTGAACTGATATGGATGTCATTGTTTATTATTATCTGATTTGGTCCAAAACTAGAAACAGTAGAAAAATATCCAGAATTATATCTAAAACCAAAATGGAAGAAAAATTTGTCCATCTCTCTCTCACACCACAAGAAGATATGATGATGTTGAAAAGTCAAAAAGGAGAAGAAAGAAAAGAAAAAAAAAACATTTAACGCGGAAAGACCAATTTGGTTTTTGTTTGGGTCATTGCGTTGCGTTCTCATCAGTGTTTGTATCTTTTTGGTTTGGTTTTGCCCCATTCTTCACGAACTTTTCACTAGACGACGACGACGACGATCCAAAGTCTCAGTCAACTCACTCACACCAGACGACTCGACTCCCCCTTTTTATATTATTTCAAAGTCCCTTTCTTCTTCTTTCATAAACACTTTGCCACAGATGCGATTTGCTGTTTCTTCTTCTTCTTCTTCATTGTGGTCATCGACACTCATGAACACGAGCACGACAACGACGACAAAGACCAAAGCTTCTGTCTTGTGTTTTTGATTCGTAAGTTCCTCAGAATTTCTCATAAAAAAAAAAAAAAAAAATTTGGAAAGTTTTTTCTAAGTCAACTCAATTTTAGATCGCTTATCTTCTTTCTGATTTTTGTGATTCTTTATTTTCTTACAGGTTTCTGATGTTCAACGGAGAGAACCCTAGGTTTTATTTCTCTAGTTTGTAGTGATTTTACCCATTTTGTGGAATTTGGGGAGGGATTTATGAAGAAGATGGGTGGTAGGTTAGTTTTTGCAATTTTCTTTGGGGATTGTCTCTGTTTGCTGCTTCTACTGACTAGCTTGGCCGATGCAAATCAAGCCAACGTTGATTGCTTGAAGACCTTTAAATCTCAAGTAGAGGATCCAAATGGGTATTTATCAAGTTGGGATTTTGGGAACCAGACTGCACAAGGTTTCATCTGCAAGTTCAGTGGTGTGACTTGTTGGCATGATGATGAGAATAGGGTTTTGAGTATAAAGCTCTCTGGTTATGGTCTCAGAGGAATGTTTCCTCAGGGGATTAAGCTATGTGCTGACCTGACAGGTTTAGATCTTTCTAGAAACAACTTCTCTGGACCTTTGCCATCAAACCTTACAGATGTGATTCACCTTGTTACAACTTTGGATCTCTCTTACAATAGTTTCTCTGGTGAAATCCCTGTTAGTATCTCAAACATTTCCTTTTTGAACTCTCTTATGCTTCAGCATAACCAGTTCAGTGGTCAGCTCCCTCCTCAGTTAGTGCTACTCGGACGGCTCAAAACGTTCTCTGTGGCTGACAATCGTCTTGAAGGTCCTATCCCAAAGTTCAACAGCACTAGCATCAACTCTGAGAGTTTTGCTAATAACCTGAATTTGTGTGGTAAGCCTCTGGATGACTGTAAGAGTTCTAATGGCTCTCGTGGTAAAGTTATCATTATTGCGGCTGTTGGTGGATTGACTGGGGCAGCATTAGTCGTTGGGGGTGTTTTGTTCTTCTATTTCCGTAAAATGGGTGTCGTTATGAAGAAGCAGGATGATCCTGAAGGAAACAGATGGGCAAAGAGCTTGATGAAAGGACAGAAAGGCGTTAAGGTAAAAACCCTCATTGATGATTTACTAACACATGTTGTACTGTTGTTGTAATGTTCTGAATTTATGATATATGTTTGGTGTTTTGTGAGTTTTCAGGTTTTCATGTTTAAGAACTCAGTTTCGAAGATGAAATTAAGCGATCTTATGAAGGCAACAGAGGAATTCAAGAAAGATAACATCATTGGAACAGGAAGAACAGGGACTATGTACAAAGGAGTGCTTGAAGACGGGACTCCACTAATGATAAAGAGGTTGCAGGATTCTCAACGTTCTGAGAAAGAGCTCGACTCAGAGATGAAGACTTTGGGCTCTGTTAAAAACAGAAACTTAGTCCCTCTCTTGGGCTATTGTATTGCGAATAAGGAGAGGCTCCTGATATACGAGTACATGGCAAACGGTTACCTTTATGATCAGTTACATCCTGCAGATGAAGAATCCTTCAACCCCTTGGATTGGCCTTCAAGGTTGAAAATTGCTATTGGGGCAGCAAAAGGATTGGCGTGGCTTCATCACAGCTGCAACCCGAGGATCATCCATCGCAACATTAGCTCGAAATGCATATTGTTGACTGCAGAGTTGGAGCCCAAGATCTCAGATTTCGGTCTAGCTAGGTTGATGAACCCAATTGATACCCATTTAAGCACATTCGTCAATGGAGAATTTGGGGATTTCGGTTATGTTGCTCCCGAGTATTCAAAAACCATGGTCGCAACTCCGAAAGGAGATGTCTACAGCTTCGGGGTTGTGCTTCTAGAGCTAGTAACTGGTCAAAAAGCAACGAGTGTGACAAAAGTATCTGAAGAAGGCGAGGAAGAAAGCTTCAAGGGTAACCTTGTGGAATGGATTACAAAGCTATCAAGTGAATCAAAACTGCAGGAAGCGATCGACAGGTCTTTACTTGGGAACGGTGTGGATGATGAGATCTTCAAAGTGCTCAAAGTAGCATGCAACTGCGTTCTACCGGAAGTAGCAAAGCAGAGGCCTACCATGTTTGAAGTGTATCAGCTTCTGAGGGCCATTGGAGAGAGCTACAACTTCACCGTCGATGATGATATCTTGATCCCCTCTGAATCAGGTGAAGGCGATTTCATCGAAGAGCTCATAGTTGCTCGCTGATCAAGAGGAAGGGTGAGCCATCTTTAGTCGTAGCAGTCCAAAGAACTATATATATATATATATATATATATATATATATGTTTAAGTAAGTATTGTCTTTCTTTTATTTTATTTTTGGGTTCTCTTTGTCGATGGTGTGGCTGTAATATGAAATATTGTTGTAGATGCACTCTCTCTTATTACTTGCTTATACGGAGCTTTTGGTGTGCGTAGTACCGTCACTGGTTTGGTTTTGCCACTGCGTCCTTGCTGCTTTCTAAATTTTGCAATTTGGTTGAAATGATTTTACACTTGTATCCCATTATTGATCAGGTACTATAGCACTGGAATTTGTTTTTTTGAAGTTAATACTAATAAAAAATGTTTTTTTTTTTTTTATTGTAATATTAGAAAGAAGAAATAAATAAAAATTATATAAATTTGATGAGAATGAATCAGACAGAGGGGATTTTTAACTTTTAAAGTTAACCTTATAATAAAAACAATAATGTCAAAAGAAGAAACAATCTAAACTCCAAAAAGTCAACGGAACCCAATAAATCAATGACCTTTCCTTTGAATGATTCACCAGCTTCTCTTTCACCTTCCCTCATTTTCAAAAACACCCAGAGAAAGCTTCTCACTTTCTTCATCATCATCATCATCCAACCATGAATTCTCCGAGACCCATCTCCGTCGTCTCCACCTTTGCCTCACCGTCCTCTCCTTGTGACTCAACTAAGAAGCCTCTGAGTTTGTGGCCTGGTATGTACCACTCACCGGTCACCACAGCTTTATGGGAAGCCAGATCCAAAATCTTCGAATCACTTCTTGATCCTCCTGTTAACGCTCCACCCCAGAGCCAGCTTCTAACCAGAACCCCTTCTCATAGCCGAACCACCATTTTTTACCCTTTCTCCACTGACTTCATTCTCCGCGAGCAGTACAGAGATCCATGGAACGAGGTCCGTATCGGGATCTTGCTTGAAGATCTCGATGCTTTAGCCGGCACTATCTCTGTCAAGGTACCCTCTCTCAATTTTGTCTTGATTTTGCCAAAGTTCGATGCTTTTTAGGATTCTAATGTGTGTGTGTGTGTACATTTGTGATTCAGCATTGTTCTGATGATGATAGCACAACGAGGCCACTCTTGCTGGTTACAGCTTCTGTTCATAAGATTGTTTTGAAGAAGCCTATTTCTGTCGACATTGATCTCAAGATTGTTGCTTCTGTCATTTGGGTTGGTCGCTCATCTATTGAGATTCAACTTAAAGTTATGCAATCCGAACACAGTATGTATAGATATTGTCTACAAAATTTCAAACTACAGGCATGTATCCTGGAAATAGAAAAAAAATAAAACACTTGCTTCTGTTTTGTGGTTGGTTTTGTTGTTTTCAGAAGATGTCAAGGCTTCTTCGGATTCGGTTGCGCTAACTGCCAACTTCATTTTTGTGGCTCGTGACTCTAAGACTGGTAAGGCTGCCCCTATCAACCGCCTTTCTCCTGAAACCGAGCTCGAGAAGCTTCTCTTTGAGGAAGCCGAAGCTAGGAATAACTTGAGGAAGAAGAAGAGGGGAGGTGACAGAAGTGAATTTGATCACGGGGAGTGTAATAAGCTCGAGGCTTGGTTGGCTGAAGGAAGGATTTTCTCTGACATGCCAGCTCTTGCAGACAGAAACAGCATTCTTCTTAAAGATACTCGTCTTGAGAATTCGCTAATATGCCAACCGCAGCAGAGGAACATCCATGGGAGGATCTTTGGTGGGTTTTTAATGCACAGAGCGTTTGAGTTGGCCTTCTCCACAGCTTATACATTTGCTGGTCTAGTGCCCTACTTCTTAGAAGTTGATCACGTCGATTTCCTAAGACCAGTCTGTATCCAAATCACTTCTTACTTGTTCACGTTCTCACCTTCTGTAGATAACTAATGCTGAATGGACTTGCATGATAGGTGGACGTTGGGGACTTCTTACGTTTCAAATCCTGTGTGCTTTACACTCAACTGGATAAAATGGACTGTCCGCTCATCAATATCGAAGTTGTTGCCCATGTTACAAGCCCAGAGATTCGTTCCAGTGAGGTAAGATTCTAACTTGATAATGGGTTCTTTCTAAAGATCATTTCAAACTCTAATAAAGTTGAGCTTGCTCACTGATTCTTTAGAAAAGATGCATCTTCACGCCAATGTCTCAAACCATATCAAGTTTGAAGCCACTTATGTCTACTTCTCTGTTGCAAATGATGTAGGTTTCAAATACATTCTACTTTAAGTTCACTGTAAGACCAGAGGCAAAGGCCAGAAACGACGGGTTTAAGCTTCGAAATGTAGTTCCTGCCACAGAGGAGGAAGCTCGTCATATCCTCGATCGTATGGATGCAGAAGCATTGAACTCAAGCAAACAACAAGAGTAGACGTAATTCCGCATTATATATCGATGGTGTTTCTGTGTTCTAAAAGATACACCTATCCACTGACCACAAATTAACTATAAGTGTGTGTGCATTTCTTCTTTTGTATCTAAACGATTTGCTAATATAACCAAAGATTGCTTTCACCTGCAACCCATTGATTTGGATTTTCAAACGGGTTACCATTTACCACTAACAGAAAACAAATGGATGAATGAATGATATAGCTGATGCTGCAGAAGACAAGTAGTTGGTCTAGATGAGGTAGTTACCTGTACAAATCTGGGCTTTTGTCTTGGGAAAAAAGGTTTCAAGTTGAGAAATTGTAAATAAGAAATGTCTCAAAATAAGTGGACGAGCGGGTTACAGAGTATATGTGAAATTTATAGGTAACCAAGAAGTAACACCTTGCTGTTAGCAAGCTTACGGCATTTCCAACCCACCTCTATATTTGCTCTTTAACTCTATTTTAGAGTAATATCTACTCCAACCCATCTCTATTTCTACCTCTATAATAGAGATCTCTATTTTTTCTTCTATATATAGAGGAACTCTATTTTTTCCTCTATAATAGAGTTGAACTTTTTTATTTATAAAATGGTCCTTGAACTTTTAACACTTTTATATTTATGATCAAAATAAATAAAATATATATTTAAATAGTTTTATAATAATTTAAATATTTTAATAATAAATTAATTTGTATATTAATAGGATAATTGATTATAAAGTTAAATTTTACTAATTTTAATATTTTGGTTTAAAAATTTTAAAGGTTTCGTATAGAAAAATTTTAAAGGTTTTTGTATAGAAAAACATTTTTAATATTTGAGACTATTATTTGTAAAAGAAAATTTATATAAAACCTTATTAAATATAAATAACTTAAAAATTTTAGTTTTTATTCATACCATAATATTATTTTTAATACAACAAAGACTAATTATTTAATATTCTGGTAAATTACTTCCGGATCTACCAATATCCCTAAAAATTTGTTCAATCTACTATGTTTTATTATTTTATATGATGCAATGTATTTCTTTTAATAATGTGATATTTAAATAATATTTATGAATGTTAAAAATTTAAATAATATCATAATTTTATGAAAGTTTCATAAATACTAAAATAAATGGGTTAGTTTGCAATTTTTTATAAGTAAAAGATATTAATAGTAAAATAAAAAAAGGAATCTCTACGGAATATTATTTTTTAGAGGAAAAAATAGAGGTATCCATTGGAGCAAAAGTCACCTCTATTATAGAGTTCCTCTATTTTAGAGGTAAAAATAGAGAAAACCATTGGAGATGGTTTTATGGGCTCTTTTCCCTTGGCTTGTTAGCAAGTAGAATCACCCAATAATCGCACCAACGGGGACAAAGATGAAGTAAGAAGATTGTATCTTTGTCCTCGCAAATGGAAAGCCACACAGTCTCAATAGACATCACACTTAGGCCTTGATTGGAAGATCATACAAAAAAGTTTTTTTAATTTTATCATCCAATCAACAATTATTAGGAGAGCATTTAGAAGTTGTAGATGCTCTCATATGCTCTCTTCATGTATGCTCTCATTTGAAGCATTTCCCAAGCATTTAACTATAAAATATTATTATATATTAAAATAATTTTAAATAATTTATTTATTTTTTAAAAATAGAAAATTGTGATTTCATAAAAGATACATTTATTTGTTATAAGATAATATATATGAGAAACTACTTGCTGGAAAAAAAATGAGAAACTACTTAATGTTAAAATAATATAATAATTTATTTAATACATTAAAATATTAATATGGATATAACGTTTATAATATATATTATTGTTTTCTTTTAGTTTAATGTGTTATATTATATATATTTCAAAAAGTTTTTTTTTTTTTTGACAACAGTAGAATAGATTAGCTCAAGAGAGCCAATAAGGAGGAATATTGTTTACATAGGTAGCTGGAAGGGTAACGGTACGAACGCGTCGTGCCAGGTTGTCAGCTTTACCATTCTGAGCACGGGGAAATAAGACTAATGAGAAAGAGCGGAACTCCTCCCTATCAACTTGTATCTCCTCTAAGTAGGGCTTGAAAGCTGTCCACTCGGAAGGCGAAGACACCATCTTCACCAGGTCAGAGCAGTCGGTAAGAAAAACGACGTCTTGATTATCGGCACCAATCATACATCGCATCGCCCAGATAAGCGCTTCCGTCTCTGCATGAAGAGGTGTAAGACTACGACGAAGGTTGGAGGCTCCCATAGTGGGGAATCCTCCCCAGAGGAGGTGCAATACCAGCCACGACCAACATATTTGTCTGTGGCTTTCCAAGACCCATCAACAAAACAAAGGTAACCTGAAGAAGGCCTAGCGACCCCCAACCTACGACCGTCGCTGTCCATGACATGCTGAGCATCGACCGACACATCAACCGCTTCATCCAGCTGGGCCCGGAGCCAGGCATGAGATTCCTCTTCTGCTATCGCAAAATCGCCAGTGGATTTGAATCCAGATTGGTGAAAACTTTATCATTCTGAGATTTCCAAAGATACCACAATATCCACGGATAAACATCCGGGGTGGGGCACTGCTGGACCCTCCAAAATAAATAATCCATATTTGTAAAGATGGAAGCAAATGGAAAGCCATCTGGCACCGTTGGGAAAGAAGACAAAGCCCAAACTTGTCTTGCCATAGGACATTCAAAGAGAACATGGTTAATTGTCTCTATCGAGAAACCACAAAAAGCACACGTTGTATCACAACTTAAACCACGTTTTCGAAGATTTGAAGTGATTGCGACACACCATGTGATCACTTGCCAAAGGAAATGCCTAATTTTAGGAGGACACCGGAGTTTCCAAACAGCAGCCTGAAGAGGTATGATGTCTGGACCATAGGAAATCTTGGCCGGTATCATCTGCCATAAGACGTGATATCCAGATTTAACCGTATAAGTACCAGAGTTGGTGAAATGCCATCCCATCATGTCCAAAGAAGTTGGCAATCCTAGGGGAATAGCAGATATAATGGCAACATCTTCCGGCACAAAAGTGGCCGAAAGCAAGGCCATATCCCATGAATTAGAAGTCCTGTCGACGAAAGAGTTAACTCGAAGCGAAGGGTCGAGGGGCAACCCAGAGCTTAGTGCTGGTCTCGGGGATTGAGCAGGTGTCCAGGGGTCAGTCCATACTGAAATGGAAGCCCCAGACCCTACCCGTGAAATGAGTCATTTGTTAACCAGAGAGCGAGCAGACACCATACTCCGCCAGCCATAAGATGGTGAGTAGGATTTAATTGGATCCATAGGATCAGAGTGTCGATAGTAACGTCCTTTGAAAACCCGAGCAAATAACGAATCCGGGACCATAATCAAACGCCAGAGCTGCTTCGCCAGTAGAGCCGTGTTATAGTCATCTAAGCAACGAAACCCTAAACCCCCTTCTGACTTGTTAAGGCATAGCCTATTCCAAGCTACCCAGTGAAGCCCACGCGACTGATCAGAAGAACTCCACCAGAAATTAGAAATTGCACTAGTGAGCTTCCGTGTTACGGTTTTCGGAAGACGAAAACAAGACATAACAAAGGTTGGAACCGCCGTTGCAACAGACTTAATCATAATCTCTTTTCCCCCTTTGGATAGGAGTCGAGCCGGCCATCCACCAGCTCGTGCCTGTAGCCTGTCTTGAACAAAGGTGAAAACCTTCGTTTTAGCCCCGCCTAAACTCTCTGGAATACCCAAGTAGGTACTCATACCGCCCAGATTAGTAATACCCAAAACTCCTTTGAGTTCCTCCCTCAAATCATTATCAACTGCGTGGCCAAATTGAATTGAGGATTTCTGGAAATTTATTTGTTGGCCGGAAACCCGCTCATATTGCTGGAGAATCCGTAAGACAACTTCACATTGTTCTTTCGTGGCACGACAGAAAAAAGACTGTCATCCGCAAATAGTAAATGTGAAATCGTCGGACAGGCCGTTGATACTTTAATTGTTATAAGTTTGGATTGTTCTGCCTTCCTAAGATTGGCAATTAGGACCTCAGTGCAACGAATAAAAAGATAAGGTGACATAGGGTCACCCTGCCTAAGCCCCCGATGAGGGATGATTGAACCATGGGGTTCCCCATTAAGTAGAACCTTGTACTGGACCGACGTCACACACCACATGATCCAGGAGATCCACCGATCACAGAAACCAAATTTCCGGAGTAAGTGATCAAGAAATGACCATTCAACCCGATCATATGCCTTGCTCATATATGTTTTGATGGCCATGTACTTCCCCTTGCAAGAGGGGTTAGTGCGAAGCCCGTGGAACATCTCCTGAGCTATCAAAATATTATCAGAGATCAAACGCCCCTCAACAAATGCCGACTGAGTTTCAGAGACGAGTGAAGGCAGAAAACCCCGTAGCCGCTAACACAATATCTTTAAAATAATCTTGTAACCAACATTACATAAGCTGATAGGTCGTAGCTCCGTCATCCTGGTCGGCTTGTCCACCTTGGGAATAAGACAAATATTTGTCATATTCAACCGTTTATCAAAAGCTCCATCACACAAGAAAGAATTGACCAAAAGTACCAAATCTGCCTTAATAGTCCCCCACGCCTTCTAATAAAAAAGGGCGGTCATCCTATCAGGACCCGGCGCCTTATCAGGGTATATCATAAATAAAGCTTCCTTGACATCTTTCTCAGAGGCATCCTTCGTCAAGACCGCATTGATCTCTTCCGTGATAACCGGTTGTATTTCCTCTAGTGCATCCGCAAAATCAAAGGGAGCCGAGGAGGTAAATAACCCCTGAAAGTAAGTGGCCGCGGTATTTTGAATATCCGCAACCTCCGTAGACCATACACCATTGTCATCATGCAGACCAACAATGCGGTTCCGTACCCGCCGTTGTTTTGTCTGGACATGAAAATAACTCGTATTATGATCCCCAAATCTCATCCATCGACTACGTCTGAAACCAATACACCTCCTCATCCCGATACGCTTCCCGAAGTTGCCAGGTCAAAGACGCAATTTCCTCAACCGAACTAGCATCATCCGCCTGTGCTGCCGCCGGTTTGGATTTTAAATCCTCAATAGTTTCGCGTCCATATGGCATTTGTGCCTTTCTCCAGCGAGAAATGGCATGCCGACACGTAACAATCTTATCCACAAAATTACCTGGCTGAGGGTTTGTCTCTGAGCCCCAGCCTTATGTAATTAGCCCCAAAAAGACCTTCTTTATCTAACCATCGTCTGTCAAAACGGAAATCACTCCTACACCAACAAACTTTATCCGCCAGGTTAGCTAGCACCGGTTTGTGGTCCGACGCAATCATATCCAAATACTCTGTAAATGAATGGCGAAAAAGATCATGCCATGCCTCATTGGCAAGGGCCCTGTCTAGACGACACCGTATCGGCTTCTTATCCCGCTAGCCTCGCCAAGAGAGGCTATCCCCAATGCTTGGAAATTCTAATAACCCACAATGTCGGATCACGGAGTTGAAAGGAAGAAAGGACGATGCACTACGCAGACGCCCACCACGCTTCTCATGGTTCCCTTTCAGCTCATTAAAATCACCAATAAGAACCCAAGGAAGATCCTTTGTGATACCAATTCTAATTAACCACTCCCAGACAAGATCTCGGTTCTGTGAAACCGGATCCCCATAGATAAAAGTTAAATAAATCAGCTTCTCTTTGTAAACAAACTCCACATCAATTAACCGACTAGATGCAAATAAAATGGAAACATATGAAATATAACAACATTTGATATTGGTGGGAGAGGAGGAGAGAATGATTACTTATAAGATGATAATCCAAATTAGATAATGGAGATAAAATTTAAAAATAAGAACAATGTAAAATATATATCATGTAGTCTCTAAAATTAAAATTTAGCATTAAAAATTTACAATGATATTTCATTTGTTTTTTTGTAACCAATATAACAAAAATAAGAAAACTAAAAAAAAAAAAAAAAATTATTTGAGGTATTATGGAAGAAAATGAGAGAATGTGAAAGGAAAAAAAATGCCAATATGAGAGAACTAGAGAATGCTTATTTATATGTTAAGAATTGATGAAAGTTACATTTAGAATTATGGAGTTACAATTATAATTTATTGTGTTTGAATAAAATTGAATGGTGGAATTTGATTAATGCATAATTTATTCTATTCTCAGTTATAATTTTATGAAACTAAAAATGTAAATATAAATATAAAGTCTTACAAAAAAAATTATAATATATATTAATTATTCTGTAATTAATGTGTTATATTATAAATATATTTATATATAATTAAAAATTATTAAATTACAATTTATATTTATAAAAGTTATATAATTTATTAAATATATAGTATATTAAAAATATTATATAGCAATGATAGATAATTAATTTTTTTAATAAAACACATTTAAATTATATTTGTTTAATTTATATTATATATTAAATATAAATATAATATGTAATATTCACTGCTATACCAATCAACTAAATGTGTTATATTAATAAGAGCATACAGTTTATCCACCATAATGCTTATGCTGCATAATATGCTAATGGTATATGTTGTTTCAATCAAGCCCTTACTAAGACCAAGATTTCGAATCAAATTAGCATCAATACCTACTAAAACCTTGATTGGTAGTGTATATAAGTGAGCATATAGATTTTAGAAAGCCAATCACGTTTTGTTTAGAAAGCATAAACGAAGCATAAAAGGCTTTTAAATGTTTCATAGTCCAATACTCCTAAACGAAGCATTTCCCAAGCATAATAGTTTTAAAGTTATTAAAATACAATTTTATCCTTATTAGGTCTTGATTGGAAGAGCATATAAAGAAGCTTTTTTACTATATGTGTATATTTAAAATATCTAATTGTGTAATTTTATGTCTAAATGCTACCAGTACCAATCACATATCATTGTTGATAAATAATAGCATACAGCTTATGCAACTATACTGCTCATGCTCCATAATGCTTCACTAACAGTTGTTCCAATCAAAGCCTAAAGTCTTCAAAATGATACAGATTCTCCAGAGATGCCGCTAGGCATACACGTTACAAGACATTGAAAGTAGAGATACGTTCCTAACCATTACATTAAAAATCTTACAATGGGAATCAGTCTCCCATCTCGTGACATACTTTCTCTAGAACAGACAGGAAGTCTCTCACAATCATGAAGATTCTCATTGTGTGACCTTCCTTGGAAGAATCTCCATGGAATTGCTCTGTGACTTCTTCCAATGCGGAGAGCGTTGAACTTTCTCGTATTTTAATCTTCACAATCTCCTCTGCAGCAGCTTTCAAGAATCTAGCCATCCTCTCCCTGAACTTCAGCCATTGATCTCCACTTGATCCACTCTCCTCGCTCAGTAGCAAAAGCTCCTCGATGTTCTTCAGTCCTTGACAAAGCTTCAAGACATTGCTTCTTAGAACACCATACTCAATGTCTGCTGACTTCTTGACATTGCTCAGCTCTGAATTCAAGTTTCTGATGCCTTCTAAAGCTCTCACACTGCCTTCTGATTTTATCATTTCTTGAACAACAAAATGCAAGAGACTGCTTCTTCCACCTAATCCCTTGACATCAACGAGCTTGAGGAGCGTGTCAAGTTTGAAGTCATGAGCATCATCAGCACAGTGGTTTGTTCCAACATTCATCTTGTTTCCTGTCTTCACTACAGCATCCAGAAGTATGGAGAACATTCTACTGTTGCTCAGTTCTTCACAAGCAACCTGCAAAAGCAGATACGCTTAATGAGACATAACATAAGATTACAACATCAGATACATATATATGTAAAATCTGCTATCTTCAGAATTACCTGAACAACACTGAATGATTTTCTAAGGCGTTTGATCTCAGAGTGGAAATTAGCCACAAAGAGCAATGCACCAACCCGTTTGAACACAAAAGGCACATGAAGCAATTCCTTAAGAAACCTCTCAGCTGGACCAAGCTTGATGATCACTGAATCATCACTAAAGCTCTTCAACCTCCTCTCTTCTTCTTTACTAGGTGCTAATCTCAATAAACACTCAAGAAGTTCAGCTCCAAGTGCATCACAGTCACCTAAATCAATAATTAGAAGAACACAAATCAATAATTTTCACAAAACACACATTGCAATATATTAAAGATTATTATTTTACCATCAAGAAGAGCTTGACAAACATCCTTTGTGGTTAAGTTAAGTAGTTGGAGCAGAGTAGCAATATTCTGAGCCTTTCTTGGATCTAAAACTTTGCTTTCTTGATTTACGATCGGAAGATCTCTTGGATTTGACAAGTTTCCAATGTACAGAGTCTCTATCATCTCCTTGTCCAATCTACCACACAATCAGACAAATCAAACTACATTAAACTCATATCAAGAAGAACAGAGAAAAAGAGAAAAGATGATAGCTTTGCGCTTCTCTTACTTGAAAGAGCTCGATCTAAGTCGGTCCCAGTGCTGTTGTTTGGGAGGTTGGTCCGAAAAAGATAGTTTCTTTACATCGTTCTGAACAACGAAAGGTTGAGACGGTGGTACAAGAGGTGGTGGTCTGGTCGGAGGAGAAAGAGCAGGAACAGTTGTTGCTACTTTGCACTGATGAGATGAAGATTCACCAATGTTGATAACAAAATCTCTTCTTGATGAAGCAGAGTGAGAAAGCAAAACAGACTTCACACTCCGACTAAAGTCATTCCAAATCGGCGGCGAACTATCAAGAAACTTCCGGAACAACCCATCAGGAGAAGTAGAAACTGAAGAGTAGAGAGAAGAGAGTGGTGTTCTTATGAATCCTCTGTCTGGTGAAGTAGAAGCAGAAGAGATACGAGGGAACCCAAATCCCACATTTTGATTCCAAAAGCTAAACATTCTCGAAGACGCCGACCCGTTTCCGTTATGTTTCCTTACTCTTAGTCTCTCCGGTGACGGAGACTGAAGGTTAGTAGCGTCAGAGTATCTAGGGTTTGGTGGAGACATGGCCATAGAGAATGACCTAGCTGGAGAAACCCAACCGGAGCAGGAGGAAGAGCATGAATGAGATGGGCTTGAAGTCTCTGAGCCAGGGAGAGAAGCCATAGGTGAAAAGAACACATCTTCTTCTCCGTCTTCTTCGTTTACCTCTGCTTCATAGTTGTTTTGGTGGAAGCTACGAGTAGGTAACGGTGGTAATGGTCGTATCTCCGGCGAGTCTTGCTTCAAGAAAAAAGTTCCTCCGCTTCTAATGTGGTCAGATTCCTCTGTATTGAGGTAGAAGACCTCTGAGGGAGATGTAGTAGCAGCCATATTGAAGTTAGTGGTGATGTGACTCTGTTCATCATCATAGCTGCTTCTGCTTGTGTTGCTACTAGGACAATGACTGTTCTTAACATGATGGTTTCGCCCTTGGTGCCGACCGTAGAGAAACAAGGCCAAGCCTAAGACTGTAGCGACGGCAAGAACGGCGGAGATAGCCGGGAGGAGAAGAGTAGGAGAAGCGTGGTGTGGTTTAGAGGAGCGAGGGAGGACTAAAGCGGAGATGTTGGCTGGAAATGTGGGGAAGACGGCGAAGTTAGGAGGAGGAGGAGATGGAGGAAGAGGAGGAGGAGCTGAGGAGGAGTAGGTAGGGAAGAAAGAAGGACTTATGGGGGCGAGAGGAGGAGGAAGTGGTGAATCGTAGTCGTAGAGGTGACGACGGCTGAGAGTAACGGCGGATGCGTAGGATAGAGGAGACGGTGGTGCGCATGTTAGCAGGAAGAAGAAGATGGCCAACCAAAAGTTCTGCATTTTTGTTTTTCTGCAAAGAGCTCTCTCTCTCACACACACACTGTTCACACTCACTATAACAGAGGAGAGAAGTTAATGGGGCACTATTATGGCTGTACCTGTGACTTTGAGCTTTGTGTAATAATACTACTCTCTATTTTTAATTTTACCAATATAATGTAACTATTTACATTTTCTTTTTTGTTTGTTATTTAATAAAAACGTGACACTGACACAGAAGACCACTAGGGGCAGTCGTAAAGTAACAAATATAAAAAATTGATGATATATACGAGTATTTTGTGTATTCGTGAAGATTTAGTGAATCCATGTAAAGAGTGTATAAGATATGTGTAATAATTACTTGAACTTCGAAGTTTTTTTTACCCGTCTTTCAAAAGAATCTTTTTTTGACTTTTTCTGACTCTCTCCTCTCCAATACATGGACTTTATTTCTCTTTCCATGGATAACATCAAAGAATTTGTACTATTACTATTTGGCAATATTCAAAATTCATTTTCACAACCAGTGATAGATAATGGCATAGAGGCTCATTTCTATTGGGTTTGTTAGCCCAAACACTTATCTTCAGAAGTTGGCTTTGATAACAGCCCAAAGTTACACTTAACTGAAAAAATGATTGTTCAATTTCATAGCACTTCTATTGCTGTTTCCTTGCTCTAAGAGTATTGCATTGGTAAAAATATAGTGAATTTCTCAAATATTGTATTTTAATCATTTTAATATAAAATTATTATTTATTTAAATAGTAAATAAGAAAAAAAAAATATAACCAGTTAGAATTAACCATGTGTACAGAACATTTTCTCAAGGTTTCTGAAAAACTTTTCTCACATTCTCTCTTACTTTTTTGTTACTTTTTATTTTTTTATTGGTGATAATTTAGTGGAGAAACCCCCAAGCAGATGAACTAGGTTCTAGTAACTTTACTGAGAAATGAAATGATTGTTCAATTTCATAGCACTTCTCTTCAGGTGTATCCTTGCTATAACTCTTACAGGTTCTTATGGATGGAGATGCTCTAACACCTTCTGTCCTGAGAATCGTAAGACGATTTGCTACAATCCTTAACTCTTTGGTTTCATTTAATTCTCATCAACAAAAATCAGATGAACGATTTGACTGCTACAGGAACATATGTTATACATATCAATGGCGAATATATTCGAGTTTGGCTCTTTTGTACCTCTTGGTATGATCTGTAATGAAGAGTAAAATAGAAACCCATTAGGTTAGGTTGGTCATCTTTGAAATCTTCTTTTGTTTAAGTAGAAGAAATCACGTAAGTTGAGGTTGTAACCAAATACCTTACTATTTTGTCATCTTACAAGTGTGTGAATCTCATTGTTGTCTAGCTAGTAACCACTTCATCCATGTCGACAAACTATACTTTGCGATGTGTTCCGGTAAATCCACCTGAACAAAAATCATCTCAGATGAAAACAACACAAATAAGAAACTCATCTATTATAATACGAAAACACGAATAAACAAGAATAGGAAACTCACACTGGTCCATGTTGCAGAAAACCCATCAGTAGATAGCAACCAACTTCGACTACCTTGATGCAGACCTAAAAGCTCATCATCATCACCATCAAAAGCCCTCTTCTTTTTCTTCTTTCTTTTCTTCTTCTCCCTCTTGTGCCTCTTTTCAGACACCTGGCTTCTACTATCTGAGCCAGATTCACTTTCTTCAGAGAATCCCTTATGGCTTAGCAGCAATGAGTGGTCACTAGACCTGCGGAATTCAATCCCATTTTCTCTAAATAGAAGCTCCCATGAATCTGGCGTCTGACATTCCTCTGATAGTCTGAAGTGAATAGTCCAAGAAAGTAAACTTAGTAATCTTATCACCTCTTCATGTTTCATCTCGGAGAGATCTCTCAGAATTAGAGAAAAGCTACTACCGTTTTCCAAACCTCTGAAGATCTCTGCCGTGGTTTCTTTCAACAACTCTCCCTCATCATTGAGGTTCTCATCACGCACAAGGCGTAACAACTGACGACCTTGGTTAATAATAGAATTCAGCAATAGCAGCTCGTCAATAGATTCCGTGTCAACATATTTTGAAAGAACAACCCCGAGCCAGCAAGACGAGTCACCACTATCCCAGGATTCAATGCTTGGTTCGAAATAGTTGCCAAGCAATTCAAGAAACCGACACAAGTCACATTCTTCAAGTGTGATAAGGAGATGCTGAGTTAAAGAAGAGAAAGACTCCTCCGTAAGAAACTCCTCAACAGCATCCCACACATCATTCATATCTTCCTCGTACATGAAACCGATAAACATATCTAAAAAGAAACTGGTATCAAGAAACAAAACCTGGCCATCTTTCAGCGACTCAGCAAACTCTTTCGATGACCAAAACTCAGGAACATTGTCGAGAAAATTCTCAATGGTTCGTTGAACATCCAAATCAAGAAGGTAATGAGGCTTCGTGGCAACAACCGCAGGCGACTGCCCGTGCTTTCCTCGCCATTCAAGCTCATCCCAACAAATATCCCGGTTCGTAAACGCAAACTGAGCCAATGCTTTTGCACCACGTTTGTGATCAGACCCACCATCATAAGCAAACTCAGAGAACCACTCTAGTATACGCTTTGGATCCCCTGCATATTTCCAAAAAACTCAACATCAAGCACAACAATCTCACAAGATAAAATGTAAACAATGGGGAGATAAAATTAAACCAGAGACACTTCACCTTCAAAGAATTTCTCAAGTATATAGCTTCGTTTGGCTAACAAAGATCCAAGTTTCCTAGGTCTCTTCTCAAACATCATTGTCAGAAGCTGAGACACAAACTGCAACTTTCTAGGTTTTGATCTTAACAACTTCATGAAAACACTAAGTTGCTTCCTAGGGGATATATAAATAGTAGAAAGAGCACTGCAAAGCCAAAGTCTAGCTTCTGATCGACCTCCACGAGTCACCAACGATTGAATGCGAGAGCCTAATTTGTTCAACAGAGGTAAAATCACATCGATGTTGCTACTGTTGTGGGCAACAACATCGTTCAACTTTGGTTCAGACAAGAACAAATTCACCATCTTTTCTGGTCTAAACAACAATAATACGATATGGGTTTGATGAGAAATCAACAACAAATCATGAGAGAAACCAACAATTGAAGGTGAATAGAGATTATTTGAAGCCCTAAATCATTCGAGAATACGTAACCAAAAGATTCATAATTTCGAGTTTCAGATACGAGAATAAGTTTTGAGGGTTTGGGAAAAAAACAAGAATACCAACACCAATGTTTGATGTGGAGGTAGCCAAGGAGAACTGAATCTGTTTATGACCCGAGCTGCTGCTTCTGGTTCTCGCTACATTCCCCACAGGCCAAACGGTTATTCATATTGGTTCGAGTCGACCGGCCCTATTTTATTTTGAAGATTAAAAATGATTTATGGATTTGAAATTAATTTCAAACGCAATTTTGTAAATATCACAAAAATATGTTTTCCAAAGTTTTTTTTTTTTTTAATATTTATTCCCCAAAAATATCACAAATAAGGGTACGGTAAAGATAGGTTTTAATGTTCAGAATTTATTATTTGGTTTTATATATTAAAATTAGTACGTGTCCATACTACGTCCGGAATAAAAAATATTTAATAAAAAATTAGTGTTAAATCTGTTTTATAACATTAGTGTGCTAACAAAATAATCATGTAACTTATAAGAGAGTGGTGATATATATAGTCACAAAGATACTTTACATCGTTTAAGAATGAAAAAATCAGGCAACCAAGCTACTGAATCGACGAAGAAGGCCAAGACGCATAGAAACATTATCTCAACTCGTCACCGTGGGAAACAACATAATCTCCTATCAGAAAATATCTCTGCATAAACCAAATCACATTATAAGAATCATTAACATTTATATGAGATTGCAAATAGATCAAATTCAGCAACAGAGTTTGATAGATACAGAGATTTGACTAAAGAGAAAGACACGGAATAATCATAGATCATATCAATTCACAAACAAAAAGATGTTGATTACCAGATTACTGTGTCGAGAGAGAGAACACAGTTAAGTTTTGGATTGTATCCTACTTCCCTGTTTCAAAATCAAACAAAAGAACTTGTCATATAAAATTGTTATAAAATTAGTAAATGACACTTAAATTAAGTTAGAAGAACATAGCAAAAAGTGACGTGATTGTTTGTAATGACATGGTAAAACCATGGATTGAATATGTTTACTTGTTTCATTGGCCTAACAACTAAAAAGTTGAACATAGTAAATATTAGATAGTAAAAAATACATAAGTGAACTTGAACTTACCTTTTCATCCACAGGAGAATATTAGATTCCTCAAAATGTTTCTGGTTTATCCTTTTTTGGAAATCCCCCGGGCTAGTAGAACTCTGATCTTCCATTTTTTTTCAAAAAAAATAGATTTATGAGAGGAGTAAAATTCAGAGGCATCTTCAGCCTGAAACTAAAAAAGAAAAAAAGAATTAATATGAATTCAAGAGAAAAGGTATGCATATTAACAAAAAAAAAAAGTATTTACCAGCGTGAGAATTGCAAATCCAGAAGAAAAAATGAATGAAGAAAGAGATAAATACAAAGAAAATTGAAGAGAGAATCAACTCAAATTAGATTTATATAGAAAATGGATCAGTTGTAAACAACCTTGAACGTGGAGCTGTTAGTGGAGTAGAATTAGGAGCAGATTTTTTGTAACTTGTAGGCAGTTATGTTTTTTTTTTTTTCTTTTTTTTTTTGAACAAAGGTAAGCATTTATGTTACTTCGTAAAACATGGTGCTTATTTTTGCAGAAAATATTTCTTTTCACACGTGTATTATTAATTTTTATTTTTTTAAAAATTTGAAAAGAAAATATAATCTGATGTGGCTTAATTTGATTGGTTAGGTAACTTGTGAATTATAAGATAAATGATACGTTCTAAAGGTATGTATTAGTTTATGCAGTTACAATTTTAATTAAATATATTTAAAATAATGTAAACCACCCGTCTAAAAAAAAATTTAATGCTTTATATTATTTCAATTTTAATTAAAAATTTAGTATATTTTGCTTTACTAAAACGAATATAACGCCTTGTCGTTTTAAATATACTGTTATGCCATTTGAGAAAGGGAAAATGACATACATGTTAACGCCACTATTGTAGAGGCCTTTACAATTATTTTCCCCAAATTCTAGGGTTGTCGAGGGGGGATTCAATTTTCCGAGATTTGGTGAAGGTAAGCATACTCATTTTATGCTTCTTTCATCTTTCATCTTTCATCCTCATCTTAAGAGAGAGTTTTCGATTTGGGGCGAGGGTAAGTTTTTTTCCAGATTATGCTTCTTTCACCTCTCATCTTCGTCGTTGCTCTCACTTTGAATTGAATTGTAGGAGTTCGATTGCTTAGCCGTATCTTTGATAGTTTGATTTATTATCTCATCCTGCTTCGCTTACTTCATTATCATTATATCATCCTGATTAATTGATTGTAAAAGTTCTTGTAGTGTTCTTTTTTTTCTTTTCTTTTTTTTGTCGACTCTTGTAGTGTTGATTAATTTGACTATTCTGCATTTTTTGCCCATGTAATACTCTCTAATCTTTGGTGATGATGATTATTCACGTTCATAGTCTTGAAATTTTGTTGTATTTAGATCATGTGTTGTATTTCTCTCACCTCAAATCCCTAGCCACACCCAAACCCATCGGATTTTATCCCGCGGCCATTGCGAGACCAGCTGGCTTCAATATTGAAGTCGATTGATCAGTTGGGCTTCTTCTATCGTTATCCCTCTCAGATTCAGCTCCAAATCAGGTGATAGATAGTTGCTATATATTTTTGGGACTCGTTGATTTAGATTCAACAAAATAATTGAATAAATTTTTTACCTTCTCACAGAAGTTCACCGGCTATAGAGTCTATCAAGTGTGGGAGTTGATGTTGTCGTACTATAAGGTGAGTTTGTAATGTTTCCAAACACCTTATTGCATAGTGGTCTGAGGTTGCTATTTTGGTGAATTGTGAGTATTTTCTAAACAAAGATACATAGTTAGTTTTTATATGTTTAACTGGATTTATTGATGAAGGATAGAAGACGTGTGTAAACGATATTAATCTATTTGAACCATGAAGTTTACACATTTCAGTTTTAAAAATAAAACAAAACAAAGAAGTGAAAACGTGTTAGAATTATGAGAAGTGAAAACGTATCAAGGGCCTATACAATCATAAAAATGTTGAAAGAATAATTAGATTCTTAGATTAAGATGTAAATAATGCATGATGTCTATCTTCTCTGATCTCATTGAGGATGTTGTGGAAGTCTTTATGGATGATTTCTCTGTCTATGGAGACTCTTTTCCTTCTTGTCTTGCTAATTTATGCAGGGTATTAAAGAGATGTGAGGAGACAAATCTTGTTTTGAACTGGGAAAAGTGTCACTTCATGGTTGAAGAAGGGATAGTTCTTGGTCATAAGATTTCAGCAAAGGGGATTGAGGTTGATAAGGCAAAGATTGAAGTCATGGTTCAACTCCAACCACCAAAAACAGTCAAGGACATAAGAAGCTTTCTTGGGCATGCTGGGTTTTATAGGAGATTCATCAAGGATTTCTCAAAGATAGCTAGGCCATTGACAAGGTTGCTATGTAAGGAGACTGAGTTCAATTTTGATGAAGATTGCTTGAAGGCTTTCAAGGAGATCAAAGCTGCTTTGATTTCAGCTCCAATAGTCCAAGCTCCAAACTGGAATCTTCCATTTAAGATTATGTGTGATGCTTCAGACTTTGCAGTAGGAGCAGTCCTAGGTCAGAAAAAGATAAGAAGCTGCATGTGATTCACTATGCAAGTAGAACCTTGGATGAAACACAAGGAAGATATTCAACAACAGAGAAAGAGCTCTTAGCAGTGGTATTTGCCTTTGAAAAGTTCAGAAGCTACTTAGTAGGGTCCAAGGTGATTGTGTACACTGATCATGCTGCTTTGAGACACATCTACTCAAAGAAGGATACAAAACCAAGGTTGTTGAGATGGATTTTGCTTCTCCAAGAGTTTGACATGGAAATAGTTGATAAAAAGGGGATAGAGAATGGAGTAGCTGATCACTTGTCTAGAATGAGGATAGAAGAGGAGATTCCAATTGATGATTCAATGCCTGAGGAGAAACTGATGCTGATTGGGTCAACACGGCTCCCCACTCGACCTCTCACTCGAACAGGCACTCGGCCGAGTATGTTTGGGCACCCGATCGAGCAGGTGGAGATGGAGGAGTGGATGGCACTTGAGAGTGAAGATCTGCCTTGGTATGCTGATATAGTCAATTACAAGGTATGTGAAGAAGTTCCAGCAGATATGGACTCCTATAGGAAGAAGAAACTCCTCAAGGACATCAATGGATACTATTGGGATGAACCTTACTTATACAAGAAGGGATCAGATGGATTGTTTAGAAGGTGCATAGCAGAGAATGAAGTTGAAGGAGTATTAGGACATTGCCATGGTTTTACCTATGGAGGCCATTTTGCAACTTTCAAGACAGCCCAAAAGGTCTTACAAGCTGGTCTATGGTGGCCTACATTGTTCAAGGACACTCACAAGTTCATCACAAAATGTGATGCTTGCCAAAAGATGGGGAATATCACAAGAAAGAATGAGATGCCTCAAAATCCAATTCTTGAAGTTGAGATATTTGATGTGTGGGGAATTGATTTCATGGGACCCTTTAATCCCCCTTCAAATGGGAATGCCTACATCTTAGTAGCAGTGGACTATGTCTCCAAATGGGTGGAAGCCATTGTTAGCCCCACTAATGATCACAAGGTAGTTCTTAAACTCTTTAAGAACATAATCTTTCCAAGGTATGGAATCCCAAGAGTTGTAATAAGTGATGGAGGATCACACTTCATCAATAAGATCTTTGAAGGAATGCTAAGGAAGTATGGAGTCAAGCACAAAGTGTCTACAGCATATCACCCTCAGACAAGTGGGCAAGTTGAGGTGTCAAACAAACAGATCAAGACCATTCTATCAAGAATAGTAGGAGCAACAAGGAAGGATTGGTCTAGTAAACTTGATGAAACACTTTGGGCTTATAGAACAGCTTTCAAAACACCTATAGGAAGAACCCCATTCCAGCTTGTGTATGGAAAGTTTTGTCACCTTCCAGTTGAAGTTGAATACAAGGCTCTATGGGCAATCAAACTTCTAAACCTGGATCTTGAAACAGCACAAGCTAAGAGAAGCCTTGATTTGCATGAACTTGAGGAGATCAGATTGGAGGCTTATGAAAACTCCAAAATCTACAAGGAAAGGACTAAGGCTTTCCATGATAAGAAGATTCTCATAAAGGACCTTAAACCTGGAGACCAAGCCTTGCTTTACAATTCAAAACTCAAGTTATTCCCTGGGAAGTTGAAAAGTAGATGGGGAGGTCCTTTTGAAATAAAGGAGGTTTTACCATATGGAGCTGTCACACTTCTCAACAAGGTGGGTAGTGAGTTCACAGTTAATGGTCAGAGGGTTAAGAAGTATTTGGGAGAGAAATAGACACATGAGAAGTGCTCAATACTTCTCATGGATGCCCCTCAAGTTCGAAGAGTAATAGAAGTCAAGCTTAGTGACTCTAAACAAGCTCACTAGGGAGGAAGTCCCTAAGGTATCTCTGTATATATTGCTTAGTATTTTGGGTATTTTGACTTTTGTTTTGGTGTTTTCATGGTCAGGGAAGCAATGAAGTCTAGACAGAATTATGGCATCCGCAGTCCAGCTCGACCCCCCCACTCGGACATGCACTCGACCGAGTCACGGTCGGTCGCCATCGTCGAGCTGCCCTAATCCCCATCTCCAAGTCCAACAAGACCCCAGCTACACATTTGATAGCATGCAGGAGGATGTGGATAATTTCTTCTCCAATCCTTGAGGTAACACTATCACCTTTACATTGTATATACCATTGCATTTCATATTGTGTGTTTTGTTTTCAGTCTTGAATCCTCAAACAAATTTCTTTCACACAAGGGACTGTGTGATTTAAGTTTGGGGGAGGGTTTAAGATAGCATTTGACATTGTGTTTTATTATTTTATTTCAAATTTTTAGCATCATCATGTTAGTATTTGCATAGCATCTAAGGCATAGAAAAATCCTAAAAATTTGAAATTTTTTTGCAAAAATCTTTATAAAAAAAGAGTGTTCATGTAGTTTGCTTTGCATATTCAAGTATTTTGTTTATCATATAGGAGTGCTTGCATTAGGGATCTATGATGAGTATTTCCTTGTTAGCTTACTCATTCACTAGACTAGGATCAATGCCCAAGTTAATAGTACTTTGATGCTAGTTGAGTGGTTAGAAGCATAAGATTGAACCAAACATTGAATTCCTGCATTGCATTTGGTCTAAATTGAAGCATGTTGTGATTTGATGCCATTTCCTATCTATAAGAACCTAATATTGACTTTCAATTACAATGTGTGCATTGCTTTAAACTCATGGATACCATATACATATTTGATCATCTTTTTCCTTTTTACCACTCTTGTTGATCCAAGTAGCTGATTTCCTCATTAAGAATCAGTTTCCCCTACCCTTAACTAACCCTTCTTTCAAGCCATGTTTATTCTTGAGTGTGTGAGGCCTATTTTTGGGATTGAGCTTGGTAGAAAGTGTTAGGTTTGAACTGACAAGAGTAAAGCCTTGTGTAGTTCTTGTTTGCATTTTTCAAACTAGATAGGACTAGGTGGTTCATTTGTTGGGTTTGGGACTTGGTAGTTAAAGAAAGAAAAGAGAAAAAAAGAGGAAGAGAAAAAGGGTAGAGTCTTTAAAAGGAGAGTGTGTTTAAGTAAAAGCTAAAGTCTGTGAAAGGATGGGAAGTAAAAAAAGAAAATTGTTAAAGATGGTTCTAGTTAAAAAAAAGAAAAGAAAGAAAAGAAAAGTCTAGCAAAAAGCTTGTATGTTTTAAGAATAAGAAGAAAAGAGAACCATAACAAATAAGTAAGAATCCTCTATCCCACTAGAAATATCAAATAAGAAACCTCTCCTAAGGCTTGAAAACCAAAAGAGAAAAGGGTGAAAGAGAAAAGAAGAAGTTAAAGGGTAGCACTAGGATCATTTGGGTTTAGATTGCTAGGATAAACACTTTGGGTACCTTTGGGTAGATGACGTTCATATATTTTACCCTGTTTTCCCTTAGTATATTCACATCTTTTGCATCTTTTGCTATCCATTTTCACCATTATTGCATAGCTTGAGGACTAATCATGCATTAGAGTGTAGTTGCATTGCATTTGCATCTTTTCATGCATAAACAGGTGATTTTGAAGCTTAAGGAGCATGGAAGCAATGCTGAGGAAGAAGTGAAGCAATCATGAAGGGAAAGTTAGAGAGTTAAGGCTGAAATAACAAGGTCCGGAGTCCAACTCGACCGCACACTCGACCAGACACTCGACCGTGTGCTGAGGAGGACTCGACCGAGTGGAGAATGCACGAGAGAAGCCAGCTCGACCTGCCACTCGATCGAGCACAGGTCGAGTTGACCGAGCCGTTGACTATTTTGTCTTTTAGCATTTTTAGGGCTTCCACTCCCCTCCTATATAAAGCCTTGTACCTGCAGCCACAAAAGGAGTCAGCTTTTTAGATATTTTCTAAACCTAGTATTTACCCTTTTTGGGATTTATTCTTTTTGCCTTTTTTATTTCCTAGATCTTGTACTTGAAAAAGACAAAATTCTTCAATATTGTTAGTTTAATAACTTTCTTACTATTGAGAATTCAAGTTTCATTTCTTTTTCAGTATTGTAGATCTTTGTTTCATTTTTCTAATGATGCAAGTTTTAATCTTTTCTGGGTTTATGATTTTGATGTTCATCATGTGTTCTTGGAAGTAGTAGTTTAGGATCTTGAGGATGGGTTAGGCTGAGCTGTGAATGAGGTTTGTTTGGCTTGATCAAGCTTGATTGTTGTAGATCTCTTCTAGGGTAGATGTTCTTAATGCTGATCCTATATCTGAGAGGGTAGGATATGATTTCAAGCATTTTAGCATCACACCAATGTTTAAGAGGCATAGATAAGGCTAGATCTAGAGCTTACCATCTTGCTTGCTAAGAGATTAGAGGTTTTGTTTGGTATGAGACATATTTCTTACTGCCTGCTTGTGTAGATTCTTTATTATGTGAGAGCAAGTCTAGAAATGCATAGGTTTGATTGTTTCTTGACCATGAGAGTGGGAGAAGCTTGTCTTAGATACATATGTCTAGAGATTAGCTCATGTTGTTTGAGATTTGTTGATCAAGTTAGATAGCCTCGATCATTAGTCCAGCCCATGAATCCCTCCTCAAGTCCTTCCTTGTTTATTGATTTTACAGTCTTAATCATGTTGCTTGATTGTAGTTTGATTCGTCTTTGCATTACTCTGTTTTTATTGCATTGCTCTGTTTCTGCGTTTAGTCTAGCTCGACCACTCACTCGACCTACACTCGGTCGAGTGCTTGCTCGAGTTCATCCCCAGAACTCTTGTTTATGCTTTGTGATTGTCTTGTTTCATTCTATTTGCATTTCTGTTGCATTTACTTAGCATCTTGTTCATTACTTGTCTTGCATTAGTTCTTTAGCATAGTTTCTAGTTCTATTGGTTGCATCATTACTGTCTTAATCATCCTGTTTCATTTGCATTTAGTTCTTAGTTCTTTTAGTTTACTTTCTGCACTTTACATTTTCATCATAGGATTGTTAGTGACAAACATCCTTTACATCTGGCTTAAATTAGATCTTTATGCATATCTTGACTGTTCACAAACACTCAGATTGGATTGGCACCTCTTATACTGCAACTGCATAAGGGGAATTGAAACACCTTACCATCCATCCATTCTTTGCATACATTCATCATCATTCATCCATCTTTCACCACCCATACAAATACTTGTTTCAAAAGACAAGGTTTTATTCTTGTATGTGTCTAGGTGTTCTTACCTTTACCCTTGACATTGCTACATATAACTGACCATGTGAGAAAACGGGTCTAGGCAAGTATATACCAACATTTTCAAGAGATTGGCCTTGACTCTTATTGATAGTCATTGCAAAAGCAACTGACACTGGGAACTGTCTTCGGCCACATTTTGAAAGGCAACCTAGTATCTGATGGTGATATCAATATCTTAGGTATGAGAACTATCTTAGAGGGATAATCTCATATCTCCCTAAAACTTTTTGACAAATCTCATATCTCCCTTTCTATTTTTCATACCCCCACCTTTTTGAATAATAGGTGGTGAGACGATTTTACCTTTTTTGTTTTAGTGAATTAGATTAAAATTTTTAAATAAGAAAAAACAAAAACCCAGTTTCTTTCGACCCGAGAAACCTGACCTCGTAAACTCCCTGGTTACTGATCTCTCAACCCAGCCGCCGGCGATTCTTCCGTCGTCGGAGCTTCTACTGCTGTCGTTCTTCACCAAATCGAGTTGAACAAGTTGTTCTTCAAAATGCAGGTGCATTACTTCACATTAGAGTAGCTTTTGGTTGAATTTGTTTTTGATTTGTAAATTTAGAAATTCAATTGGATTTAGATCGAAGAAAGCTTAGCACATTGGGTGTTTTACAAAGGTTTATGGGTCAATTGAGCTATCTATTAGATAAAAAACAGATTTAGCTTTCGATTTCAGTGAATTAAGAAGATTATAACTCGTTTACCATTCGATTCGATTTTGATAGGAGAGAGAAGGTGGTGAAACTGGTAATACTGGTATATTTAGTAAAACTAGTAATATTGATTCATGTAGTACAACTAGTAAAACTAATAGTAGTACTAATTTAGATTTTTTTTATATTGGTTGGTTTGGCAGGATACAATATGCGAGAACATCAGCCTACATTTTAAATTTGAAGGTCGCATGTATAGTATAATGTTCAAGAGGAATATAACATTGTTGATGTTAAAAGCAAGGATACTCATGAAGCTTGGGTTTGTTGAAAGTAACGTTCAGTTGCAGCTGAGCTACAAGCCACTACTGGTAGAAACATTGGAGCATTGTGAGCTTAATGATGATGAGGATGTTAATGTTTATCTAGACTCCGTTAATTATGAGAAGCGAAGATGTATGTTGTTTGTAAATGTCATCCCTTCCGAGCCTCAGCCTGAGCAAGTTCCCATAGTTCCCACAATGCCAATAGTGGACCAAAGTTCTGTTGGTATGAACTCTGAAAACCAACATGCGAACGATGGTTAAATCGGACCTAACGCCATTGTTGTCTACGTAGGCAAAGAAAATGATGTAGAGGGTGATTCTAATAAAGAGGGTGAAGCTATATCATGTGATGAAGGTGATGAATATACTGAGCCACGCCCTATTGTAGAACCGTGTAAGTATATTGAACCATGGGATGACGGTTTGGGTCTGACTAAACTTCAACTTTTTCCAAACAAGAAGGCATTGCCATATGTGGTAGATAGAGCTTCATTCGCTAACTGTTTTAGTAAAGTCGGATAAGGTGCGTTATGTGCTTAAATGTCCTAAAGAAGGATGTAACTAGGGTTTACGAGCTGGTAGGATTCGAGATACATATATTTTCTTGATTAGAAGGCACAACAAGATGCATACATGCTCTCGGGCTAGTCAAAGTTCAAGCAACAGTAAGAGACAAGGCACTCCACAATTAGTTGCTTCTCTTTTACATGGTGATTATCCAGGGCAAATGGAAACTCCACCTCCAAAAATTATCATGGATCTTGTCAAGAAAAAATTAGGTGTTGATATATCATATTCCACGGCGTTGAGAGGGAAAAATCAAGCTGTTAATGATTTGAAAGGTAGCCTAGAAGAAAGTTACAAGATGCTGCGATGTTATCTGCACATGTTAGAGAAGGTTAATCATGGTACAAGATCATATGTGCATTGCAATGAGAATAATAAATTCATGTACTTGTTCATAACTTTGGGAGCTAGCGTTGAAGGATTTAAAGTCATGAGGAAAGTTATAACTATGGATGCAACTTTTTTAAAGAACGGATATAAGGGTGTTCTTGTTTTTGCGTCGGCTCAAGATCCTAACCGTCACCATTATCCCTTGGCGTTTGGTGTTCTTGATGGTGAGAATGATGCAAGTTGGAATTGGTTTTTGGATATGTTGAAAACCGTTGTTGGGGATTCTTCTGAAATAGTATGTATGACTGACAGAAATACAAGTCTCATAAAAGCCATAGCTAATGTGTATCCCAAAATGTGAAAGGTTATGCTCGTAACGTCAACAAAGACGTTGTTGCATGGAGATTCATGGAGTGTAGTAGGTTTTACACAGTGGATGAGTTCAACATTGCTTACGCTTCTTTTACGACAAGATATCCTTCTGCTGCCAAGTATCTTGAAGAATCTACCCAGAAAGAAAGATGGGGAAGATGTGTTTTTCCAGGAGATAGATACAACCTAGACACAAGCAACTATGTTGAATCGATGAACAGCGTATTTAAAGATGCAAGGAGGTACTCCTTGATACCCATGCTTGATGCAATAGTTAAAAAATCCTGTGAATGGTTTAATGAACATCGGAAAGATGCTGTGTCTGGATCAGTCGCAAATAAATTGGTGCCTTTAGTGGAGAACTACTTACATGATTTATGGGCAACTGCTGAGAAACTAAAGGGGACAGGGCTAAATGGTTTCAAACTTGAATACAATGTCATTGACAGTGACAGAAAGCCTTATTTGGTGAAGTTGCGATTGAGAAGTTGCAGTTGCAGGTTTTTCGATATACAAAAGTATCCTTGTGTGCATGCATTGGCGTCTTTCATTACATTCCAAATATATGGAGGTAAGGATATCGAGTTACATGAGTTGTGTTCTATGTATTATTAGACGGAGCTGTGGGCAATTGCATATTGCAGGACAATTTATTTAGTACCTGATAAGTCTCGATGGGATGTCCTAGATGAAGTCCAAGATATGCAGATCATTCCTCCGAATCGGAAAAAGGGGAAGAAAGAAAACAAAAAGGTATGCATCTACTGGGGAAAAACGACCAAAAACTCGACCTAGGACGCAGAATGAAAGGCGCCGGAGACAAGGACTCCAATGGTTGTTATTTAGAGATAATGTTCATGTTGATGTTTGATTAATGTTTGATTAATGTTTGAATTATGTTAGGTTTGAGTACTTTTTTTATGTCATAACTCCCTCTTGAAACTTAATTTGAAGTCTATTAATGTTATTTCTTTCAACAGATGTGAATTAATGAGAGTAAAACTGGCACAACTAAGATAAAACTGGTATAAATGGTAGAACTGGTAGAACCGAAAATAATAAATTTGTATATGATAATTAATAGTGGTAGAAACCAGTGTTGATTATACATATTTTGTAAATGTATAGTAGAAATTTCTACTATAAATGAATAATGTTCCAAAATATACCTATTTAGAATTGTAATGAAAGAATTTTAACAAGTGTTTCCATGCACTTTTCATTTCACTTTGTAAATAATAACCAAGTAAGGATGACAAAGTTATAGAATAAGAAGTTTTTAACATACGAGTATACAAAACACTAGGAAATGTATGTTAATAAAGGTTAATCATGTGTAAAACTAAAAAAAAAAAAATTAGGATTTGGTAAAACTAAATAAATATAAAACTCCCCCAAAGTACAACTATGTTCAAGTTTGGTGCAACCGGATTACTCGGTACAACTATGTGTGAACACGAAGTGTGAACGCACACCTATTGCACATGTGGCTATAATTTAAATTAATTTAAAGGGGGTTTCTCCTTTTTTTTTCCTTGACCACAGCCCCGAAGATTTTTTCGGTTTTCTCAATCGTTTATCGTCATCTCTCTCCATCCATCCATTCTCCATTCATTCCTCTCATCGAAACGTCTCGATCTAGATCTATAATTTCTTTCTCCTCTCTTCTCTCTTCTCAAACCATGGAGCACTTTTAGGCGGATCCATACTATGCTGATCAAAAAAGAGCGAGGGACTTAGACATGTTGCGAACAGTCATAGCTGATGGGGATTTGGGCATGCCTCTAATTTGCCCGTGTGGCGAACGAATTGTCGAAGAGGTCTCTCCAACAGAAACAGAGAAAAAGAGATGATTTACTTGCATTAAATATAAGGTAAATCAAAATTAAATCAAATTACATCAAATACAATTGACAGATCTGAGGAAGGATGTCTGTTCATTGATATATTTGTGCAGGATGATGGATTGCACAGGCGGAAAATTTGGGTTGATGCAATTGAAAGCTTAAGGAAGGATATTGATAACCATTGGGAGAGATTGAGGGAATTCGAACCCCATCATACTCAGATCTATAATTTGAAGCTGCAACTTAAGGACAAGACTGACGAGATTGCAAAACTAAGGGAGGTGGTGGCGTCTCTTTCCAGTCGAGTCGATCTCCTTGAAAAATTGCGTTCTGATTGATATTATCTTCTAAGTTTCTTGGTTTTTAAAACTTGTTGATTCATGTTATATCTTTAATACGAATTTTTATGTTGAATTATGTTTCTAAAGGAAGGATGTTCTATCTTTTTCTATGAATTCTCTAGTTTTGCTTAGTTTCACATAGTTGTAAGACAAATATGAATGACAAATCACAGAAAATAACATAGTTTTACGTAGTTTTACTAGTAGTACCAATCGCAAATCCAAGAAAATAACAAAGTTATACATAGTTTTACTAATAATACCAATCGCTAGTTTTACTAGTTCTACATTGACAAATCAAAGCAAATTACATAGATAACTACCCTTTGGACCTTTTTCTCTTCCTCCCTCCACCTTCTGCTTGCGAAGTAGTCGGTTGCTCATCATCTACAGGCAGCTTACATGAAACCAATTATTACTATTGTATTACTAAGTATTACTATAGTGTTACCAAGTATTACTATAATATCTTACCTTTGATTTCTCTTGCTCTTTCACATATACTTCCAACAGTTAGATCCTTTTTTTAAGCCCATCAATCTTCGCTGAAATGTTATGGAACTGGGTTTTCATATCCTGCTTCATGGTCCTTAGAAGATCCACCAACTCAATAGTATCTTCTCTCGGTTGTTCATTGGCGTCTATTTCATCATTCACATCGTTTTGTCCTGAACGATGAGAAAACTTCAAATTTTAAACTAACTAACCTCCAATGGAATACAGAAACCTGGAACAGGCCATATCACATTCTCTTTACGCACGACCCCATTAAAATGCCTCATTGTATGAGAAATCTCTTCTAGCATGTTCTCGAATGATAACGTCCCCCAAGGAAAAGACACACAAAAACCTAGATCATTCACTGCTCTTACAACAAAATCATCGATACCCGCAGCATATTTCCCCAAGTCTTTTGTATAGCCTACAATGATGCTTCCTAAAAAGTAGAGAACCGCCATCTTCAACATATCACGAGTACGATCTGGTTGCATTATCATTAGCTTTCCCCTCACATCTTGAAGTGTAATTTTTTTTTCCGTAAAATGCTGGCTTCCTTGTTATCAAGTGGATAGCACCCACAATCTAATCCACACATCAATGCATGTTATCTCAGACCATAACGGATTGGAACACCATTCACAACAAACCATGTTTCCTTCTTTTTTCGATTTTAGCCGTTCGAAGTAAGAGGAACCACATTCCCATAAGCTTGTGGTTTGGTTCCCTTGGCATGTGGAAAATGTGCTTGAATTGTGGATGTTTCTCAAACCAATCCCTCTCAAAACTAGTCAGTGGATGCTCTAATTTATCCAGCGTTTCCACAGTTTCAAAAATATGACACCTTGTCGATAGCTTGATTTTCTTGTTGTACTGAGTAGGCTCGAAATGCATTCCTAAAGGTTGCATCGCTTCTGTTTCCTCCTCCGATTCCTGCAACAATATCAGTTTTACATGACTTATACCAGTTATACAACTAGTTGTACCAATTCTACTAGTTCTACACCACCTAGTTGTACCAGTTCTACTAGTTCTACACCCATTAGTTGCACCAGTTCTACCAGTTCTACTAGATCGATTTCAAATTCCAATTCAATTCCGAACGAATGACACAGACTTGTTGTACTTACACTTGCATTATTGTGCTCCTCGTGCTCCCTCTCACTTTTGCTTGTACTCCTTCTCGAGTTACCTGTCGAGTTTGAACTTCCCTCCTTATCTTCTTCTTCTTCTTCTTCTTCTCCTTCATCATTTTTTTCTTCTCCTTCTTCTCCTTCATCGTTTTCTTCTTCCCCTTTATCGTCTTTTTCTTCCCCTTCTTCACCTTCTTCTCCTTCATTGTTTTCTTCTTCCACTTCATCGTTTTCTTCTTCCCCTTCATCGTTTCCTTCTTCCCCTTCATCGTTTCCTTCTTCTTCTCCATCGCTTGATTCCACAGAAGTAGATCTCTCGTTATCTCTTCCTTCTTCATCATCTTCTTCTCGATTACTTGATTCCGGAGTACCGGATTTTGCTTTCTCTCCTTCGTTCGCATTTTCTCTTCCGACCACCGGATTGGGTTCCTCCGAAACTCGACTTTCACTTTCTTCCGCCACTGTACTCAAAGCTATCTCTCCTCCTACTGTCGCCGGACTCAAACCCGACACACCTACTTCCGGCGAATTGGATTTTGCTTTCGAACCACCATCTCCTTGTGAGATCTTCTTTTCTTTCAAACACTCACTCCTCCTCACACGACCCCCCCTTGTTTTCACCATCTTCTTACTCGATTTTTGGTTGTTTAAGAAAACGAGAAAACCCTAGTTCTACAGTTTCACCCAAATCGATTCGAGTTTCCCGAGGAAAGAGAAAAGTGACGAGAGAGAGCGGTTTTAATTTACTGTTTTTTTTTAAAAAATGAAACCGATTCAGTTTTTCGGGTCTTAGATCCGATTTCGTTTGGTTGGGTGGATAATACCCAGGTATTTTTTTTGTATATATCTTAGTTTTCTTTGGACAAGAATGTAAAACAACACATTCTGGATTTAAAAAAAAAACTCAAAAGGAAATGCCAAAAAAGAGAGGGACTTATGAGATTGTCAGAAATCTTTTAGGGACTTTTGAGATGAAAACTCACTATCTTACCAGTTAAAATCCAAGCTTGTAAAACATGGTCCGCCATTTGGGTGATCTGCAGTCTTGTACCATTCATCAAACCTCCATGCGGATCAATATTTCTCATGAACATAATTGGACAACCTAATTTCAAACGAAGCCGATGATAAGGTATACCTGAAACCTTTATTGAATTAAGGAAATCAGTTGAGTAAGCCTTATTTTTCAGGGCATGTTTATCTTGAGGGTCAATTGAATCAGAACTTAGATAAATTCTTTCTTGAGCTGAAAATATAAGAAACAACAATTAGCAAAATAAATTAATATGATGAATTATGTATATATGATTAATTGGAACAATTTAAAAGAACGATTAAACATGAATTTACCGTTGAGACTTGATAACATGACATCATTGATAGACTTGATAACATGACATCATTGACATCTTCATTTGTAGGGCAAAAAATAGCTCGTTGTTGGAAAAAGTTCGGATCCTTTTGGGTGGCAAAGGACTTTCCGTAAACAGCTTCAATGATTTCTATTCCACAAACACCATCATTAGGCTCATTAATTTTTTTTTTTTCCAACTGCAAGTATCCATTTTGAAAACTCTTCTATCTCGCTGGCCTCTGAAGTACCAATATCTTGAAGCAACCTCATTTTTTTTTGTCAATCATAAAACTTTGCACTGATTCCATAAAAATGAAGAGTTTAATGAAGCATTGACTATCGCTTCCCTACCAGCGCCAACAGTAACTGGAAGAATTTGTCTGAAATCACCTCCAAATAGAACCACTTTTCATCCAAAAAGTTTATCTTCTTTATTCCTCATAATATCTTTCAAGCTTCTATCTAATGTCTCAAAGCAATATTTACTCATTAACCAATGCACCAAGTTCTGAGCTCCTTGACATGTTACAAGTAGAAGTTTCATTTGGGTTTAAAGGAAGGGCAAAGCTAGAGTGAGCTGTTCTTCCTCCTTCCAGCAGTTAAGATGCAATACCGCTAGATGTTTGAATTGAGAACAATATAACCGTTCGATTTATTGCTGCAGACAATACTTTCCACAAAAATGTTTTTCCGGTTCCTCCAAATCCATATAAAAAAAAATACACCACCTTTATCATTGATAACTTCTTCCATTATCTCATCATAGATCTTCTTCTGTTCTTCTGTTAGCATCTTCAACCAAGCAACATGTTTCGTAGCTAAATCCTCACAGTTATAATTGAGTTCATCCATTATCAACTAATTAGGCAATTGTGCATCTTCAAGAGATAGTTGTGGCATGAGTTTGTATTATTTTCAATGAACTTCCATTTCTTTTCAGTAGTCTTTGTATCTCTCTTAGTAACAATTTCTATTTATCCTGGTCTGACAAACTGATGTTCATATATTTTACCCTGTTTTCCCTTAGTATATTCACATCTTTTGCATCTTTTGCTATCCATTTTCACCATTATTGCATAGCTTTAGGACTAATCATGCATTAGAGTTTAGTTGCATTGCATTTGCATCTTTTCATGCATAAACAGGTGATTTTGGAGCTTAAGGAGCATGGAAGCAATGCTGAGGAAGGAGTGAAGCAATCATGAAGGGAAAGCAAGAGAGTTAAGGCTGAAATAACAAGGTCCGGAGTCCAACTCGACCGCACACTCGACCAGACACTCGACCGTGTGCTGAGGAGGACTCGACCGAGTGGACAATGCACGAGAGAAGCCAGCCCGACCTGCCACTCGACCGAGCACAGGTCGAGTTGACCGAGCCGTTGACTATTTTGTCTTTTAGCATTTTTAGGGCTTCCACTCCCCTCCTATATAAAGCCTTGTACCTGCAGCCACAAAAGAAGTCAGCTTTTTAGATATTCTTAAAAACCTAGTATTTACCTTTTTGGGATTTATTCCTTTTGCTTTTTATTTTCCTAGATCTTGTACTTGAAAAAGACTAAATTCCTCAATATTGTTAGTTTAATAACTTTCTTAATATTGAGAATTTAAGTTTCATTTCTTTTTCAATATTGTAGATCTTTGTTTTATCTATCTAATGATGCAAGTTTAAATCTGTTCTGGGTTTATGATTTTGATGTTTATCATGTGTTCTTGTGAGTAGTAGTTTAGGATCTTGAGGATGGATTAGGCTGGGCTGTGAATGAGGTTTGTTTGGCTTGATCAAGCTTGATTGTTGTAGATCTCTTCTAGGGTAGATGTTCTTAATGCTGATCCTATATCTGAGAGGGTAGGATCTGATTTCAAGCATCTTAGCATCACACCAATGTTTAAGAGGCATAGATAAGGCTAGATCTAGAGCTTACCATCTTGCTTTCTAAGAGATTAGAGGTTTTGTTTGGTATGAGACATATTTCTTACTGCCTGCTTGTGTAGATTCTTTACTATGTGAGAGCAAGTCTAGAAATGCATAGGTTTGATTGTTTCTTGACCATGAGAGTGGGAGAAACTTGTCTTGGATTCATATGTCTAGAGATTAGCTCATGTTGTTTGAGATTTGTTGATCAAGTTAGATAGCCTCAATCATTAGTCCAGCCCATGAATCCCTCCTCAAGTCCTTCTTTGTTTATTGATTTTACAGTCTTAATCCTGTTGCTTGATTGTAGTTTGATCTGTCTTTGCATTACTCTGTTTTTATTGCATTGCTCTGTTTCTGTGTTTAGCCTATCTCGACCACTCACTCGACCTACACTCGGTCGAGTGCTGGCTCGAGTTCATCCCCAGAACTCTGCTATTTATGATTTGTGATTGTCTCGTTTCATTCCTGTTCCATTTCTGCTGCATCCATTTAGTGTCCTGTTCATCACTGTCTTGCATTTGTTCTTTAGCTTAGTTTCTGTTTCTGTTGGTTGCATCATTACTGTCTTAATCATTCTATTTCATTTGTATTTAGTTCTTAGTTCATTTAGTTTACCTTCTGCACTTTACATTTTCATCTTAGGATTGTTTAGTGGCAACATCCTTTTCATCTGGCTTAAATTAGATCTTTATGCATATCTTAACTGTTTACAACCACTCAAATTGGATTGATACCCCTTATACTGCAACTGCATAAGGGGAATTGAAACACCTTACCAATCATTGCACACATTCATCATCATCCATTCCATCTTAACCTGTCCACCATAAATACCTAGTTTCAATTTGGCGCCGTTGCCTATTTGAGTGTGTTTTTGTGACAATTAGGATCCATAAAAGCTAAGATTAAGTTCGTTTATCCACTTGTTCATTACTGATCTTGTTTCTTCTTTTGCTTGTCTGTGATTGAGTTTCAGGTACCAGCTCGACCATCAACTCGACCACCACTCGACCGAGTGTGTGCTCGAGCACCTGATCGAGTCAGAAGCCGGATACAAATAGACATCAGTTCCCAGTCGACTCGACCACCCACTCGAGCCTGCGCTCGACCGAGTGCCTGTCCGAGTCTGTACTCGACTCTGTTGATGCAAACAAGGTCCAAGGGTCCTCACAATCTTCAGAGACTCCTTGATCACATCAACAAACCACCAAGGGACCTGAGACAGCAGAAAACAAGGATCTATCAGGAACAAGAACAACAAGTGCTAATGGAGAATCAAGCTCAACAACCTCCAAGAGCAAGAAACATTGGTGCTGGAGATGCACCAAACACACATAACCAGAGAGCTGGTATTGTGCCTCCTACTGTTGCCAACAACAACTTTGAGATCAAAAGTGGATTGATCTCAATGATTCAAGCCAACAAGTTCCATGGGTTGCCAATGGAAGATCCCCTCGACCACCTTGATGAATTTGATAGGATATGTGGTCTTACTAAGATCAATGGGGTCAGTGAGGATGGCTTCAAGTTAAGGCTATTTCCATTCTCACTTGGAGATAAGGCTCACCTTTGGGAGAAGACTCTTCCTACTAGAGCAATAACCACATGGGATGCTTGCAAGAAGACTTTCTTGGCCAAATTCTTTTCCAATGCTAGAACTGCTAGATTGAGAAATGAAATCTCTGGGTTTGCTCAAAGGAATAATGAGAGTTTTTGTGAAGCTTGGGAAAGGTTTAAAGGATTCCAGACTCAGTGTCCTCACCATGGCTTCAGCAATGAGTCCCTTTTAAGCACTTTGTATAGAGGGGTGCTTCCCAAGATCAGAATGCTTCTTGACACAGCCTCAAATGGAAACTTCCTCAACAAATATTTTGAAGAAGGCTGGGAGTTGGTTGAAAATCTTGCTCAATCAGATGGCAACTACAATGAGGACTATGACATAACCATAAGGTCATCCTCCACTGATCAAGAGGAAAAGTACAAGAGGGATTTGAAGATGGTCAATGAGAAGCTTGACAAGATCCTTCTTAGCAAACAAAAGTCCATTCACTTCATTGGAGAGGAAGAGGCTCCAGTTCAAGAAGGGGAGACTGAGTTTGCTGAGTTGTGCTACATGCAAAACCAAGGAGGATTCAAAGGCTACAACCAAGGAGGTTTCAAAAACAACAATCTCTCCTATAGGAGTACCAATGTGGCCAACCCTCAAGACCAAGTTTATCCACCTCAACAGCCTCCACAGCAACAAAGCTACATCCCTAAACAACAACATCAAGTGTTCCAGCCTCCATTGTGTCCCCCACCAGGGTTTCAGACTAACCAAGGCCAGGAACAAGACTTAAGGGCAATGATGCAACAGTTGTTGATTGGGCAAACACAAGGAAAGATTGAGGAGGCCAAACAGTTTGCTGAGTTGAATCAACGACTCACATCACAGTACAATGATCTAAACATGAAGTTTGAGGGTCTTAACTCAAGAGTGAAGTATATGGAGAGTAACATTGCCTCTACTTCAGCCCCTAAACCTAGCCAACTCCCTGGAAAAGCTGTCCAAAATCCAAGAGAGTTCACAGCCAAGGCCATTCAAGTTCATGAGAAAGAAGTCACTGAGGACAGTGAAGTCCAAGTTTGGGGGAATTTATTAGTTACTGAAGCCCCAAGTGATGTTTTTGCAAAGCAACTGGAGTGCGACATTGCACTCGACCAGGTACTCGAACAGCCACTCGACCGAGTGCATGCTCGAGTGGTTGATCGAGTTGCAGATACAAAAGCTGTTAAGCCTGCTAGATACATTCCTCCTGCTTACAAACCGCCTCTACCATTCCCAGGACGTTTCAAGGCACAAAAGATAAGGGAACTGAGGGAAATTATTGAGAAAAAAGAAATGATGGCTTTGCAACAAGAGGAAGTGAAAGTCTTGAAGGAAGTAATGGCCATACAAGAGATTACCATTGCTTACAAGGAAGAAGAGAGAGGGCCTGACTTGAGCAAATTTGTTCAGAATCCTTCCTACAAGGACATGCTGCTAGAATTATCCAAGATGAAAGCTCAGGAACAAGACATGAAGGACTTAAGAGAAATTGGGGAAGCTGTTATACCAACAAAACTTGAAGACCCTGGATCATTTGATCTACCTTGCTCCATCAGCTACATGCACTTCAACAAATGCTTGTGTGATCTAGGAGCTTCAGTGAGCCTAATGCCATACTCAGTGGCTGAAAAGTTGGGGTATGAATACTTTAAGCCTTGCAATCTCTATATTGGCATGGCAGATGGATCCAAGAGGGATGTGCTTGGGATAATTGAAAACTTTCCAGTAAAGATAGGAAAGGCAAGAATCCCAACTGATTTTGTGATCATGAACATGGACCAAGAGCCAGAAGATCCTCTCATCTTGGGAGACCATTCTTAGCCACAGTTGGAGCTGTAATAGATGTTAAGATGGGAACCATCAAACTTCACCTTGCTAAAGACTTCACTATGAAGTTTGACATCAAGAATGCTACTCATCAGCCTACTATTGAAGGTCAACACTTTATGATAGGGAAAAAGGCTAGTTGTGAAGTTTTTGAGGAAGGAGGGAACCCTAGGATTAAAGGTTCAGCCCAAGCTAAGACTGTCCAAGAACTAAAGGGTTCAGTTCAAGTGCTAGCTGGTTTAGTGAAGGAACTTCAAGTTCAGCTCAACAAGAAGTCTTGGAAGAAGGCAAGACCAAAACTCAAGTTTAAGAAGAAACATGGTTCAAGTGTCAAGGAAGTAGTGATCAAGAAGGAACACCAAGGTTATCAAGCAGAACCAGGAGGGATTTCATCACCTCCTTGGTCTCCTAATCAAGCTTAAAGAGCTATAAGAAGTCAAGCTTAGTGACTCTAAACAAGCTCACTAGGGAGGAAGTCCCTAAGGTATCCTTTGTAAATATAGTTTATTTTCCTAGTAGTTTTGATATGTTTTATTTTATGTTTGTGTTGGACAGGCTTTTGAGGAAGAATGTAGTTGGATAAAGAAAGATTTGGACTTGGAGAAGGAGACTCGCAAGCCCACTCGACCAAGACAACAAGAGGTACTCGGCCGAGCTGGATACTAATAGAAGCCCATTTGATTCCCATTCTTCTAGAATGATCAAGTGGAGGGAAGAACAAGGAGAAAAATTTTGAAATTTCAAAATTTTTCAAGGAGCTCGACCACGTGCTGGTCGAGTGTGGGGTCGAGTGGCAGCCAAAAAGTAAGTCAAAGATTCCCATTTCGAATTTGAATGGTATGGACGCTCCACCCTTGTCTCCTTGTCCCCTTAGCTTCTTTATATAGTCCTTGCTCGATCCTACACTTCTCACATTCTCTCATTTGCTCAAAACATTTAAATTCAAGCTTTAAAATCTCTTTCAAAGTTCATCTCTTGCTCAAGTTTGTTCTTTCAAGTTTTTGGGTCACTAACCTATTAACTTTGTGCTTTGAGTCTATTCCCTTCAGTTTCTTTTGAAAATGTCTTCCAAAATTACCAAGAAGTCGCACCAAACCGCTGCAAGCTCCATGGAACGTCGTGATGCTGACCTTGAATCAAGAGGTGAAGCTGAGAGAGTCACTCGACGGACCACTCGATCAACCACTCGACCGAGTGGCCGTTCGAGCAGTAGGTCGAGCCAAGTGCCGCGTCCAAGGAGAGAGCGAGTTGAGGAAGATCCTGAGAGGACCGAAAGTGAGGAGGAAAGAGAGCCTACTCTTAATGAGTTTATGAGGAAGCACAAGGCCAAGGGGAAGAGGCCAGCTGTTGAAGTTGAGCAAGAAGAAAGTGAAAGTGAGAGTGAGGAAGAAAGTGAAGAAGAAGAATTGATGGATGATGGAGAAGCTGAGTCTTGTGGGCTGACAAAGAGGCAACTTTATGATGCTTTCATGAGGATGGAGTTCTTGGGAACTAGGTATCCACACAAGGAGACCATGCAGAAGCTTGCTATTGATGAGGATGTAGAATATCTCTTTGAGAAGAGCAATCTCACCAAGTTTATGGGGCTTTGCATGGAGGGCTACAAAGAGGAGAGTTGTGAGTTCCTTGCCACTGTCAAGCTGCACACATATGCAAGGAAAGATCCTGAGGCTGGGGCTGGTCACATCACCTTCACAATCAAGGGAGGAAGCATGAGCTTTCAATAAAAAAGATAGCCAATGTGTTTGGATTTGAAACTGGCAGCCATAGGAGCTTGAGGATACCAAGAGAGGAGCTCTACTCAGTTTGGGAAACCATTGGGGACAACAAGCTCTACTCCTCCTCCAACTCCAAGAGCTCAAAGATAAGGAGCCCAGTCTTAAGGTACTTCCATAAAGCCCTTGCAAACACCTTCTTTGCAAGGAAGGAAACTGGGAACATCAATGAGGGAGAGCTGAAGATGATTGACTTGGCTCTCAATGGGATCATCCTCAAGGCAAGAGATGGAACCATCATCCTTGGGAGCACTGTAGAGACTGATCTTGCAATGGTGCTCATTGACCACATGATTTACTTGAGAAGCTGGGTAGGAAAGTTGGAAAACAAGGGGTCAAGAGGAGCACTTACCATTGGGGGCATCATCACTCCAATCCTTCAAGCTGCTAAAGTTCCACTTAGAGGAGAGAGTGTCTCACCAAGATGGATTGACTCAAGCTACCTCACTTCTACTCTCATCCTAGCCAAGGAAATGCATCAAGGGAACCACATTTTCAACTATGAGCTTCCAACACTTGGGAAAAAGCAACTCATATTGCCTAACCAAGAACTCACCACCATTCAAGAGGGAGCCAACATTGACTTTTGGCCAGCTGAGGAGCATTGGTTTGATGGAGTGGTTCAACCTAGAGTTGAAGAAGCTGGAAATGCACAAGTAGCTGATGGAGAGGAGCAGTTCTACTTTGAAGACTATGAGCCCAACCCAAGAGATAGTAGAGGAGTGAGGGAGAATGCCAAGAGGTTAACTCTTTTGCAAAAGTGGGGCAAGTGGCAAGGAAAGAGGTTTGATAAGCTGAAGAAGAAGGTGACCAACATGGCTAAGTCTATCAAGGGCTTAAAGAAGGAGATTGCTGAGCTGAAGAGTGGAAACTCATCTCCTAGCCATTCAAGCCCTTTGAGGAGAAGTAGCTCAACTAGAGCACTTTCAAGGGTTGCGAATCCTGTGGAACCAGCTAGGGCTTCAATGTATGAGCCAATTCAGAGGAAGAGGAGCTCAAGTACCCGAGAACAGCAGTTTTCGAGGCACTCGACCGGGTCACTCGAGCACCCACTCGACCGAGCACCACCAGTGCACTCGACCGAGTTCCAGCCCAGACAACCATATGGCTTCCCACCTCCAGCTGCTTATCCAGGTTACCCTCCCATCCCACCCCAATACTTCACGGATCCAGCCGTCTACCACCAGTTCTACCAACAGTTCTCCCAGCAGCAAGAACAGAGTTATGACATCCGCAGTCCAGCTCGACCCCCCCACTCGGACATGCACTCGACCGAGTCACGGTCGATCGCCATCGTCGAGCTGCCCCAATCCCCCTCTCCAAGTCACCAACAAGACCCCAGCTACACCTTTGATAGCATGCAGGAGGATGTGGATAGTTTCTTCTACAATCCTTGAGGTAACACTATCACCTTTCCATTGTAAATACCATTTGCATTTCATATTGTGTGTTTTGTTTTAAGTCTTGAATCCTCCAACAAATTTCTTTCACACAAGGGACTGTGTGATTTAAGTTTGGGGGAGGGTTTGAGATAGCATTTGACATTGTGTTTTGTTTTCTTATTTCAAATTTTTAGCATCATCATGTTAATATTTGCATAGCATCTAAGGCATAGAAAAACCCTAAAAATTTGAAAATTTTTGCAAAAATCTTTATAAAAAAAGAGTGTTCATGTAGTTTGCTTTGCATATTCAAGTATTTTGTTTATCATGTAGGACTGCTTGCATTAGGGATCTATGATGAGTATTTCCTTGTTAGCTTGCTCATTCACTAGACTAGGATCAATGCCCAAGTTAATAGTACTTTGATGCTAGTTGAGTGGTTAGAAGCATAAGATTGAACCAAGCATTGAATTCCTGCATTGCATTTGGTCTAAATTGAAGCATGTTGTGATTTGATGCCATTTCCTATCTATAAGAACTTAATATTGACTTTCAATTATCAATGTGTGCATTGCTTTAAACTCATGGATACCATATACATATTTGGATCATCTTTCTCCTTTTTACCACTCTTGTTGATCCAAGTAGCTGATTTCCTCATTAAGAATCAGTTTCCCCTACCCTTAACCAACCCTTCTTTCAAGCCATGTTTATTCTTGAGTGTGTGAGGCCTATTTTTAGGATTGAGCTTGGTAGAAAGTGTTAGGTTTGAACTGACAAGAGTAAAGCCTTGTGTAGTTCTAGTTTGCATTTTTCAAACTAGATAGGACTAGGTGGTTCATTTGTTGGGTTTGGGACTTGGAAGTTAAAGAAAGAAAAAAAAAAAAAAAAAAAAAGAAAAGAGAAAAGAAAGAAAAAGGGTAGAGTCTTTAAGAGGAGATTGTGTTTAAGCAAGGTCTAGTGAAAGGATGGGAAGCAAAAAATTGTTGAAGATGGTTCTAGTTAAAGAAAAGAAAAGAAAGAAAAGAAAAGTCTAGCAAAAAGCTTGTATGTCTTAAGAATAAGAAGAAAAGAGAACCATAGCAAATAAGTAAGAATCCCCCATCCCACTAGAAAGATCAAATAAGAAACCTCTCCTAAGACTTGAAAATCAAAAGAGAAAAGGGTGAAAGAGAAAAGAAGAAGTTAAAGGGTAGCACTAGGATCATTTGGGTTTAGATTGCTAGGATAAACACTTTGGGTACCTTTGGGTAGACAAGGTTTTATTCTTGTATGTGTCTAGGTGTTCTTACCTTTAGCATTCTTCTAAAGCTCAATCCATTTTTTATGAGAGAACCTTGATATTGATAAGCCCCACTCTAAAAAGAGACCATCATTGTCTCAAAGCCTTTACCTCCAAGCCAAATGAGTTTAAGCATTGCATAGAATTGATTCATGTTCTTGATTAATGAATGTTAAAGGAAATGGTTGATTTGAATGCATGTGGATATCTAAGGCTCAAATCAGTAAAGGTTGTGACATGCTTGTCTAAAGTCTTTAAGTACAGCTCATTCAACTTGCATCATAGTACTAGTAACTTGGACATTGATTCTAGATGGTCTGTTTGCAAGCTTTAGGAGCTGAGATCCCACTTTCAAACCTCACCTACATTCTTATGTCTTGCTTATTTGCTTGAGGGCAAGCAAAGACTAAGTTTGGGGGTGTTGATGTTCATATATTTTACCCTGTTTTCCCTTAGTATATTCACATCTTTTGCATCTTTTGCTATCCATTTTCACCATTATTGCATAGCTTTAGGACTAATCATGCATTAGAGTTTAGTTGCATTGCATTTGCATCTTTTCATGCATAAACAGGTGATTTTGGAGCTTAAGGAGCATGGAAGCAATGCTGAGGAAGGAGTGAAGCAATCATGAAGGGAAAGCAAGAGAGTTAAGGCTGAAATAACAAGGTCCGGAGTCCAACTCGACCGCACACTCGACCAGACACTCGACCGTGTGCTGAGGAGGACTCGACCGAGTGGACAATGCACGAGAGAAGCCAGCTCGACCTGCCACTCGACCGAGCACAGGTCGAGTTGACCGAGCCGTTGACTATTTTGTCTTTTAGCATATTTAGGGCTTCCACTCCCCTCCTATATAAAGCCTTGTACCTGCAGCCACAAAAGAAGTCAGCTTTTTAGATATTCTTAAAAACCTAGTATTTACCTTTTTGGGATTTATTCCTTTTGCTTTTTATTTTCCTAGATCTTGTACTTGAAAAAGACTAAATTCCTCAATATTGTTAGTTTAATAACTTTCTTAATATTGAGAATTTAAGTTTCATTTCTTTTTCAATATTGTAGATCTTTGTTTTATCTATCTAATGATGCAAGTTTAAATCTGTTCTGGGTTTATGATTTTGATGTTTATCATGTGTTCTTGTGAGTAGTAGTTTAGGATCTTGAGGATGGATTAGGCTGGGCTGTGAATGAGGTTTGTTTGGCTTGATCAAGCTTGATAGTAGATCTCTTCTAGGGTAGATGTTCTTAATGCTGATCCTATATCTGAGAGGGTAGGATCTGATTTCAAGCATCTTAGCATCACACCAATGTTTAAGAGGCATAGATAAGGCTAGATCTAGAGCTTACCATCTTGCTTGCTAAGAGATTAGAGGTTTTGTTTGGTATGAGACATATTTCTTACTGCCTGCTTGTGTAGATTCTTTACTATGTGAGAGCAAGTCTAGAAATGCATAGGTTTGATTGTTTTTTGACCATGAGAGTGGGAGAAACTTGTCTTGGATTCATATGTCTAGAGATTAGCTCATGTTGTTTGAGATTTGTTGATCAAGTTAGATAGCCTCAATCATTAGTCCAGCCCATGAATCCCTCCTCAAGTCCTTCTTTGTTTATTGATTTTACAGTCTTAATCTTGTTGCTTGATTGTAGTTTGATCTGTCTTTGCATTACTCTGTTTTTATTGCATTGCTCTGTTTCTGCGTTTAGTCTAGCTCGACCACTCACTCGACCTACACTCGGTCGAGTGCTGGCTCGAGTTCATCCCCAGAACTCTGCTATTTATGATTTGTGATTGTCTCGTTTCATTCCTGTTCCATTTCTGCTGCATCCATTTAGTGTCCTGTTCATCACTGTCTTGCATTTGTTCTTTAGCTTAGTTTCTGTTTCTGTTGGTTGCATCATTACTGTCTTAATCATTCTATTTCATTTGTATTTAGTTCTTAGTTCATTTAGTTTACCTTCTGCGCTTTACATTTTCATCTTAGGATTGTTTAGTGGCAACATCCTTTTCATCTGGCTTAAATTAGATCTTTATGCATATCTTAACTGTTTACAACCACTCAAATTGGATTGATACCCCTTATACTGCAACTGCATAAGGGGAATTGAAACACCTTACCAATCATTGCACACATTCATCATCATCCATTCCATCTTAACCTGTCCACCACAAATTTCTAGTTTCACAAACATAACTCTGCCAAAGAAAAAAAAAACATTTGGATATTTAAAGCATAGTTTTATATTTATTGGCGGATATATAGTCAAATTATACCTGGACGTTTTCTCCTATGTTTTTCTTTTCTCTCAATGTCTTGTGATAGGATTTTCCATGTTTCCTCCCATACAGTTTTAGGAGAAGTTAAACTCTCAGAAATAAGCATTATCACAAAAAGTTTACAACAAAACTTTGATGAACACCAAAAATTAGCTTCCTTTATGCCTTCAATATACTCTTTATCATCATCTAGCAAACCTAGAGCAAAGCATGCATCTTTGTAGGTTTTATGAACGATACCTTTGACAGTTTTTATGTCATTGAAACTGGTAGGACCTGTTTTGTTTTTGATGAAAATTTGCAGATGGTAGGAATCTTCTAAATTATGTGTCACATAATTTATTTGCCCAATAACAAAACCTTTTCTACCTTTCTGATGAAACTCTTTTTCCTTTTTATCAAAGATGTAATTATTTGAAATTTGTTCGTATGTAAGATTTCTTGCTTCCTCATCCCTTTGATTTAACTCAAACCAAGCGGTAAACATCATGTGATCAAGACTTGGGCGGTTTAATACGTTACTTGGCTTTTCACCATCTTTATAGAAAATAGGTTGCTTTCCTTCCTCATGGAATGTAGGCTTCACCACTGGTGTTGATCTATAATGTATAATATACTGATTCGTCCTCCAGAAAGTTTCACATGCAGAGACATATCTGCAAAATGTTAGATTTTATGTCATTCAGACTATTTAACTAAAATGTTTTATAATATAATATAGATAAACCTGCAATCAAAAAAATATTGTACATCATCCTTGTTATTTTTCTCTTTATTATTGACACTGTCGGAGGGATACATTGTTTCATCCTCTTCTTGACCGGCCTCAACAGAAACAGCAACAGGATCTTGACCTTTGTGCACATACTTAAATAAGTACTTGGCTGATCCAGCTTGGTTGCACCATTCTACGTTAATGTGAGCTTGGTACTTTAGAGAATGTTTTCTGTTGTATGGGACGATATATGTATTGTCGCACTTGAAACCATTCTTCTCTATAAAACGGCCATCTTTCCTCATCCTGTAAATTGGATATCCATCGCTGTATACGTTTGTTGTATCAACAAACTCCTCAGGATAAAACTTTGAACATTTTTCTCCCACCATACATGAAGAGTTAGTATTCGCACTTCCACAAGGACCATGAATCATACATTCTTTGACAATTTCGTTGAGCTCTGGATCTTTCTCTTTATCTGGAATTTCAGCACAAATTATCTTGTCGATATGATCGGCTGTTGGGAACTTATGTTTTTTATCCATCCAAACAATAATATGAGCATGAGGAAGACCTTTTTTTTTTTTTTTTTCTGAAACTCAATCTGATAAATAGCTGCAAAATAGATGATGTCAATTAATTTAAGCCTATTCAATTACAGATATCAATAAAACTTTAAAATGTTATTAACCTGAAATTGTTTTTCCCAACATATGTTTCTTATTTAAATCATCCTTAAATTTTTCTAATTTCATCTTAAAAATCTTGCAAATGATGTCAAGCCGATCATCAGCTTTCAAATTCCTCTGGTTGACAAATCTCGTGATTTCTGGCCACTTCGAGTTGCAAGTGAAGGTTATAAAAAGGTCTGGGAACCCAAAATGTTTACATGTACACATAGCATCCAAATAATTTTGTCTCATATATTGGTCAACCGGTGAAAGACGGTGGAATAACAACTCTGTTACCATGACTTGTGAGATCGTTTTCTCCATCATCCGCTGCTTGTTGAACCTCCTTTATGTTTGAACTCCTTAATTTCTTCTGTTTTTTTTTTTGAGATACCGTAGACGATTGGACTCAATCATAGTATACGTATCAACCAAGAACTGTTGAAATAAACGCTTAGGCCGGAACAGTATATGTTTCTCATCTTTCCTTTCGTGTAGCCTATATGCGTACCACTGCCTCATACTTATATCCTTACGCTTCTTCTTCTTTGATCCTTTCTTAACTGTCTTTTTTAAACTTAATGTGTATCCATCTTCTCCCCGTGCAAATAAAAGAGGATATGGCAAAGCAAGATAAGAGATATGACACTCATGAATTCTTTTCAAATTACCAGTTTTCATTTGAAGAACTATATCACGCTTATTCATTTCGTCATCAAAATCTCTAGGTATCAATGCTGCAACTTCTGAAGCAGTAGGCAAGTTATTTTTGGTGCCATCTTTCTCACGTGAAGACACGATGCACATATGGAAATTTGCTTTCTCTTTTTCCAAAGTAAACTTATCTGTTGTACGTAAGGATTTATCTCATTCAACATCTTCTGTAGTTTTTCAACGATTTCCTCTTTGAACTTCCTCTTTACGGACGGATTCTCATCATCTTGTCCTTTTCTGAAAGGAAAAGAATAAGAAAAGATCAAGAAGTGTAAATGGAATAAATTGGAAAAGAAAATGACTAATAAAATATTTGATTTATAAGTACCTCATTATATCGATTCGGTTTGCAACTTCATTTTCAGTATCAACAATATATAACTGTTGAAACTTTGGACTGTCGCGAGGTTTGGGTTTCAAAGAACCAATTAGATGATAATTTTCGCATTGCAGAGCAAACATAAAAGGTCCTTGACCTTTGTTTACTGAACCATCGACTATACCTCATATAGATGTAAATGAGAATATCATGTTATAAGCTCTGATATTTTCTCGGAAATGTTTGGCTAAGTCATCATCAGAAGATAGTAACCACAACAGTAATTGTGGAGATTCTTTCAATGACGGTAGTTGAATTTGTCCGTGCATGCAACATCAACTGTATATTGGTGTTTTTGTATTCTTCCTCCTATTTAATCTTTCACCATACCAGAAGATAGCACATATCACCATCATCATCATAAGCTGAATTTGGTAAAGAATCTGTTAATAAAGGTTGTTCGAAACTTACTATTGAATAGGGGAAAAAATAATTGTGTTGGCAATACCATCTTTTGAGTTCGTAGTCTTTTGTTTCTTCGTGCAAATTGTATTGTGCTTGTCTGTTGATTTAGGTTGACAAAAGACGTTTTGAAAAGCCTCTTCAAAAAGGGTTAGGAACTCATAACGACCTTTAGCTTCTTTGTGTTTTTGTCCACTTAATTTTGTACTCGTTTATGAATCAGAGTCATAATCATCTGTATCAGATGGGTCGTCTGGTTTATCTTCTTGACTACTACAATCAAAGACTTGTTGTTCATATTCAACTTTTGAATCATCTGCCAAACAACACTAGTTTGGTAAATATACTATCCAGAATAAGTATTGACTATAAATTATTAGACAGAAGAATAAGGACTATACCACTAACAAAACCACCAACTTTCTGAGTTGTCTTCTTCTTCAGATGTATTATCCAAATCTCTGAATTTACTGATACTATTATTATCCACAGAAGGATAAGATGAAGAAACACTTATTTTGCTTGTTTATTTAAAAAAAAATGGTTTTAAATATAAACAATTTAGTAAGATATTGTATTAGAACAGATTATTATTAAAGAAAACAATGGATAAAATTTATACCAAATCTAGTTTGTTGTGTTTTCCTCATGTCGTCACTTGGATTTATGATACTTTTTAGTACCGATTGAGCTGTTTTTTTGTGTTAAGACATTAAAGATATCTCCTTCAGCAACATTGCCTGGTTCATTTGTATTTAAAGAATCTCTGTTTGGAGTGTCAGTGATCTCTGACATATCTGATCCATTCCCTGTATATATATTGATTATAAACACATACGTATTTAAACTAAATTAAATTGTATGCAATTAAAAATAAATATTAGATGAAAATATGTAAATATATTTCTTGGATATGGAATGATCCTTGAATTTTATCTAAGAGAAGACAAATGCCGGATTGGAGAAATGCATACATTAGGTGTATGACAATCTGTCCAATTTATGAAAACAAAAGTAGGAGTTAAATCAATAGGACATTAGGAAATTTAGAAACGGTATGAATTCATCTTGAAAATAATTATCTATAATCTATATTAAAGAGATACATACCGTGGAAGATTTTTTTTTAACTCGATGGTGTTAATGTAGTTATTCTGCTATTATTTTCACATGTTGACCTCCTTTTTGATCGCTCCGTAGATTTGATAACATTTGTATTATTATCATTGATATTTGTTATATCACTCAACATTCGACGAAATACAGATTTCATAGACACTGCATTATTAGATCCAAAATATGGCTGAGCTGGATTCTCGTTTTCAGAAGGACTAATTATCCGAGATTTCTTCGCATTGTTAGAAAACTGTAGAGTTTTGGGAGTTTTGTTCTCAGATTCATCTTTACTCCGTTTCATATTCAATGATTTATGAGTATGTTTAAAAAAATTGTGGATAGTTGAAGGTGTAAAAACTGTGTTTGCATAGAATGAGAAGAAGAAGAATATTTTTGTTAGTAGTTGTGATTGTGTAGTATAACAATAGTAATAAAAATATATTATTCCTAATTTAGTTTCTTTGATAAAATTCTCAAATATTTGTAATGAATGGATAGATATGTGAGATAAATTTCATATTCATGTCGGCAATTATATATTGATGCATTTAGGAATTTCCTTATACTCAGATTTTGTGATGCAATTGAACCGCTAACAGAAAATATTAAAACCTTAATATGAATGTAAATTATAAATATAAAGAATACAGAGCAGACTATGAAACCAATTAAACTTATTCAATCATAATGCTTAAACTCTAGGTTTGCTAAACATGTCATATTTTTATAGTCTAGACGCATTATAATTAGAGATCCACAATGTATTAAAATAGAGCATATTGTCAAAATATTACAAAAACAAACTTATAAGTGACTTAATGTCTCAAGAAAAACATAAATGGTAAGCAATAACATAAGCTAATAATTAGATGATAAGCGTTGATATTTGTTTCAAACTTCATAGTTGCTTTCTTCTAACTCTCGTCTTCTTCCTCAGGGTTCTCCTCCACTGGTAGATTTGCTGATAATCCAATGTTACAAATTAATCGTTTTAATTATTCTATATAAAAGGATCCATTTTTCGTTTGACAAGAATAAAGTTAGAAAAGTATATATAAACATTAATATTTAGTTAATAACACTTACAATAGTTTATCTTTTTCAATTTTGAGGAAGTCATGGTTCATCTTTGAGCAACGGTATCCAGAAATGAGACATGGATAACCTATATAGTTCATATAAACATAAACAGGTTTTTGTATAAAACTAATTAGACAGAGTATATATCTAATTCTTAATTAAAATGAAATATCAAATTACCTTCATATGTGGAGACTCTCCATAACCTTAGTACACAAAAAACACGATATTTGGAATCTAAAACCTTGATTATAACCTCTGATTGTCCACATATGCAAAAAGCCATCACAATATTCACCAATACCACAACAATTGACAATCTCCCCACTGCGTAATGAAAGTTTATCTTAAGTTTTGAAGTAGCAATATAGTGGATCATATATCCATACTATTAAGATAGATACTTTCCATTACTAATAATTAATTTTTCTATTTTCAGACATTATCAATAAATTATGATTAATACATGATTAGCAAAGTCATGGAATCTACCAAACATGATTAAAACATGAATTAAATTTACCAAGCATCTTTGAGTTGAAACAAAACAACCCTGCACTCTGATTCGATACCATCTTCCTTAGCAACGAAAGAATAGTGGTCATATGAGAGACATTCCAAATGACACCATAGGCATCTTTGACATATAAATAACAACAAATTTCAATAAGGTTTAAGTACAAGAACTTTATATATGACATTTTTTAGATAATAGCTGAGAAAATGATTTCATACCATGGACGAAGGAATCATTGATTTTGTTCTTTGCTATATCAGCAAAAGAAAAAAAATTAAAGAAGTTGCTTACAGACCTCTGACCAACGTGATACATGTTAGTTTCTTTAAGACATTTGATCTGATAACGATGGTTAGAATTCCTTTGCCACTTTGGTGGAATGATGTTCATATATTTTACCCTGTTTTTCCTTAGTATATTGACATATTTTGCATCTTTTGCTATCCATTTTCACCATTATTGCATAGCTTTAGGACTAATCATGCATTAGAGTTTAGTTGCATTGCATTTGCATCTTTTCATGCATAAACAGGTGATTTTAGAGCTTAAGGAGCATGGAAGCAATGCTGAGGAAGAAGTGAAGCAATCATGAAGGGAAAGCAAGAGAGTTAAGGCTGAAATAACAAGGTCCGGAGTCCAACTCGACCGCACACTCGACCAGACACTCGACCGTGTGCTGAGGAGGACTCGACCGAGTGGAGAACACACGAGAGAAGCCAGCTCGACCTGCCACTCGACCGAGCACCGGTCGAGTTGACCGAGCCGTTGACTATTTTGTCTTTTAGTATTTTTAGGGCTTCCACTCCCCTCCTATATAAAGCCTTGTACCTACAGCCACAAAAGTGTGCAGCTTTTTAGATATTCTCTAAACCTAGTATTTTACCCTTTTGGGATTTATTCTTTTTGCCTTTTTTATTTCCTAGATCTTGTACTTGAAAAAGACTAAATTCTTCAATATTGTTGGTTTCATAACTTTCTTAATATTGAGAATTCAAGTTTCATTTCCTTTTAAATATTGTAGATCTTTGTTTCATCTTTCTAATGATGCAAGTTTCAATATTTTCTGGGTTTATGATTTTGATGTTCATCATGTGTTCTTGTGAGTAGTGGCTTAGGATCTTGAGGATGGGTTAGGCTGGGCTGTGAATGAGGTTTGTTTGGCTTGATCAAGCTTGATTGTTGTAGATCTCTTCTAGGGTAGATGTTCTTAATGCTGATCCTATATCTGAGAGGGTAGGATCTGATTTCAAGCATCTTAGCATCGCACCAATGTTTAAGAGGCATAGAGAAGGCTAGATCTAGAGCTTACCATCTTGTTTGCTAAGAGATTAGAGGTTTTGTTTGGTATGAGACATATTTCTTACTGCCTGCTTTTGTAGATTCTTTACTATGTGAGAGCAAGTCTAGAAATGCATAGGTTTGATTGTTTCTTGACCATGAGAGTGGGAGAAACTTGTCTTAGATACATATGTCTAGAGATTAGCTCATGTTGTTTGAGATTTGTTGATCAAGTTAGATAGCCTCCATCATTAGTCCAGCCCATGAATCCCTCCTCAAGTCCTTCCTTGTTTATTGATTTTACAGTTTTAATCCTGTTGCTTGATTTTTGTTTGATTCGTCTTTGCATTACTCTGTTTTTATTGCATTTCTCTGTTTTTGCGTTTAGTCCAGCTCGACCACCCACTCGACCTACACTCGGTCGAGTGCTTGCTCGAGTTCTTCCCCAGAACTTTGTGTTTATGATTTGTGATTGTCTTGTTTCATTCTATTTGCATTTCTGTTGCATTTACTTATTGTCCTGTTCATTATTGTCTTGCATTAGTTCATTATTATAGTTTCTGTTTCTGTTCTAGCTTTATATTAGTGTAATCATTCTGTTTCATTTGCATTCAGTTCTTAGTTCTTATATTTTACTTTCTGCATTTTACATTTGTCATCATAGGATTGTTAGTGACAAACATCCTTACATATTGGCTTGACTTAGGCATAAGAAGCACATCCTTAGTGATCACAAACACTCAGATTGGATTGACACCTCTTATACTGCAACTGCATAAGGGGAATTGAAACACCTTACCATCCATCCATTCATTGCATACATTCATCATCATACATTCACATTCACCACCACCAAAAAATACTTGTTTCAATTTGGCGCCGTTGCCTATTTGAGTGTGTTTTTGTGACAATTAGGATCCATAAAAGTCTAAGATTAAGTTCGTTTATCAACTTGTTCACTACTGATCTTGTTTCTTCTTCTGCTTGTCTGTGATTGAGTTTCAGGTACCAGCTCGACCATCAACTCGACCACCACTCGACCGAGTGTGTGCTCGAGCACCTGATCGAGTCAGAAGCCGGATACAAATAGACATCAGTTCCCAGTCGACTCGACCACCCAGTCGAGCCTGTGCTCGACCGAGTGTCTGTCCGAGTCTGTCCTCGACTCTGTTGATGCAAACAAGGTCCAAGGGTCCTCACAATCTTCAGAGACTCCTTGATCACATCAACAAACCACCAAGGGACCTGAGACAGCAGAAAACAAGGATCTATCAGGAACAAGAACAACAAGTGCTAATGGAGCAACAAGATAAACATTGGTGCTGGAGATGCACCAAACATACATAACTAGAGAGCTGGTATTGTGCCTCCTACTGTTGCCAACAACAACTTTGAGATCAAAAGTGGATTGATCTCAATGATTCAAGCCAACAAGTTCCATGGGTTGCCAATGGAAGATCCCCTGGACCACCTTGATGAATTTGATAGGATATGTGGTCTCACTAAGATCAATGGAGTCAGTGAGGATGGATTCAAGTTAAGGCTATTTTCATTCTCACTTGGAGATAAGGCTCACCTTTGGGAAAAGACTCTTCCTACTGGAGCAATAACCACATGGGATGCTTGCAAAAAAGTTTTTTTTGGCCAAATTCTTTTCCAATGCTAGAACTGCTAGATTGAGAAATGAAATTTTTGGGTTTGCTCAAAGGAATAATGAGAGTTTTTGTGAAGCTTGGGAAAGGTTTAAAGGATTCCAGACTCAGTGTCCTCACCATGGCTTCAGCAATGAGTCCCTTTTAAGTACTTTGTATAGAGGAGTGCTTCCCAAGATCAGAATGCTTCTTGACACAGCCTCAAATGGAAACTTCCTCAACAAAAATGTTGAAGAAGGCTGGGAGTTGGTTGAAAATCTTGCTCAATCAGATGGCAACTATAATGAGGACTATGACAGAACTATAAGGTCATCATCAACTGATCAAGAGGACAAGTACAAGAGGGATTTGAAGATGGTCAATGAGAAGCTTGACAAGATCCTTCTTAGCCAACAAAAGTCTATTCACTTTATTGGTGAGGAAGAGGTTCCAGTTCAAGAAAGGGAGAATGAGTTTGCTGAGTTGTGCTACATGCAAAACCAGGGAGGATTCAAAGGCTACAACCAAGGAGGTTTCAAGAACAACAATCTCTCTTATAGGAGTACCAATGTAGCCAACCCTCAAGACCAAGTCTATCCACCTCAACAGCCTCCACAGCAACAAAACTACATCCCCAAACAACAACATCAAGTGTTCCAGCCTCAGTTGTGTCCCCCACCAGGGTTTCAGACTAACCAAGGCCAAGAACAAGACTTAAGGGCAATGATGCAACAGTTGTTGATTGGGCAAACACAAGGAAAGATTGAGGAAGCCAAACAGTTTGCTGAGTTGAATCAAAGACTCACATCACAGTACAATGATATAAACATGAAGTTTGAGGGTCCTAACTCAAGAGTGAAGTATATGAAGTCACTGAGGACAGTGAAGTCCAAGTTTGGGGGAATTTATCAGTTACTGAAGCCTCAAGTGACGTTTTTGCAAAGCAACTGGAGTTCGACACTGCACTCGACCAGGTACTCGAACAGCCACTCGACCGTGTGCATGCTCGAGTGGTCGATCGAGCTGGAGACTCCGAAGCTGTCAAACCTGCTAAGTACATTCCTCCTGCTTACAAGCCTCCACTACCATTCCCAGGGCGTTTCAAAGCACAGAGGATTAAGGAACTAAGGGAGATCATTGAGAAAAAAGAAATGTTGGCTAAGCAACAAGAGGATGAGAGGGTTTTGAAGGAAGAAGCTGTGGTTGAGAAACAAGAGGAAGTGTGATGTTCATATATTTTACCCTGTTTTCCCTTAGTATATTCACATCTTTTGCATCTTTTGCTATCCATTTTCACCATTATTGCATAGCTTTAGGACTAATCATGCATTAGAGTTTAGTTGCATTGCATTTGCATCTTTTCATGCATAAACAGGTGATTTTGAAGCTTAAGGAGCATGGAAGCAATGCTGAGGAAGAAGTGAAGCAATCATGAAGGGAAAGCAAGAGAGTTAAGGCTGAAATAACAAGGTCCGGAGTCCAACTCGACCGCACACTCGACCAGACACTCGACCGTGTGCTGAGGAGGACTCGACCGAGTGAAGAATGCACGAGAGAAGCCAGCTCGACTTGCCACTCGACCGAGCACAGGTCGAGTTAACCGAGCCGTTGACTATTTTGTCTTTTAGCATTTTTAGGGCTTCCACTCCCCTCCTATATAAAGCCTTGTACCTGCAGCCAAAAAAGGAGCCAGCTTTTTAGATATTCTCTAAACCTAGTATTTACCCTTTTTGGGATTTATTCTTTTTGCCTTTTTTATTTTCTAGATCTTGTACTTGAAAAAGACTAAATTCTTCAATATTGTTAGTTTAATAACTTTCTTAATATTGAGAATTCAAGTTTCATTTCTTTTTCAGTATTGTAGATCTTTGTTTCATCTTTCTAATGATGCAAGTTTCAATCTTTTATGGGTTTATGATTTTGATGTTCATCATGTGTTCTTGTGAGTAGTAGCTTAGGATCTTGAGGATGGGTTAGGCTGGGCTGTGAATGAGGTTTGTTTGACTTGATCAAGTTTGATTGTTGTACATCTCTTCTAGGGTAGATGTTCTTAATGCTGATCCTATATCTGAGAGGGTAGGATCTGTTTTCAAGCATCTTAGCATCACACTAATGTTTAAGAGGCATAGATAAGGCTATATCTAGAGCTTACCATCTTGCTTGCTAAGAGATTAGAGGTTTTGTTTGGTATGAGACATATTTCTTACTGCCTGCTTGTGTAGATTCTTTACTATGTGAGAGCAAGTCTAGAAATGCATAGGTTTGATTGTTTTTTGACCATGAGAGTGGGAGAAGCTTGTCTTAGATACATATGTCTAGAGATTAGCTCATGTTGTTTGAGATTTGTTGATCAAGTTAGATAGCCTCAATCATTAGTCCAGCCCATGAATCCCTCCACAAGTCCTTCCTTGTTTATTGATTTTACAGTCTTAATCCTGTTGCTTGATTGTAGTTTGATTCGTCTTTGCATTACTCTGTTTTCATTGCATTGCTCTGTTTCTGCGTTTAGTCCAGCTCGATCACTCACTCGACTTACACTCGGTTAAGTGTTTGCTCGAGTTCATCCCCAGAACTCTTGTTTATGCTTTGTGATTGTCTTGTTTCATTCTATTTGCATTTCTGTTGCATTTACTTAGTATCTCGTTCATTACTTGTCTTGCATTAGTTCATTAGCATAGTTTCTACTTCTGTTGGTTGCATCATTACTGTTATAATCATCCTGCTTCATTTGCATTTAGTTCTTAGTTCTTATAGTTTACTTTCTGCACTTTACATTTTCATCATAGGATTGTTAGTGACAAACATCCTTTACATCTGGCTTAAATTAGATCTTTATGCATATCTTGACTGTTCACAAACACTCAGATTGGATTGACTCCTCTTATACTGCAACTGCATAAGGGGAATCGAAACACCTTACCATCCATCCATTCTTTGCATACATTCCTCATCATTCATCCGTTTCACCACCATACAAATACTTGTTTCAATTTGGCGCCGTTGCCGGGGATCGAACCCGGGTCACCCGCGTGACAGGCGGGAATACTTACCACTATACTACAACAAGAGAAGGAGAAAGCCTTGAAGGAAGAGGTTGTTATTGAGAAGAAGGAAGTAATGGCTATACAAGAAGCCATCATTGCTTACCAAGAAGAAGAGAGAGGACCTGCTTTGGAACAGTATGCTCCATACCCTCTCTATCAGAAATTTTTTACTTGAGATGTCTAAGAAGAGGGCTCATGACCAAGATATGAAGGATTTGAAAGAGATTGGAAAAGCTATTGTCCCAACAAAGCTTGAAGATCCAGGCTCATTCAACTTACCTTGTTCCATCAGCTACTTGCACTTCAATAAGTGCCTTTGTGATTTAGGAGCTTCAGTGAGCTTGATGCCATATTCAGTGGCTGAGAAGTTAGGGTATAAAGACTTCAAGGATAGCAACTTCTATGTCAGTCTAGCAGATGGATCCAAGAGGGATGTGGTTGGAGTGATTGAAAACCTCCCTATCAAAATAGGAGAAGCAAGGATCCCAACTGATTTTGCAATCATGAGCATGGAACAAGAGCCTAAAGACCCTCTTATCTTGGGAAGACTATTCTTAGCTACAGCTGGGGCTGTTATTGATGTGAAGATGGGGACTATCAAGCTCCACTTGACTGAAGACTTCACTATGAAGTTTGACATCAACAATCCCACTAATCTGCCTTCCAAATATGATCCACCTTACACTATAAAAAGAAAGGAGGATCATGAGGTCTCAAGTGAGGAAACTGCTTCAAGGGGTAAGCTAACCTTTCAAGAAGATTCAGTGGAGAAGCTAAATGGTTCAGTTCAAGTGCTAGCTGGTTTAGTGAAGGAACTTCAAGTTCAGCTCAACAAAAGGTCTTTGAAGAAGGCAAGACCAAAACTCAAGTTTAAGAAGAAACATGGTTCAAGTGTCAAGGAAGTATTGATCAAGAAGGAACACCAAGGTATTCAAGCAGAACCAGGAGGGATTTTATCACCTCCTTGGTCTCCGAATCAAGCTTAAAGAGCTATAAGAAGTCAAGCTTAGTGACTCTAAACAAGCTCACTAGGGAGGAAGTCCCTAAGGTATCCTTTGTAAATATAGTTTATTTTCCTTGTAGTTTTGATGTGTTTTATTTTATGTTTGTGTTGGACAGGCTTTTTAGCAAGAATGTAGTTGGATAAAGAAAGATTTGGACTTGGAGAAGGAGACTCGCAAGCCCACTCGACCAAGGCCACAAGAGGTAATCGGCCGAGCTGGATACTAATTGAAGCCCATTTGATTCCCATTCTTCTAGAATGATCAAGTGGAGGGAAGAACAAGGAGAAAAATTTTGAAATTTCAAAATTGATCAAGGAGCTCGACCACGTGCTGGTCGAGTGTGGGGTCGAGTGGCAGCCAAAAGCAAGTCAAAGATTCCCAATTCAAATTTGAATGGTATGGACGCTCCACCCTTGTCTCCTTGTCCCCTTAGCTTCTTTATATAGTCCTTGCTCGATCCTATACTTCTCACATTCTCTCATTTGCTCAAAACATTTAAATTCAAGCTTTAAAATCTCTTTCAAAGTTCATCTCTTGCTCAAGCTTTGTTCTTTCAAGTTTTTGGGTCACTAACCTATTAACTTTGCGCTTTGAGTCTATTCCCTTTAGTTTCTTTTGAAAATGTCTTCCAAGATAACCAAGAAGTCTCACCAAACCGCTGCAAGCTCCATGGAACGTCGTGATGCTGACCTTGAATCAAGAGGTGAAGCTGGGAGAGTCACTCGACGGACCACTCGATCGATCACTCGACCGAGTGGTGGTTCGAGCAGCCGGTTGAGCCAGGTGCCGCGTCCAAGGAGAGAGCAAGTTGAGGAAGATCCTGAGAGGACCGAAAGTGAGGAGGAAAGAGAGCCTACTCTCAATGAGTTTATGAGGAAACACAAGGCCAAGGGGAAGAGGCCAGCTGTTGAAGTTGAGCAAGAAGAAAGTGAAAATGAGAGTGAGGAAGAAAGTGAAGAAGAAGAATTGATGGATGATGGAGAAACTGAGTCTTGTGGGCTGACAAAGAGGTAGCTTTATGATGCTTTCATGAGGATGGAGTTCTCGGGAACTAGGTATCCACACAAGGAGACCATGCAGAAACTTGCTATTGATGAGGATGTAGAATATCTCTTTGAAAAGAGCAATCTCACCAAGTATATGGGGCTTTGCATGGAGGGCTACAAAGAGGAGAGTTGTGAGTTCCTTGCCACTGTCAAGCTGCATACATATGCAAGGAAAAATCCTGAGGTTGGAGCTGGTCACATCACCTTCACAGTCAAGGGTAAGAGGCATGAGCTTTCAATGAAAAAGATAGCCAATGTGTTTGGATTTGAAGTTGGGAGCCATAGGAGCTTGATGATACCAAGAGAGGAGCTCTATTCAGTTTGGGAAACCATTGGGGACAACAAGCTCTACTCATCCTCCAACTCCAAGAGCTCAAAGATAAGGAGCCCAGTCTTAAGGTACTTCCATAAAGCTCTTGCAAACACCTTCTTTGCAAGGAAGGAAACTGGGAACATCAATGAGGGAGAGCTGAAGATGATTGACTTGGCTCTCAATGGGATCATCCTCAAGGCAAGAGATGGAACCATCGTCCTTGGGAGCACTGTAGAGACTGATCTTGCAATGGTGCTCATTGACCACATGGTTTACTTGAGAAGTTGGGTAGGAAAGTTGGAAAACAAAGGATCAAGAGGAGCACTTACCATTGGAGGCATCATCACTCCAATCCTTCAAGCTGCTAAAGTTCCACTTAGAGGAGAAAGTGTCTCACCAAGATGGATTGACTCAAGCTACCTCACTTCTACTCTCATCATAGCCAAGAAGATGCATCAAGGGAACCACATTTTCAACTATGAGCTTCCAACACTTGGGAAAAAGCAACTCATATTGCCTAACCAAAAACTCACCACCATTCAAGAGGGAGCCAACATTGACTTTTGGCCAGCTGAGGAGCATTGGTTTGATGGAGTGGTTCAACCTAGAGTTGAGGAAGCTGGAAATGCACAAGTAGCTGATGGAGAGGAGCAGTTCTACTTTGAAGATTATGAGCCCAAACCAAGAGATAGTAGAGGAGTGAGGGAGAATGCCAAGAGGTTAACTCTTTTGCAAAAGTGGGGCAAGTGGCAAGGAAAGAGGTTTGATAAGCTGAAGAAGAAGGTGACCAACATGGCTAAGTCTATCAAAGGCTTAAAGAAGGATATTGCTGAGCTTAAGAGTGGAAACTCATCTCCTAGCCATTCAAGCCCTTTGAGGAGAAGTAGCTCAACTAGAGCACTTTCAAGGGTTGCGAATCCTGTGGAACCAGCTAGGGCTTCAATGTATGAGCCAAATCAGAGGAAAAGGAGCTCAAGTACTCGAGAACAGCAGCTTTCGAGGCACTCGACCGGGTCACTCGAGCGCCCACTCGACCGAGCACCACCGACGTACTCGACCGAGTTCCAGCCCAGACAACCATATGGCTTCCCACCTCCAGCTGCTTATCCAGGTTACCCTCCCATCCCACCCCAATACTTCATGGATCCAGCACTCTACCACCAGCTCTACCAACAGTTCTCCTAGCAGCAAGGACAGAATTATGGCATCCGCAGTCCAGCTCGACCCCCCCACTCAGACATGCACTCGACCGAGTCATGGTCGGTCGCCATCGTCGAGCTGCCCCAATCCCCATCTCCAAGTCACCAACAAGACCCCAGCTACACCTTTGATAGCATGCAGGAGGATGTGGATAATTTCTTCTCCAATCCTTGAGGTAACACTATCACCTTTACATTGTAAATACCATTGCATTTCATATTGTGTGTTTTGTTTTAAGTCTTGAATCCTCAAACAAATTTCTTTCACACAAGGAAATGTGTGATTTAAGTTTGGGGGAGGGTTTGAGATAGCATTTGACATTGTGTTTTGTTTTCTTATTTCAAATTTTTAGCATCATCATGTTAGTATTTGCATAGCATCTAAGGCATAAAAAAACCCTAAAAATTTGAAATTTTTTTGCAAAAATCTTTATAAAGAAAAGAGTGTTCATGTAGTTTGCTTTGCATATTCAAGTATTTTGTTTATCATATAGGAGTGCTTGCATTAGGGATCTATGATGAGTATTTCCTTGTTAGCTTGCTCATTCACTTGACTAGGATCAATGCCCAAGTTAATAGTACTTTGATGCTAGTTGAGTGGTTAGAAGCATAAGATTGAACCAAGCATTGAATTCCTGCATTGCATTTGGTCTAAATTGAAGCACGTTGTGATTTGATGCCATTTCCTATCTATAAGAACCTAATATTGACTTTCAATTATCAATGTGTGCATTGCTTTAAACTCATGGATACCATATACATATTTGGATCATCTTTCTACTTTTTACCACTCTTGTTGATCCAAGTAGCTGATTTCCTCATTAAGAATCAGTTTCCCCTACCCTTAACCAACCCTTCTTTCAAGCCATGTTTATTCTTGAGTGTGTGAGGCCTATTTTTGGGATTGAGCTTGGTAGAAAGTGTTAGGTTTGAACTGACAAGAGTAAAGCCTTGTGTAGTTCTTGTTTGCATTTTTCAAACTAGATAGGACTAGATGGTTCATTTGTTGGGTTTGGGACTTGGTAGTTAAAGAAAGAAAAGAGAAAAAAAGAGGAAGAGAAAAAGGGTAGAGTCTTTAAAAGGAGAGTGTGTTTAAGTAAAAGCTAAAGTCTAGTGAAAGGATGGGAAGTAAAAAAAAGAAAATTGTTAAAGATGGTTCTAGTTAAAGAAAAGAAAAGAAAGAAAAGAAAAGTCTAGCAAAAAGCTTGTATGTCTTAAGAATAAGAAGAAAAGAGAACCATAGCAAATAAGTAAGAATCCCCCATCCGACTAGAAAGATCAAATAAGAAACCTCTCCTAAGACTTGAAAACCAAAAGAGAAAAGGGTGAAAGAGAAAAGAAGAAGTTAAAGGGTAGCACTAGGATCATGTGGGTTTAGATTGCTAGGATAAACACTTTGGGTAGACAAGGTTTATTTCTTGTATGTGTCTAGGTGTTCTTACCTTTAACATTCTTCTAAAGCTCAATCCATTTTTTATGAGAGAACCTTGATATTGATAATCCCCACTCTAAAAAGAGACCATCATTGTCTCAAAGCCTTTACCTCCAAGCCAAATGAGTTTAAGCATTGCATAGAATTGATTCATGTTCTTGATTAATGAATGTTAAAGGAAATGGTTGATTTGAATGCATGTGGATATCTAAGGCTCAAATCAGTAAAGGTTGTGATATGCTTGTCTAAAGTCTTTAAGTACAGCTCATTCAACTTGCATCATAGTACTAGTAACTTGGACATTGATTCTAGATGGTCTATTTGCAAGCTTAGGGAGCTGAGATCCCACTTTCAAACCTCACTTACCTTCTTATGTCTTGCTTATTTGCTTGAGGGCAAGCAAAGACTAAGTTTGGGGGTGTTGATGTTCATATATTTTACCCTGTTTTCCGTTAGTATATTCACATCTTTTGCATCTTTTGCTATCCATTTTCACCATTATTGCATAGCTTTAGGACTAATCATGCATTGGAGTTTAGTTGCATTGCATTTGCATCTTTTCATGCATAAACAGGTGATTTTGAAGCTTAAGGAGCATGGAAGCAATGCTGAGGAAGAAGTGAAGCAATCATGAAGAGAAAGCAAGAGAGTTAAGGCTGAAATAACAAGGTCCGGAGTCCAACTCGACCGCACACTCGACCAGACACTCGACCGTGTGCTGAGGAGGACTCGTCCGAGTGGAGAATGCACGAGAGAAGCCAGCTCGACCTGCCACTCGACCGAGCATAGATCGAGTTGACCGAGCCGTTGACTATTTTGTCTTTTAGCATTTTTAGGGCTTCCACTCCCCTCCTATATAAAGCCTTGTACCTGCAGCCACAAATAGAGCCAGCTTTTTAGATATTCTCTAAACCTAGTATTTACCCTTTTTGGGATTTATTCTTTTTGCCTTTTTTATTTTCTAGATCTTGTACTTGAAAAAGACTAAATTCTTCAATATTGTTAGTTTAATAACTTTCTTAATATTGAGAATTCAAGTTTCATTTCTTTTTCAGTATTGTAGATCTTTGTTTCATCTTTCTAATGATGCAAGTTTCAATCTTTTCTGGGTTTATGATTTTGATGTTCATCATGTGTTCTTGTGAGTAGTAGCTTAGGATCTTGAGGAATGAGGTTTGTTTGACTTGATCAAGCTTGATTGTTGTAGATCTCTTCTAGGGTAGATGTTCTTAATGCTGATCCTATATCTGAGAGGGTAGGATCTGATTTCAAGCATCTTAGCATCACACCAATGTTTAAGAGGCATAGATAAGGCTAGATCTAGAGCTTACCATCTTGCTTGCTAAGAGATTAGAGGTTTTGTTTGGTATGAGACATATTTCTTACTGCCTGCTTGTGTAGATTCTTTACTATGTGAGAGCAAGTCTAGAAATGCATAGGTTTGATTGTTTCTTGACCATGAGAGTGGGAGAAGCTTGTCTTAGATACATATGTCTAAAGATTAGCTCATGTTGTTTGAGATTTGTTGATCAAGTTAGATTGCCTCAATCATTAGTCCAGCCCATGAATCCCTCCTCAAGTCCTTCCTTGTTTATTGATTTTAGAGTCTTAATCCTATTGCTTGATTGTAGTTTGATTCGTCTTTGCATTACTCTGTTTTCATTGCATTGCTCTGTTTCTGCGTTTAGTCCAGCTCGACCACTCACTCGACCTACACTCGGTCAAGTGCTTGCTCGAGTTCATCCCCAGAACTCTTGTTTATGCTTTGTGATTGTCTTGTTTCATTCTATTTGCATTTCTGTTGCATTTACTTAGTATCTCGTTCATTACTTGTCTTGCATTAGTTCATTAGCATAGTTTCTACTTCTGTTGGTTGCATCATTACTGTTATAATCATCCTGTTTCATTTGCATTTAGTTCTTAGTTCTTATAGTTTACTTTCTGCACTTTACATTTTCATGATAGGATTGTTAGTGACAAACATCCTTTACATCTGGCTTAAATTAGATCTTTATGCATATCTTGACTGTTCACAAACACTCAGATTGGATTGACACCTCTTATACTGCACCTGCATAAGGGGAATTGAAACACCTTACCATCCATCCATTCTTTGCATACATTCATCATCATTCATCCATTTCACCACCATACAAATACTTGTTTCAAAGTGTTGGCTATACAAGAGGTCATCATTGCTTACCAAGAAGAGGAGAGAGGACCTGCCTTGGAACAATTTGAACCATATCCTCTCTATAAGGACTTTTTGCTTGACTTGACAAAGCAAAAGGCTCAAGCTCAAGATGAGAAGGATCTTGAAGACCTTGGAGGAGTTATCATCCCAATCAAGCTTAAGGATCCAGGTCTCTTCTATTTACCATGCACATTCAGTTACCTCCACTACAACCAATGCCTATGTGACCTAGGGGCTTCAATTAGTGTCATGCCCTACTCCATTGCACAAAAGCTTGGGAGGACAGATTTCAAACTCACAAACCTCCATGTATGCCTAGCTGATGGGTCAAACAGAGAGGTAGTTGGTAAGTTGGAGAATGTCCCTGTCAAGATAGGGAAGGCAAGGGTTCATACAGATTTTGTGGTTCTGGAGATGGACAAGGAACCTGAAGATCCAATCATTCTTGGGAGGCCATTCTTAGCCACTGTTGGAGCAATCATTGATGTCAAGGAAGGTCTTGTGACCTTGAACATTGCTGAGGATATAGTTATGAGGTTCAACATCTTTAACCCAACCAACCTCCCTACAATTGATGATCAGCCTTTTACTATCAAGGATAAAGGTGGTCAAGAAGGTTTAAGTGATAAGGCAACTCCAAAGGCTGAGCACTCTCTTCAAGAAGAGTCTGTGGAAAAGCTTAAGAGGTCAGTTCAAGAGTTGACTAGTATGGTTGAGGATCTCAAAGTTAAGCTGAACAAGAGGTCTTGGAGGAAAGCAAGACCAAGGTTCAAAATCAAGAAGAAGTATGGTTTGTGTGTTAAGGGTGAGGTTATCAAGGATCAACTTCACAGTGACCAAGAGGTTCCAGGGAGGATTTCATCACCTCCTTGGTATCTAGACAAAGTCTAAGAAGAAAATCAAAGTCAAGCTTAGGGACTTTAAACAAGCTCACTAGGGAGGAAGTCCCTAAGGTATCCTTTGTAAATATAGTTTATTTTCCTTGTAGCTTTGATGTGTTTTCTTTTATGTTTGTGTTGGACAGGCCTTTTAGCGAGAATGTAGTTGGATAAAGAGAGATTTGGACTTGGAGAAGGAGACTCGCAAGCCCACTCGACCAGCCCACGAGAGGTACTCGACCGAGTTGGAAAGGAACTAAGGCCCATTTGATCTTCAAGTCGCTAGAACGATCGAGTGGAGGGAAGAACAAGAAAATTTTTTTGAATTTTCAAACTTTGGTCAAGGGAGCTCGACCGTGTACAGTCGAGTGTGGGGTCGAGTGGCAGCAAAAAGCAGGTCAAAGATTCCCAATTCAAATTTGAATGGTATGGACGCTCCACCCTTGTCCCCTTGTCCCCTTAGCTTCTTTATATAGAGATTGCACGAGATTATACCTCTCACACTCTCTAATTTGCTTAAAACAACTAAATTTAAGTTTTAAAATATCTCCCAAGTTAACCTTTTGCTCAAGCTTTGTTTTTTCAAGTTTTTTGGGTCACTAACCTATTAACTTTGAGCTTTGAGTCTATTCTTTTCAGTTCTTTTTGAAAATGTCTTCAAGGATCACCAGGAAGTCTCAACACATCACTGAAAGCTCCATGGAACGTCGTGATGCTGGCCTTGAATCAAGAAGAGAAGCTGGAAATTCAACTCGACGCCCCACTCGATCATTCACTCGACCGAGTGGTGGTTCGAGCAGCCGGTCGAGCGAGATGCCGTGTCCAAGGAGAGAGTCAGTTGAGAAAGATCCTGAGAGGACTGAAAGTGAGGAGGAAAGAGAGCCAACTCTCAATGAGTTCATGAGGAGACACAAGGCCAAAGGGAAGAGGCCAACAGTTGAGGTTGAGCAAGAGGAGAGTGAGAATGAGAGTGAGGAAGAAAGTGAAGAAGAAGAGTTAATGTGGAAGCAGAATCTTGTGGGTTGTCAAAGAGGCAGCTTTATGATGCTTTTATGAGAATGGAGTTCTTGGGGACTAGATATCCTCACAAGGAAACCATGGAGAAGCTTGCCATTGATGAAGATGTGGAGTTTCTTTGTGAGAAAAGTAACTTAACCAAGTTCATGGGGCTTTGCATGGAGGGCTAAAAGGAGGAAAGTTGTGAGTTTCTAGCCACTTTCAAGCTGCATACATATGCAAGGAAAGATCCTGAGGTTGGAGCTGGTCACATCACCTTCACAATCAAGGGGAAGAGGCATGAGCTTTCAATGAAAAAGATAGCCAATGTGTTTGGATTTGAAGTTGGGAGCCATAGGAGCTTGATGATACCAAGAGAGGAGCTCTATTCAGTTTGGGAAACCATTGGGGACAACAAGCTCTACTCATCCTCCAACTCCAAGAGCTCAAAGATAAGGAGCTCAGTCTTAAGGTACTTCCATAAAGCTCTTGCAAACACCTTCTTTGCAAGGAAGGAAACTGGGAACATCAATGAGGGAGGGCTAAAGATGATTGACTTGACTCTCAATGGGATCATCCTCAAAGCAAGAGATGGAACCATCATCCTTGGGAGCACTGTAGAGACTGATCTTGCAATGGTGCTCATTGACCACATGGTTTACTTGAGAAGTTGGGTAGGAAAGTTGGAAAACAAAGGATCAAGAGGAGCACTTACCATTGAAGGCATCATTACTCCAATTCTACAAGCTGCAAAGGTTCCACTTAGAGGAGAGAGGGTCTCACCAAGATGGATTGACTCAAGCTACCTCACCTCTACTCTCATCCTAGCTAAGGAGATGCATCAAGGAAATCACATCTTCAACTTTGAGCTACCAACACTTGGGAAAAAGCAATTGATCTTGCCTAACCAAGAGTTCACCACTATTCAAGAAGGAGCCAACATTGACTTTTGGCCAGCTGAGGAGCACTTGTTTGATGGAGTAGTTTAACCTAGGGTTGAGGAAGCTGGGAATGCACAAGTGGCTGATGAGGAGGAGCAATTTTAATTTGAGGATTACGAGCCCAACCAAAGGGATAGTAGAGGAGTGAGGGAGAATAGCAAGATGTTGACACTTTTGCAAAAGTGGAACAAGTGGCAAGGGAAGAGGTTTGATAAGCTGAAGAAGAAGGTTACTAACATGGCTAAGTCCATCAAGGGCTTAAAGAAGGAGATTGCTGAGTTGAGGAGTGCGAATTCTTCACCTACACCATCAAGCCCTTTGAGGAGAATTAGCTCAACTGGAGCACTTTCAAGAGTTGCGAGCCCTGTGGAACCAGCTAGGGCTTCAATGTATGAGCCAAATCAGAGGAAGAGGAGCTCAAGTATCCGAGAACAGCAGCTTTCGAGGCACTCGACCGGGTCACTCGAGCGCCCACTCGACCGAGCACCACCGACGTACTCGATCGAGTTCCAGCCTAGACAACCATATGGCTTCCCACCTCCAGCTGCTTATCCAGGTTACCCTCCCATCCCACCCCAATACTTCATGGATCCAGCACTCTATTACCAGTTCTACCAGCAGTTCTCCCAGCAGCAAGGACAAAATTTTGACATTCGCGGTCCAGCTCGACCCCCCCCACTCGGACACGCACTCGACCGAGTCCCGGTCGATTGGCATTGTCGAGCTGCCCCAATCACCTTCCTCCAGTCACCAGCAGGACCCCAACTACACCTTTGATAGCACGCAGGAGGATGTGGATAGTTTCTTCTCCAATCCTTGAGGTAACACTATCACCTTTACATTGTAAATACCATTGCATTTCATATTGTGTGTTTTGTTTTAAGTCTTGAATCCTCAAACAAATTTCTTTCACACAAGGGACTGTGTGATTTAAGTTTGGGGGAGGGTTTAAGATAGCATTTGACATTGTGTTTTGTTTTCTTATTTCAAATTTTTAGCATCATCATGTTAGTATTTGCATAGCATCTAAGGCATAGAAAAACCCAAAAAATTTGAAATTTTTTTGCAAAAATCTTTATAAAAAAAAGAGTGTTCATGTAGTTTGCATTGCATATTCAAGTATTTTGTTTATCATATAGGACTGCTTGCATTAGGGATCTATGATGAGTATTTCCTTGTTAGCTTGCCCATTCACTAGACTAGGATCAATGCCCAAGTTAATAGTACTTTGATGCTAGTTGAGTGGTTAGAAGCATAAGATTGAACCAAGCCTTGAATTCCTGCATTGTATTTGGTCTATATTGAAGCATGTTGTGATTTGACACCATTTCCTATCTATAAGAACCTAATATTGACTTTCAATTATCAATGTGTGCATTGCTTTAAACTCATGGATACCATATACATATTTGGATCATCTTTCTCCTTTTTACCACTCTTGTTGATCCAAGTAGCTGATTTCCTCATTAAGAATCAGTTTCCCCTACTCTTAACCAACCCTTCTTTCAAGCCATGTTTATTCTTGAGTGTGTGAGGCCTATTTTTGGGATTGAGCTTGGTTGAAAGTGTTAGGTTTGAACTGACAAGAGTAAAACCTTGTGTAGTTCTAGTTTGCACTTTTCAAACTAGATAGGACTAGGTTGTTCACTTGTTGGGTTTGGGACTTGGCTGTTATGAAAAGAAAAGAAAAAAAAAAAAAAAAAAAAAGGTGAAAAGAAAGAAAAAGGGTAGAGTCTTTAAGAGGAGATTGTGTTTAAGCAAGGTCTAGTGAAAGGATGGGAAGCAAAAATTGTTGAAGATGGTTCTAGTTAAAGAAAAGAAAAGTCTAGCAAAAAGCTTGTATGTCTTAAGAATAAGAAGAAAAGAGAACCATAGCATATAAGTAAGAATCCCCCATCCCACTAGAAAGTTTAAATAAGAAACCTCTCCTAAGACTTGAAAACCAAGAGAGAAAAGGGTGAAAGAGAAAAGAAGAAGTTAAAGGGTAGCACTAGGATCATTTGGGTTTAGATTGCTAGGATAAACACTTTGGGTGCCTTTGGGTACACAAGGTTTTATTCTTGTATGTGTCTAGGTGTTCTTACCTTTAGCATTCTTCTAAAGCTCAATCCATTTTTATGAGAGAACCTTGATATTGATAAGCCCCACTCTAAGAAGAGACCATCATTGTCTCAAAATCCTTTACCTCCAAGCCAAATGAGTTTAAGCATTGCATAGAATTGATTCATGTTCTTGATTAATGAATGTTAAAGGAAATGGTTGATTTGAATGCATGTGGATATCTAAGGCTCAAATCAGTAAAGGTTGTGATATGCTTGTCTAAAGTCTTTAAGTACAGCTCATTCAACTTGCATCATAGTACTAGTAACTTGGACATTGATTCTAGATGGTCTATTTGCAAGCTTTAGGAACTGAGATCCCACTTTCAAACCTCACCTACCTTCTTATGTCTTGTTTATTTGCTTGAGGGCAAGCAAAGACTAAGTTTGGGGGTGTTGATGTTCATATATTTTACCCTGTTTTCCCTTAGTATATTCACATCTTTTGCATCTTTTTCTATCCATTTTCACCATTATTGCATAGCTTTAGGACTAATCATGCATTAGAGCTTAAGGAGCATGGAAGCAATGCTGAGGAAGAAGTGAAGCAATCATGAAGGGAAAGCAAGAGAGTTAAGGCTGAAATAACAAGGTCCGGAGTCCAACTCGACCGCACACTCGACCAGACACTCGACTGTGTGCTGAGGAGGACTCGACCGAGTGGAGAACACACAAGAGAAGCCAGCTCGACCTGCCACTCGACCGAGCACAGGTCGAGTTGACCGAGCCGTTGACTATTTTGTCTTTTAGTCTTTTTAGGGCTTCCACTCCCCTCCTATATAAAGCCTTGTACATGCAGCCACAAAAGTGTGCAGCTTTTTAGATATTCTCTAAACCTAGTATTTTACCCTTTTGGGATTTATTCTTTTTGCCTTTTTTATTTCCTAGATCTTGTACTTGAAAAAGACTAAATTCTTCAATATTGTTGGTTTCATAACTTTCTTAATATTGAGAATTCAAGTTTCATTTCTTTTTCAATATTGTAGATCTTTGTTTCATCTTTCTAATGATGCAAGTTTCAATATTTTCTGGGTTTATGATTTTGATGTTCATCATGTGTTCTTGTGAGTAGTGGCTTAGGATCTTGAGGATGGGTTAGGCTGGGCTGTGAATGAGGTTTGTTTGGCTTGATCAAGCTTGATTGTTGTAGATCTCTTCTAGGGTAGATGTTCTTAATGCTGATCCTATATCTGAGAGGGTAGGATTTGATTTCAAGCATCTTAGCATCACACCAATGTTTCAGAGGCATAGATAAGGCTAGATCTAGAGCTTACCATCTTGCTTGCTAAGAGATTAGAGGTTTTGTTTGGTATGAGACATATTTCTTACTGCCTGCTTGTGTAGATTCTTTACTATGTGAGAGCAAGTCTAGAAATGCATAGGTTTGATTGTTTCTTGACCATGAGAGTGGGAGAAACTTGTCTTAGATACATATGTCTAGAGATTAGCTCATGTTGTTTGAGATTTGTTGATCAAGTTAGATAGCCTCAATCATTAGTCCAGCCCATGAATCCCTCCTCAAGTCCTTCCTTGTTTATTGATTTTACAGTTTTAATCATGTTGCTTGATTGTTGTTTGATTCGTCTTTGCATTACTCTGTTTTTATTGCATTGCTCTGTTTCTGCGTTTAGTCCAGCTCGACCACCCACTCGACCTACACTCGGTCGAGTGCTTGCTCGAGTTCTTCCCCAGAACTTTGTGTTTATGATTTGTGATTGTCTTGTTTCATTCTATTTGCATTTCTGTTGCATTTACTTATTTCCTGTTCATTATTGTCTTCCATTAGTTCATTATCATAGTTTCTGTTTCTGTTCTAGCTTTATATTAGTGTAATCATTCTGTTTCATTTGCATTCAGTTCTTAGTTCTTATATTTTACTTTCTGCATTGTACATTTGTCATCATAGGATTGTTAGTGACAAACATCCTTACATATTGGCTTGACTTAGGCATAATAAGCACATCCTTAGTGATCACAAACACTCAGATTGGATTGACACCTCTTATACTGCAACTGCATAAGGGGAATTGAAACACCTTACCATCCATCCATTCATTGCATACATTCATCATCATACATTCACATTCACCACCACCAAAAAATACTTGTTTCATGGAACAATCACACAGAAGTTTGACATCTCATACCATTCTCCTTCGATGAGATTTCTTTCAAAACTATACATGTAGGACATAGGAGGGATTGTTGCATCAATTCTTGTTCCCTTCCTCATCGAGAAAAAAGAAAAAGAAAAAGAAAAAAGATATTAATATTTACTCAGAGTTGTATGAAGTTAAACAGAGATAATTGATGAGTTAGTTTACCTTTTCATCACAACGAATCATCGAGGTCATTTGGCCTAAACAGTAAAATGGTGGCCTCCACCTACTCAGAAGCTTGACGGAAATTAACCATTCGGATTTAGTAGGATCAAGTTCTTCAATGGTCTCAACCTTGCAGAGAGAACCTATAGCAACACTTTCACTCATTTTTTTTTTGTGGGAGGAAATGATGAAATATGTTCGTAGTTCTTTAATTTTTCCTACTTCATATATTTATATACCAAAAGGAGATGTTTATAAAACATTTGATTGAAAGAAAATTTTTTTTTTATCAACTTTGTTTATATATTTTCTGATTCTTTTATGAAGTTTTCCCGAATCTCACTACATGCAAGTCAAATCATGTTCAATCACATATCTTTTAAAGATTTTGTATACATCACGTTTATCTCTTGTTATCTGTTTAATTAAAAAATTCATTTAAATTTTGTAACTTTGTCAAACATTTGTAATCGACTACCTAAATCCAAATTATCCCATGTAATATTAAACATGTTTTAAAATCTATTTATTTTGAATGCTTAATAAGCATTATATATTGAGATAAAGTCTTTATATCACCAAATTTAATAAAACAGTTAATATAAGCATTGTTAATAAACTTTAGTCAGAAGAAAAATAAAAAATACAGAAATAACTCCAACTAAACCCAAATATCTCTTACAACACACATTGCAATGCAACTAATCTTTTGGAGGATTAAAAACTTAAACATTCAAATCTTAACACTTAAACAGGAGGACAGACAATGTGTTTTTTTTTGGTAAACACACAATGTGTCTTATTGAAAGGAAAAAAAAACAAACGGCTCAATCACTTCCACCATCTTTAGAACCTTGGTTGTATTCAAGCCTGCATAATAGTTTTCGAGAACGTTTAGTCAGTTTTTTTTTGTTTTTTTTTGTGTCATATATATCAACCATGAAATTATAGGAAATACCTCATCTTCAAATCTTGAACTTCTGTAACTGGTGGATCAAAATGAATCTTCGAAACCCATGGTGTAGAATACAATTCCATTCTTCGACCTATTAGGACAATAGCCATAAAGTTTACGATAGATTTATATATATTTGGATTTTACGATCAAAAGTTTACAATCAAATAAACCTCTAAATACTAATGTACAATAACTTTAGACTTTGTATCAAAAACATTCGGCTGATCTACCATTGACCTTAATATTCCTCTAAATACTAATGTACCATAACATTAATCAGAAAGTCAAATTTAATTACCTCCACTTTGGGATATGACATGCCAAAACTGCAAGACTGCAACAACATGATAACATCATGTTGCTAACCAATTGTTGGTAAAGAAGTCGGTTGTCTCATCATGTTGCTAACCAACATGATAACATCATGCTACACACTGTATTTGAGTACCACTATAATTTCCAATCAAAAATGTGTTCAGTATTGTAATAACCTGTCCCATGGACTCCACTAGCCTCACTGCTAGCTTGCCTCCATAGGCCCCAAGCTTGTCCTGCAGGGCATCGATCCTAACCCATCACTGTGGATTTGGATGTCCACAGTGAGGAGTTAGGATCGATGCCCTTGAAACAAGGATTTTTATGGTGGTGAAATGGATGAATGATGATGAATGTATGCAAAGAATGGATGGATGGTAAGGTGTTTCAATTCCCCTTATGCAGTTGCAGTATAAGAGGTGTCAATCCAATCTGAGTGTTTGTGAACAGTCAAGATATGCATAAAGATCTAATTTAAGCCAGATGTAAAGGATGTTTGTCACTAACAATCCTATGATGAAAATGTAAAGTGCAGAAAGTAAACTATAAGGACTAAGAACTAAATGCAAATGAAACAGGATGATTAAGACAGTAATGATGCAACCAACAAAATTAGAAACTATGCTAATGAACTAATGCAAGACAAGTAATGAACAAGATGCTAAGTAAATGCAACAGAAATGCAAATAGAATGAAACAAGACAATCACAAAGCATAAACAAGAGTTCTGGGGATGAACTCGAGCAAGCACTCGACCAAGTGTAGGTCGAGTGAGTGGTCGAGCTAGACTAAACGCAGAAACAGAGCAATGCAATAAAAACAGAGTAATGCAAAGACAGATCAAACTACAATAAGGCAACAGGATTAAGACTGTAAAATCAATAAACAAGGAAGGACTTGAGGAGGGATTCATGGGCTGGACTAATGATTGAGGCTATCTAACTTGATCAACAAATCTCAAACAACATGAGCTAATCTCTAGCATATGTATCTAAGACAAGATTCTCCCACTCTCATGGTCAAGAAACAATCAAACCTATGCATTTCTAGACTTGCTCTCACATAGTAAAGAATCTACACAAGCAGGCAGTAGAAATATGTCTCATACCAAACAAAACCTCTAATCTCTTAGCAAGCAAGATGGTAAGCTCTAGATCTAGCCTTATCTATGCCTCTTAAACATTGGTGTGATGCTAAGATGCTTGAAATCAGATCCTACCCTCTCAGATATAGGATCAACATTAAGAACATCTACCCTAGAAGAGATCTACAACAATCAAGCTTGATCAAGTCAAACAAACTTCATTCACAGCCCAGCCTAACCCATCTTCAAGATCCTAAGCTACTACTCACAAGAACACATGATAAACATCAAAATCATAAACCCAGAAAAGATTGAAACTTGCATCAATAGAAAGATGGAACAAAGATCTACAATACTGAAAAAGAAATGAAACTTGAATTATCAATATTAAGAAAGTTATTAAACTAACAATATTGAAGAATTTAGTCTTTTTCAAGTACAAGATCTAGGAAATAAAAAAGCAAAAAGAATAAATCCCAAAAAGGGTAAATACTAGGTTTAGAGAATATCTAAAAAGCTGACTCCTTTTGTGGCTGCAGGTACAAGGCTTTATATAGGAGGGGAGTGGAAGCCCTAAAAATGCTAAAAGACAAAATAGTCAACGGCTCGGTCAACTCGACCTGTGCTCGGTCGAGTGGCAGGTCGAGCTGGCTTCTCTCGTGCATTCTCCACTCGGTCGAGTCCTCCTCAGCACACGGTCGAGTGTCTGGTCGAGTGTGCGGTCGAGTTGGACTCCGGACCTTGTTATTTCAGCCTTAACTCTCTTGCTTTCCCTTCATGATTGCTTCACTTCTTCCTCAGCATTGCTTCCATGCTCCTTAAGCTTCAAAATCACCTGTTTATGCATGAAAAGATGCAAATGCAATGCAACTAAACTCTAATGCATGATTAGTCCTAAAGCTATGCAATAATGGTGAAAATGGATAGCAAAAGATGAAAAGATGTGAATATACTAAGGGAAAACAGGGTAAAATATATGAACATCAACACCCCCAAACTTAGTCTTTGCTTGCCCTCAAGCAAATAAGCAAGACATAAGAAGGTAAGTGAGGTTTGAAAGTGGGATCTCAGCTCCTAAAGCTTGCAAATAGACCATCTAGAATCAATGTCCAAGTTACTAGTACTATGATGCAAGTTGAATGAGCTGTACTTAAAGACTTTAGACAAGCATATCACAACCTTTACTGATTTGAGCCTTAGATATCCACATGCATTCAAATCAACCATTTCCTTTAACATTCATTAATCAAGAACATGAATCAATTCTATGCAATGCTTAAACTCATTTGGCTTGGAGGTAAAGGCTTTGAGACAATGATGGTCTCTTTTTAGAGTGGGGCTTATCAATATCAAGGTTCTCTCATAAAAAATGGATTGAGCTTTAGAAGAATGCTAAAGGTAAGAACACCTAGACACATACAAGAATAAAACCTTGTCTACCCAAAGGTACCCAAAGTGTTTATCCTAGCAATCTAAACCCAAATGATCCTAGTGCTACCCTTTAACTTCTTCTTTTCTCTTTCACCCTTTTCTCTTTTGGTTTTCAAGTCTTAGGAGAGGTTTCTTATTTGATCTTTCTAGTGGGATGGGGGATTCTTACTTATTTGCTATGGTTCTCTTTTCTTCTTATTCTTAAGACATACAAGCTTTTTGCTAGACTTTTCTTTTCTTTCTTTTCTTTTCTTTAACTAGAACCATCTTTAACAATTTTCTTTTTTTACTTCCCATCCTTTCACTAGACTTTTTTTTTTTCTTTTTTCTTTTCTTTCTTTAACTACGAAGTCCCAAACCCAACAAATGAACCACCTAGTCCTATCTAGTTTGAAAAATACAAACTAGAACTACACAAGGCTTTACTCTTGTCAGTTCAAACCTAACACTTTCTACCAAGCTCAATCCCAAAAATAGGCCTCACACACTCAAGAATAAACATGGCTTGAAAGAAGGGTTGGTTAAGGGTAGGGGAAACTGATTCTTAATGAGGAAATCAGCTACTTGGATCAACAAGAGTGGTAAAAAGGAGAAAGATGATCCAAATATGTATATGGTATCCATGAGTTTAAAGCAATGCACACATTGATAATTGAAAGTCAATATTAGGTTCTTATAGATAGGAAATGGCATCAAATCACAACATGCTTCAATTTAGACCAAATGCAATGCAGGAATTCAATGCTTGGTTCAATCTTATGCTTCTAACCACTCAACTAGCATCAAAGTACTATTAACTTGGGCATTGATCATAGTCTAGTGAATGAGCAAGCTAACAAGGAAATACTCATCATAGATCCCTAATGCAAGCAGTCCTATATGATAAACAAAATACTTGAATATGCAAAGCAAACTACATGAACACTCTTTTTTTATAAAGATTTTTGCAAAATATTTTCAAATTTTTAGGGTTTTTCTATGCCTTAGATGCTATGCAAATACTAACATGATGATGCTAAAAATTTGAAATGAGAAAACAAAACACAATGTCAAATGCTATCTCAAACCCTCCCCCAAACTTAAATCACACAGTCCCTTGTGTGAAAGAAATTTGTTTGAGGATTCAAAACTTAAAACAAAACACACAATATGAAATGCAATGGTATTTACAATGTAAAGGTGATAGTGTTACCTCAAGGATTGGAGAAGAAACTATCCACATCCTCCTGCATGCTATCAAATGTGTAGCTTGGGTCTTGTTGGTGACTTGGAGATGGGTATTGGGGCAGCTCGACGATGGCGACCGACCGTGACTCGGTCGAGTGCATGTCCGAGTGGGGGGTCGAGCTGGACTGCGGATGCCATAATTCTGTCCTTGCTGCTGGGAGAACTGTTGGTAGAACTGGTGGTAGAGTGCTGGATCCATGAAGTATTGGGGTGGGATGGGAGGGTAACCTGGATAAGCAGCTGGAGGTTGGAAGCCATATGGTTGTCTGGGCTGGAACTCGGTCGAGTACGTCGGTGGTGCTCGGTCGAGTGGGCGCTCGAGTGACCCGGTCGAGTGCCTCGAAAGCTGCTGTTCTCGGGTACTTGAGCTCCTCTTCCTCTGAATTGGCTCATACATTGAAGCCCTAGCTGGTTCCACAGGATTCGCAACCCTTGAAAGTGCTCTAGTTGAGCTACTTCTCCTCAAAGGGCTTGAATGGCTAGGAGATGAGTTTCCACTCTTCAGCTCAGCAATCTCCTTCTTTAAGCCTTTGATAGACTTAGCCATGTTGGTCACCTTCTTCTTCAGCTTATCAAACCTCTTTCCTTGCCACTTGCCCCACTTTTGCAAAAGAGTTAACCTCTTGGCATTCTCCCTCACTCCTCTACTATCTCTTGGGTTGGGCTCATAATCTTCAAAGTAGAACTGCTCCTCTCCATCAGCTACTTGTGCATTTCCAGCTTCCTCAACTCTAGGTTGAACCACTCCATCAAACCAATGCTCCTCAGCTGGCCAAAAGTCAATGTTGGCTCCCTCTTGAATGGTGGTGAGTTCTTGGTTAGGCAATATGAGTTGCTTTTTCCCAAGTGTTGGAAGCTCATAGTTGAAAATGTGGTTCCCTTGATGCATCTCCTTGGCTAGGATGAGAGTAGAAGTGAGGTAGCTTGAGTCAATCCATCTTGGTGAGACACTTTCTCCTCTAAGTGGAACTTTAGCAGCTTGAAGGATTGGAGTGATGATGCCTCCAATGGTAAGTGCTCCTCTTGATCCTTTGTTTTCCAACTTTCCTACCCAACTTCTCAAGTAAACCATGTGGTCAATGAGCACCATTGCAAGATCAGTCTCTACAGTGCTCCCAAGGATGATGGTTCCATCTCTTGCCTTGAGGATGATCCCATTGAGAGCCAAGTCAATCATCTTTAGCTCTCCCTCATTGATGTTCCCAGTTTCCTTCCTTGCAAAGAAGGTGTTTGCAAGAGCTTTATGGAAGTACCTTAAGACTGGGCTCCTTATCTTTGAGCTCTTGGAGTTGGAGGATGAGTAGAGCTTGTTGTCCCCAATGGTTTCCCAAACTGAATAGAGCTCCTCTCTTGGTATCATCAAGCTCCTATGGCTCCCAACTTCAAATCCAAACACATTGGCTATCTTTTTCATTGAAAGCTCATGCCTCTTACCCTTGATTGTGAATGTGATGTGACCAGCTCCAACCTCAGGATTTTTCCTTGCATATGTATGCAGCTTAACAGTGGCAAGGAACTCACAACTCTCCTCTTTGTTGCCCTCCATGCAAAGCCCCATAAACTTGGTGAGATTGCTCTTCTCAAAGAGATATTCTACATCCTCATCAATAGCAAGCTTCTGCATGGTCTCCTTGTGTGGATACCTAGTTCCCAAGAACTCCATCCTCATGAAAGCATCATAAAACTGCCTCTTTGTCAGCCCACAAGACTCAGCTTCTCCATCATCCATCAATTCTTCTTCTTCACTTTCTTCCTCACTCTCATTTTCACTTTCTTCTTGCTCAACTTCAATAGCTGGCCTCTTCCCCTTGGCCTTGTGTTTCCTCATAAACTCATTGAGAGTAGGCTCTCTTTCCTCCTCACTTTCGGTCCTCTCAGGATCTTCCTCAACTTGCTCTCTCCTTGGACGCGGCACCTGGCTCGACCGTCTGCTCGAACCACCACTCGGTCGAGTGGTCGATCGAGTGGTCCGTCGAGTGACTCTCCCAGCTTCACCTCTTGATTCAAGGTCAGCATCACGACGTTCCATGGAGCTTGCAGCGGTTTGGTGTGACTTCTTGGTTATCTTGGAAGACATTTTCAAAAGAAACTGAAGGGAATAGACTCAAAGCGCAAAGTTAATAGGTTAGTGACCCAAAAACTTGAAAGAACAAAGCTTGAGCAAGAGATGAACTTTGAAAGAGATTTTAAAGCTTGAATTTAAATGTTTTGAGCAAATGAGAGAATGTGAGAAGTATAGGATCGAGCAAGGACTATATAAAGAAGCTGAGGGGACAAGGAGACAAGGGTGGAGCGTCCATACAATTCAAATTTGAATTGGGAATCTTTGACTTGCTTTTGGCTGCCACTCGACCCCACACTCGACCAGCACGTGGTCGAGCTCCTTGATCAATTTTGAAATTTCAAAATTTTTCTCCTTGTTCTTCCCTCCACTTGATCATTCTAGAAGAATGGGAATCAAATGGGCTTCAATTAGTATCCAGCTCGGCCGAGTACCTCTTGTGGCCTTGGTCGAGTGGGCTTGCGAGTCTCCTTCTCCAAGTCCAAATCTTTCTTTATCCAACTACATTCTTGCTAAAAAGCCTGTCCAACACAAACATAAAATAAAACACATCAAAACTACAAGGAAAATAAACTATATTTACAAAGGATACCTTAGGGACTTCCTCCCTAGTGAGCTTGTTTAGAGTCACTAAGCTTGACTTCTTATAGCTCTTTAAGCTTGATTCGGAGACCAAGGAGGTGATAAAATCCCTCATGGTTCTGCTTGATAACCTTGGTGTTCCTTCTTGATCACTACTTCCTTGACACTTGAACCATGTTTCTGCTTAAACTTGAGTTTTGGTCTTGCCTTCTTCAAAGACCTTTTGTTGAGCTGAACTTGAAGTTCCTTCACTAAACCAGCTAGCACTTGAACTGAACCCTTTAGCTTCTCCACTGAATCTTCTTGAAAGGTTAGCTTACCCCTTGAAGCAGTTTCCTCACTTGAGACCTCATGATCCTCCTTTCTTTTTATAGTGTAAGGTGGATCATATTTGGAAGGCAGATTAGTGGAATTGTTGATGTCAAACTTCATAGTGAAGTCTTCAGTCAGGTGGAGCTTGATAGCCCCCATCTTCACATCAATAACAGCCCCAGCTGTAGCTAAGAATGGTCTTCCCAAGATAAGAGGGTCTTTAGGCTCTTGTTCCATGCTCATGATTGCAAAATCAGTTGGGATCCTTGCTTCTCCTATTTTGATAGGGAGGTTTTCAATCACTCCAACCACATCCCTCTTGGATCCATCTGCTAGACTGACATAGAAGTTGCTATCCTTGAAGTCTTTATACCCTAACTTCTCAGCCACTGAATATGGCATCAAGCTCACTGTAGCTCCTTAATTACAAAGGCACTTATTGAAGTGCATGTAGCTGATGGAACAGGGTAAGTTGAATGAGCCTGGATCTTCAAGCTTTGTTGGGACAATAGCTTTTCCAATCTCTTTCAAATCCTTCATATCTTGGTCATGAGCCCTCTTCTTTGACATCTCAAGTAAAAAATTCTGATAGAGAGGGTATGGAGCATACTGTTCCAAAGCAGGTCCTCTCTCTTCTTCTTTGTAAGCAATGATGGCTTCTTGTATAGCCATCACTTCCTTCTTCTCAATAACAACCTCTTCCTTCAAGGCTTTCTCCTTCTCTTGTTGCAAAGCTATCTTCTCCTTGTTCTCAATGATCTCCCTTAATTCCCTTATCTTTTGAGCCTTGAAACGTCCTGGGAATGGTTGAGGCGGTTTGTAAGCAGGAGGAATGTATATAGCAGGCTTAACAGCTTCTGTGTCTGCAACTCGATCGACCACTCGAGCATGCACACGGTCGAGTGGCTGTTCGAGTACCTGGTTGAGTGCAATGTCGAACTCTAGTTGCTTTGCAAAAACGTCACTTGGGGCTTCAGTAACTGATAAATTCCCCCAAACTTGGACTTCACTGTCCTCAGTGACTTCTTCCTCATGAACTTGAATGGCCTTGGCTGTTAACTCTCTTGAATTTTGAACAGCTTTTCCAGGGAGTTGGCTGGGTTTAGGAGCTGAAGTAGAGGCAATGTTACTCTCCATATACTTCACTCTTGAGTTAAGACCCTCAAACTTCATGTTTAGATCATTGTACTATGATGTGAGTCTTTGATTCAGCTCAGCAAACTGTTTGGCCTCCTCAATCTTTCCTTGTGTTTGCCCAATCAACAACTGTTGCATCATTGCCCTTAAGTCTTGTTCTTGGCCTTGGTTAGTCTGAAACCCTGGTGGGGGACACAATGGAGGCTGGAACATTTGATGTTGTTGTTTAGGGATGTAGTTTTGTTGCTGTGGAGGCTGTTGAGGTGGATAGATTTGGTCTTGAGGGTTGGCTACATTGGTACTCCTATAAGAGAGATTGTTGTTCTTGAAACCTCCTTGGTTGTAGCCGTTGAATCCTCCCTGGTTTTGCATGTAGCACAACTCAGCAAACTCAGTCTCCCCTTCTTTAACTGGAGCCTCTTCCTCACCAATGAAGTGAATAGACTTTTGTTGGCTAAGAAGGATCTTGTCAAGCTTCTCATTGACCATCTTCAAATCCCTCTTGTACTTGTCCTCTTGATCAGTTGATGATGACCTTATGGTTCTGTCATAGTCCTCATTATAGTTGCCATCTGATTGAGCAAGATTTTCAACCAACTCCCAGCCTTCTTCAACATTTTTGTTAAGGAAGTTTCCATTTGAGGCTGTGTCAAGAAGCATTCTGATCTTGGGAAGCACTCCTCTATACAAAGTGCTTAAAAGGGACTCATTGCTGAAGCCATGGTGAGGACACTGAGTCTGGAATCCTTTAAACCTTTCCCAAGCTTCACAAAAACTCTCATTATTCCTTTGAGCAAACCCAGAGATTTCATATCTCAATCTAGCAGTTCTAGCATTGGAAAAGAATTTGGCCAAGAAAGCTTTCTAGCAAGCATCCCATGTGGTTATTGCTCCAGTAGGAAGTGTCTTCTCCCAAAGGTGAGCCTTATCTCCAAGTGAGAATGGAAATAGCCTTAACTTGAAGCCATCCTCACTGACTCCATTGATCTTAGTGAGACCACATATCCTATCAAATTCATCAAGGTGGTCCACGGGATCTTCCATTGGCAACCCATGGAACTTGTTGGCTTGAATCATTGAGATCAATCCACTTTTGATCTCAAAGTTGTTGTTGGCAACAGTAGGAGGCACAATACCAGCTCTCTGGTTATGTGTGTTTGGTGCATCTCCAACAGTTTCTTGCTCTTGGAGCGTGTTGATCTTGTTGCTCCATTAGCACTTGTTGTTCTTGTTCCTGATAGATCCTTGTTTTCTGCTGTCTCAGGTCCCTTGGTGGTTTGTTGATGTGATTAAGGAGTCTCTGAAGATTGTGAGGACCCGTGGACCTTGTCTGCATCAACAGAATCGAGGACAGACTCGGACAGGCACTCGGTCGAGCGCAGGCTCGAGTGAGTGTTCGAGTCGACTGGGAACTGATGTCTATTTGTATCTGGCTTCTGACTCGATCAGGTGGTGAAATGGATGATGATGAATGTATGCAAAGAATGGATGGATGGTAAGGTGTTTCAATTCCCCTTATGCAGTTGCAGTATAAGAGGTGTCAATCCAATCTGAGTGTTTGTGAACAGTCAAGATATGCATAAAGATCTAATTTAAGCCAGATGTAAAGGATGTTTTTCACTAACAATCCTATGATGAAAATGTAAAGTGCAGAAAGTAAACTATAAGGACTAAGAACTAAATGCAAATGAAACAGGATGATTAAGACAGTAATGATGCAACCAACATAAATAGAAACTATGCTAATGAACTAATGCAAGACAAGTAATGAACACGATGCTAAGTAAATGCAACAGAAATGCAAATAGAATGAAACAAGACAATCACAAAGCATAAACAAGAGTTCTGGGGATGAACTCGAGCAAGCACTCGACCGAGTGTAGGTCGAGTGAGTGGTCGAGCTAGACTAAACGCAGAAACAGAGCAATGCAATAAAAACAGAGTAATGCAAAGACGAATCAAACTACAATCAAGGAACAAGATTAAGACTGTAAAATCAATAAACAAGGAAGGACTTGAGGAGGGATTCATGGGCTGGACTAATGATTGAGGCTATCTAACTTGATCAACAAATCTCAAACAACATGAGCTAATCTCTAGACATATGTATCTAAGACAAGCTTCTCCCACTCTCATGGTCAAGAAACAATCAAACCTATGCATTTCTAGACTTGCTCTCACATAGTAAAGAATCTACACAAGCAGGCAGTAAGAAATATGTCTCATACCAAACAAAACCTCTAATCTCTTAGCAAGCAAGATGGTAAGCTCTAGATCTAGCCTTATCTATGCCTCTTAAACATTGGTGTGATGCTAAGATGCTTGAAATCAGATCCTACCCTCTCAGATATAGGATCAGCATTAAGAACATCTACCCTAGAAGAGATCTACAACAATCAAGCTTGATCAAGCCAAACAAACCTCATTCACAGCCCAGCCTAACCCATCCTCAAGATCCTAAGCTACTACTCACAAGAACACATGATGAACATCAAAATCATAAACCCAGAAAAGATTGAAACTTGCATCATTAGAAAGATGGAACAAAGATCTACAATACTGAAAAAGAAATGAAACTTGAATTCTTAATATTAAGAAAGTTATTAAACTAACAATATTGAAGAATTTAGTCTTTTTCAAGTACAAGATCTAGGAAATAAAAAAGCAAAAAGAATAAATCCCAAAAAGGGTAAATACTAGGTTTAGAGAATATCTAAAAAGCTGACTCCTTTTGTGGCTGCAGGTACAAGGCTTTATATAGGAGGGGAGTGGAAGCCCTAAAATGCTAAAAGACAAAATATTCAACGGCTCGGTCAACTCGACTTGTGCTCGGTCGAGTGGCAGGTCGAGCTGGCTTCTCTCGTGCATTCTCCACTCGGTCGAGTCCTCCTCAGCACACGGTCGAGTGTCTGGTCGAGTGTGCGGTCGAGTTGGACTCCGGACCTTGTTATTTCAGCCTTAACTCTCTTGCTTTCCCTTCATGATTGCTTCACTTCTTCCTCAGCATTGCTTCCATGCTCCTTAAGCTTCAAAATCACCTGTTTATACATGAAAAGATGAAAATGCAATGCAACTAAACTCTAATGCATGGTTAGTCCTAAATCTATGCAATAATGGTGAAAATGGATAGCAAAAGATGTGAATATACTAAGGGAAAACAGGGTAAAATATATGAACATCAGCCCTGCAGGGCCAACTTGAGGCCTATGGGGGCAAGCTAGCAGTGAGGCTAGTGGGATCCACGGGAAGGGTTGTTACAAGTATGTAATAAAGGTAAGCACATCTTGATATATATATATGACCAAAGAATATCAGTGGAAATGTTTACAAACCTCAAATCTCTTAGAGAAAACCATAAGATCCTCATAATCTCAGTTGGAACCTCCACATTTGGATCATGTACATGAATGACTGGTTCGACATCCACGACTTCACCATTATGTCTGATAGAAAACCGAAATACTTTTCTAAGATTATTATTACAATACGCTAAAATATATGAATGTACAAAGACGACTATATATAAAAAAAACTTACCTACTGGGAGATTTCTCACAGAATGATATCCTTCAAAAACTCTATCAAGAGTTTCGAAAGCACAAAAGTGATTGTTGGAAATCACTGCTGAATATTCAACGATGGTTTCCTCGGTGATCATGATCCTGTTATTGTAACAGACAGAAAAATTCGAGAACATTTTCCAATCATTTTCATCTATTTTATTGTCAAAAATTTTGAACAGATCCGCAGTAATCGTTGTTTTAATCTTGTCACCCTATATCAAAAGAAGAAAAAACAACTAGTGAAAGAAAAAGTTCTAATTTTTACTCTAATTGAATTGGTTCTATGGAGATAATCTCTATGTACTTAAAGGTAGAGATTATCTCCATAGAACCAATTCGTTTACCAAGATCTCCATAGATCTTGGGTCAATATTCGTTTACCAATTATCATATATTCAACATTATATAATAATACTAAATCTTTAAAAACAACAAAGCAAAACAATGCAAAACGAACTATTACTGTTTAAAAAATGGCAACCATTGGTTTTAGTCAATGCAGTTCACTTTAAAAATGGCATGCATTGGTCATTCTTAAACAGATTCTGTCGAAAGTATAGTACCAAAAATTCATGGAAATTGCTAATAAAGATAATTAAACAGAAATATTTCACCGAAATATTACTGCAGTTAAAGGTTCACAATTACAACAACTAAATGATCAACTTATACTAATAAGAAGGAAATTAAAGATTACACAATTAATTTAAAGGGAGCAAATCTTGCCGTTACACCTATTCATTTGAATCACCTTCTTCTTCTTCTGATCTGTTATAATCTTCATCATCTGATGTATCATGAAAACAAACACTGAAAAAAAAAAGTTTAAAAATGTTTTAAATAAATTTTAGAGATGAATTTCATATTAAAAATATATAATAGTATAGAAATATTATGAACTTACAGCGTCGGATCTGTAGTGAACGCTCTTGCTTCGTTACCAAGTATAAGATGAGAACATCTATATTGAGACATTAGACAATAAACACCTAAACAATAAAAAGGTAAGTTAAAATTATTTATTTGAAAACTTATGGGTTCTCTAAAACCAATGCTTATGTAAGATAATGTAACATCCGCGAACCGAAATCCCGGTTTAGGGGATGCATCGGTCGATGCAGCAGGTCCATCGGTCGATGCAGCAGGAGCATCGTTCGATGCAAGTCCGGTTCTGTGCGTTTTGACTTAAGTGAAACGCTGCATTTTGGGCAAAGGGAAAAAGAAACCCTTAAATTAATTATTTTGTCTCATTAGTCGACTTTGCCGCTTTTGAGAGAAAAAAAGAGAGAAAAAGTTCTTTGGGTGTTCTTGGTGATTTCTTGGAGATTTGTAGCGTTTTCTGGGAGATCTGAGGCGTAGAACGTTGTAGGAGCTTGCTAGGAGTGTATTCTTGCTTGTTTAAGGTTCAGAATCGTCTTGGCAAAGGTAAGTGCAAGACCATGGCTTATCTAAGCTAGTGATCTCTCTGATTTGCTTGTTTTGTGTTGTTAGGCTTGTTAGATTGGTATTTGGGACGATTGGAAGCTTTCTTGTGGCTTGGGATTGTGTTTTGTGGTTACAAGAACAAAAATCCGGCGAAAATCTTCGGGGGAAAACGATGTTCGACATGTGCATCGGTCGATGCAAATACGAGGACGGCGCGTAAAACCTAAGGTTTTTGTGTTATGTCGAGCATGTGTTGGTCGATGCAAGTTTCACTTGTATCGGTCGATGCAAACTTGCGTCGGTCGATGCAACCCCCTTTGGTGTCGGTCGATGCTTGCTTGGTGTCGGTCGATGCAGGGTTCTGGTTTGTTATTGTTGATTGTTGGTTGATGGTCAGAGATGTCTCTATTGCTTGTGTGTATATCCAAGTAGATGGGAGGATTGTTTTACTGAGTGTTTATAAAATACTCATGCATTACAATTTGTGTTTGTGGTGCAGGTAAAGGCAAAGTGTGATAGTGGAATCAAGGCAATGAAGAGGAGAATGTTCTAGGGACTCGATTGGATGTTGTCTGATTATGCTAGGTTGCTAGAGTTGGGTCTGTAGAACATTGCTAGGTTGCTGGTTCTATGTCTTTCTATTATTTGATTATGGATTATTGGAATATCTGGGATAATGATTATTGGAATATCTGGGATAATGATTATTGGAATATCTAGGATAATGGTTATTGGATTATTATTGGATATTGTTATTAGTTATTTCCGCTGTTGTTTGTGATTGTGGTTAGGTGGCTAGTAGGTATGGGACCACTAGTTGTAGTTTAATCATTATTTATTATTATTATTTATTATTATTATTATTATTTATTATTTATTAAAAAAAAACGGGTCGGGTCGTTATAGTTTGGTATCAGAGCCCTTACGGTTCAAGGTTTGTATTCACTAGGCTTTGTGCTGTAGATGTTTGGGATTTGCATGCTTTGATTGATTATGTGAGTTAGTCGATTGTGTGTGGCATGTAGTCCTAGAACATCCTCTTCGAGCCTACTTTGTGATTCCACGGTGAGTTTATGTTTCTGTGTTATAATATAAATTGTTTGCTTAGTCTTCTGTCAATGGTAGTGCAGATGGCTAGAGATGGTGCTGTTGCTTGTCGTGGCCGTGGATGCGGACGTGGTCGTGGTAGGGGCAGAGGCCCATCAGTGAGTGAGACTGCGCACCAGAGTGTGACAGATGAGGGTGTTGGCGAGTCATAGGGTGTCTAGGAGGATTCCATGAGTGTGGCCGGTGATGGTAGGGTCTCGGGTGTGGGAGTTCCAGCAGGTTGAGTCCCTGGTGTTGACTTTGCGGCAATGCTAGCACAGTTGTTGGAGCGATTGCTAGCAGTGGTACCGGCTCAGGCTCAGGTAGTGCCACCAGTGGTGGCGGAGGAGCGGCAGCCAGTGTCTGAGGATGGAGGAGCACATTCTCGTTATGTGTCTATGTTGAGGGAGATGCGTCTTCTTGAGACTGCTCGATTTTTGGGTGGTACAGATCCTACTGTTGCAGATGCGTGGAGGACAAGTGTGGAATGTACCTTCCAGACTCTGAGATGTCTTGAGGAGTTTTGGGTGTACATCATTTGACTGGTGATGCTCAGGTGTGGTGGAGATCAGTGGCTGCTAGGAGGATGCAGCGGGAGATGACTTGGGCTGACTTCGTGCAGGAGTTCAACCGCAAGTATTTTCCGAGAGAGGCATTGGACTGTATGGAGGTGTAGTTTTTGCATTTGTCTCAGGGGACACGGTCAGTGCAGGAGCTGGATTTCGAGTTCAGTCAACTTCTATGTTTTGGGGGTCGGGCTATGGAGTTTGAGGAGGCCCAAATCAGGAGGTTTATGAGGGCTCTTAGTGATGACTTGAGGGTTTATTGTAGAGGACGGAGCTATGCTTCGCGTGCAGAGTTGGTTGAGGTTGTAGCAGAGATTGAGGAGGACATCTGGGCACAGTCAGTGGCGGTTAGTCCAGCACTCCAGCCGGGTAAGGCTCAACATCATGGTGGTTCTAGCAGGAGTGGCAAGCTTGTGCAGGGAACCAAGAGGAGATGGAAGACTACGCAGAGGCCGGGTGGTGCGACTTGCTTCGGGTGTGGGAGCAAGGATCACAAGGTTGCTAGTTGTCCCAAGAGGAGTGCTCCGACGGTAGCGGCTCGTGTATTCTATCATTGCAGGGAGTCAGGGCACATCAGGCCCTTTTGTCTCAAGTTGCAGCCGGTAGTAGTGGCAGCGTTGCAGCAGGTGCAGCCGGGAGGAACCAATTTCGGACCGATCACAGGTATAACTTCTGGTACTTAACTTTGTGGAATTATAGTAGTTCAGACTTTATGTTTTGCCTGTGATAAATTGTTAGGTTCTCAACACATGAGATTTGTGTAGGGACCTTGTTGGTGGGCGGGTTTAAGTCTCATGTTATGGTTGATTATGGAGCTACTCATAGCTTCATTACTTAGTGTGCGGAGAGTGCAAATATTAGGGGAGATCCTGGGGAGCGTGCGGGAGTTGTCAGAGTTGCGGGAGGCAAGTTTCTGAGGGTTATTGGCCGGCCAAAAGAAGTTGATATTCAGGTTGCAGGAGAGTCGTGGCCTACGGAATTGCTTACCAGTCCGGTGGAGTTGTATGATGTTATTCTCGGGATGGATTGGTTGCATCGGCATAAGGTGCATTTGGATATCTATCGGGGTAGAGTGGAGTTTGAGCGTCCAGGAGGGAAGTTGGTTTTTGAGGGAGTTAGACCGACTTTAGGGAGTCTCGTGATCTCGGCCATTCAGGCTGGGAAGATGATCGAGAAACGCTGTGAGGCTTGTTTTGTTACTATTTTGATGCCAGAGTCAGTGGGGAAGTCTACGGTTAGCGGTATTCCGGTAGTGGAGGAGTTTGAGGATGTGTTTCAGTCATTGCAGGGATTACCACCATCTTGGTTGGATCCTTTTACTATTGAACTGGAACCGGGGACGATGCCGTTATCCAAGGCTCCTTACAGAATGGCTCCAGCAGAGATGGCAGAGCTGAAGAAGGAGCTAGAGGATTTTCTGAGTAAGGGATTCATACGTCCTAGTTTATCAACGTGGGGAGCACCGATGTTATTTGTGAAGAAGAAGGATTGAAGTTTTTGGTTATGTATAGACTATCGGGGTTTGAACCGGGTCACTGTGAAGAACAAGTACCCTCTTCCCAGGATCGATGAGTTGTTGGATCAGTTGAGGGGTGCTACTTGGTTCTCCAAGGTAGATATGGCGTCGGGTTATCATCAGATACCGATAGATGAGGCAGATGTGAGGAAGACTGCATTCAGGAAGAGGTATGGGCATTATGAGTTTGTGGTGATGCCTTTTGGGTTGACTAACGCGCCAGCAGTGTTTTTGAGGTTGATGAACAGCGTGTTTCAGGATTTTCTGGATGTGTCTGTCATCATCTTCATCGACGATATTCTGGTCTATTCTAAGAGTCTAGAGGAGCATACAGTGCATTTGAGGGCAGTTCTAGAGAAGCTGCAGGAGTAGAAGTTGTTTGCTAAGTTGAGCAAGTGTAGTTTCTGGCAGCGTGAGATGGGTTTTATGGGTCACATTGTTTTTGCATATGGGGTTTCTGTAGATCCGGAGAAGATTCGGGCTATCAGAGATTGGCCTAGACCGCAGAATGCCAATGAGATCAGGAGTTTTCTCTGGTTGACAGGGTATTACAGAAGATTTGTGCAGGGCTTTGCATGCAGAGCACGTCCTATGACTAGGTTGACAGGGAAGGATGTTCCTTTGATCTGGTCAGTGGAGTGTGAGGAGGGCTTTGCAAGTCTTAAGGAGATGTTGACTAATACGCCAGTGGTGGGTTTGCCAGAGCAGAGGGAACCCTATGTAGTTTATACTGATGTTTCCAGAGTTGGTTTGGGGTGTGTGCTGAAGCAAAGAAGGATGTGGCTAGTTGGGTCTCGAGGTGCGATGTGTGTCAGCTAGTGAAGGCTGAGCATCAGGTTTTGGGTGGGTTACTGAAGAGTTTTCCCATTCCAGAGTGGAAGTGGGATATGATCACGATGGATTTCGTGGTAGGTTTGCCAATGTCTCGGACTTTTGATGCTATTTGGGTCATTGTGGATCGGTTGACTAAGTCAGCACATTTTCTGGCAATCAAGAAGACTAATGGAGCAGCGGTCTTGGCTAAGAAATTTGTGAAGGAGATAGTCAGGTTGCATGGGGTGCTAGCGAGTATTGTGTCTGATAGGGATCCTAAGTTCACTTCGGTGTTCTGGAGGGCATTCCAGGCAGAGATGGGCAATAAGGTGCATATGAGTACAGCTTATCATCCACAGACAGATGGACAGTCAGAGAGAACGATCCAGATGTCGGAGGATTTGCTGAGGATGAGTGTGTAGGATTGGGGTGGCCATTGGGTGGATTACTTGTGTTTGGCGGAGTTTGCCTATAACAACAGTTATCAGGCGAGTATTGGGATGGCTCCTTATGAGGCTTTGTATGGGAGGCCATGTCGTACACCATTATGTTGGACTCAGGTGGGGGAGAGGAGCATATATGGTGCTAGTTTTGTTCAAGAGACCTCAGAGAAGATTCGGGTTCTCAAGATGAACATGAAGGAAGCCCATGATAGGCAGAGGAGTTATGCTGATAAGAAGAGGAGATAAGTTGAGTTTCAGGTGGGAGAGAGAGTGTACCTCAAGATGACCATGTTGCGGGGTCCAAACAGGTCATTGACAGAGACTAAGTTGAGTCCGAGGTATATGGGTCCGTTTAGAGTGATTGAGCGGGTGGGACCGGTGGCATATACGCTGGAGTTGCCTGAGGTTATGTGTGCGTTCCACAAGGTTTTCCATGTGTCGACGTTGCGGAAGTGTCTCCGCGAGGATGATCATTTATGGCTAAGATTCCTGAAGATCTTTAGCCTAACATGACTTTAAAAGCGAGACCAGTGAGGGTTCTCGAGAGGAGGATCAAGGAACTTTGGAAGAAGAAGATTCCTTTGATGAGAGGCCTGTGGGACTATGATGTTGTTGAGAAGCAGAATTGGGAGCCAGAGGCTAGGATGAAGGCAAGGTTTAAGAAGTGGTTTGAGAAGCAAGCCGTGACTTGAGCTTGCCTAGCCTGGTCCCATCTGTAATTCGTGGCTGGAGCGGAAATGGAGTATTCCAGCCCATCTCTCTTGTTTACTTGGTCGCTTAGGGGTGGTTGGTTGTGCGAGTAAGTAACAAGATGAGGTGGTGTTGGGGGTACGAAATTTCCGTGAGGCGGTGAACTGAGGGAAAGTTTCCTGAAATAAAAGTTTCTGGAAATGGAAAGTTTCCAGAAGTGGAAAATCTAAAAATTGAAAGTTTTATGGGAGTTAGAATTTGTCCATTTTTAGAGGTTGTGAGCCTTGAAGGGGCTAGTGTGGCCTTTGAGGCGGACTTTTGAGTCTGTGTGCCCGTGTGTGGTGGTCTTTGAGACATTGTGTGCCTTTGTGGCGGGCTGTTTAGCCAATTGTGTGGCCTTTGTGGCGGGCTGTTTAGCCACTTGTGTGGCCTTGGTGGCAGGCTGTTTAGCCAATTGTGTGGCCTTTGTTGCGGGATGTTTAGCCAATGTGCTTGTTGAGGCGATCCTTCAGGAGGTATGATCTTTGTGACGGTCCTTCGAAACGAGTGGCCTTGGTGGCGGTCCTTCGGGACGAGTGGCCTTAGTGGCGGTCCTTTGGGACAAGTAGTCTTTGTGACGGTCCTTCGCGACGAGTGACCTTGGCGGTGGTCCTGTTGCGGACATTTGTTTGGCCTTGGTGGAGGTCCTGGTTAGGACATTTGTTTGGCCTTGGTGGCGGTCCTGTTTAGGACATTTGTTTGGCCTTGGTGGCGGTCCTGTTTAGGGAATTTGTTGGCCTTTGTGGTGGCCCTTGTGGCGTGTATATGATCCTTGTGTGGTCATGAGGTATTCCAGTGAGGGGATATGCGGTTGGTAGAACATTGTGATGTTTTACGCGAGCCACAGGAAGGAAACCTGGTTAGGGATAGGACACGAACGTGTTCAGAATTGTTTGCTCGCGACTGTTGGGGAACAATGGTCCTCCTAGTACTGCAATATTCTGAGACTTTGTGGCTTGGGAGTATGGATGGTATATCGACTACGGATGACGATCCGGGGGCACGCTGTAGGGTGGCAACCCGAGAGACGGATATTGGACTTCGTTATACATTATGGCATACAGGCTTAGGCCTGATGAGAAGCTAACAGAAACTCAAGGTTGAGACCTTTGAGTAAAGGAAAGTCCAAAAGTCGAGAGCAGATAATGCCTGGAGCGTGAGTCTATCACCTAGAGGTGGCCTTCTGTAGATCGGTCGGAGGAGTGCGGACCGTGGTGATGGTTGCACGAAAGTCCTTGGCTAATGGTTCTTCGAGATTCGAGGACGAATCCAAGTTGGTGGGGGAGAAATGTAACATCCGTGAACCGAAATCCCGGTTTAGGGGATGCATCAGTCGATGCAAGTCCGGTTCTGTGTGTTTTGACTTAAGTGAAATGCTGTGTTTTGGGCAAAGGGAAAAGAAAACCCTTAAATCGATTATTTTGTCTCATTAGTCGACTTTGGCCACTTTTGAGAGAAAGAAAAGAGAGAAAAAGTTCTTTGGGTGTTCTTGGTGATTTCTTGGAGATTTGTGGCGTTTTCTGGGAGATCTGAGGCTTAGAATGTTGTAGGAGCTTGCTAGGAGTGTATTTTTGCTTGTTTGAGGTTCAAAATCGTCTTGGCAAAGGTAAGTGCAGGACCATGGCTTATCTAAGCTAGAGATCTCTCTGATTTGCTTGTTTTGTGTTGTTAGGCTTGTGAGATTGGTATTTGGGATGATTGGAAGCTTTCTTGTGGCTTGGGATTGTGTTTTGTGGTTATAGGAAGGAAAATCCAGCGAGAAGCTTCGGGGGAAAACGGTGTTCGACATGTGCATCGGTCGATGCATTTTGTGTGTCGGTCGATGCAAATACGAGGACGACGCGTAAAACCTACGGTTTTCGTGTTATGTCGAGCATGGGTCGGTCGATGCAGTGAGGGTGCCGGTCGATGCAAGTTCCACTTGTATCGGGCGATGCAAGTTCCACTTGTATCGGGCGATGCAACCCCCTTTGGTGTCTGTCGATGCTTGCTTGGTGTCGGTCGATGCAGGGTCCTGGTTTGTTATTGTTGATTGTTGATTGTTGCTTGATGGTCAGAGATGTCTCTATTCCTTGTGTGGATAGCCCAATAGATGGGAGGAGTGCCTTACTGAGTGTTTATAAAATACTCATGCATTACAATTTGTTTTTGTGGTGCAGGTAAAGGCAAAATGTGATCGTGGAATCAAGGCAATGAAGAGGAGGATGTTCTAGGGACTCGATTGGATGTTGTCTGATTATGCTAGTTTGTAGAACATTACTAGGTTGCTGGTTCTATTTTTTTCTATTATTTGATTATGGATTATTGGAATTATCTGGGATAATGATTATTTGATATTATTGGTTTATTATTGGATATTGTTATTGGTTATTTCCGCTGTTGATTGTGATTGTGGTTAGGTGGCTAATAGGTATGGAACCACTAATTGTAGTTTAATTATTATTTATTATTATTATTATTATGATTATTATTTATTATTATTATTATTTATTATTTATTAAAAAAAGAAAAACGGGTCGGGTCGTTTCAAAGATGAATCACCTACGGCAACACATTCAATCTCTTCGCCACTTAATAGGAAAAAATGACAAAGTCATTAAATATATTTATGCAATAATAACTTTTTTAAAATTCCAAAATGAAGGAGTAATTTTAAATAGTTTTTTTTAAACAATTTACTTACTTGATGTCAAGAACAGTAAAGGAAACAACATGTTTCTAACCATTGTATCCATTTTCATAATCAAGAAAACAAATAGAACAACGTTCTGCAACTCTTACCACCGTTCCACAAAAATCTACCATCATTTAAAAAGAGGAAAAAAAATTATAAGGTAGATAAGATGATAAGGAACATCAAACTTAAAATTTATATAACTTAAGGCATTATAAGGTACAGAAAATTTAGCAACACAACAGTTTCTCTCATCCTCTGTAGCATTTTCAATCGTATTGCATCTGTCAGATGAAAAAAGTTGTCTGCACATCCGGGAGGTATTGGGGTGATGCGAGTTTGGATTGTAATCAATATTTGAAAAGGATTGTTACAGTTCCTAAAAGTTTGCTGATTTTCAATAACTTTGAACTTGTAAAGAAGAAACCATTGTCCTTTTTGTAATACATCTCTGAATTGATCAAAGTAAACCCCAGCTCGGATTTTAGCTTCGATTCTTTTTCCCTCAAGAAAAAGAGAAACACAAGTGATATTAAAATGATAAGAAGATGATGGATAACATGCATAACAAAAACATATGAAAATGGTTTTTAGAAAATATAAATTGATTTTACCTTCTCATCAACCAAAATCAAACTTTTATAACTGTGAAAAATGTCATTAAAATCCTCAAGTTTATATTTTTGTTGATTTAAGGTGTTAAGGTGTTATAAACAGCGTCGTATTGCTATTCACGGATCTCTTTAACGGATAATTAACCCCGTTTAATTTCTCCGTTTGACCATTTTACGTTGTGTTTCAAAAGGTTAGGTCAATGAGAGTTTGCGATTTATTTGGAAGTCAACCAACATGTGAAATTAACGAAAATGTGAGCTTGAGGATTTTAATGACATTTTTCCCTTCTTAAAATTATATGGGGTGTCCTGAGTACTTTAACAGAAACACTTACCCTATATGTTGTCGGATTCAAATCCTCTTTGTATGCTACCATTTTTCTTTTTCTTTTTGGTTTAAGTTGAATAGAAGAAAGAAGATGAAAGGTGAGAAGTTATAATAGTGTAAAACCTTATATAGGTAACAACTAAATTATTGTCCCCATCTTTTTATCTTGTTCTGAAAAGTGACGATCAGTTTATTTTTAAAATATTAACAGCTAAGAAAGGTTTTTTTTTTTTGTGGATTTATCTAGAAAAAAAGAAAAACGAATATTGATGGGAATTGCCATTAAAAAATTATGTCTTTTTGTTATTGGAATATTGGAAATTTACATAATCAAAGCTAATACTTTGGAAGTATGTTATTTTTGATTTTTTGACTTGTAAACCTGCATGCATTGGTTTAATTTTTAATAATTAATAAATTCTAAATTCGAAACTGTTATGTATAGTATTAAAGTACTACACATTGTATAATATTATAGGTATTTATGAATTTAATTCAGTAAAAAATAAAATCGAAAGACTACTTTAACAAAAATATTTAAGTAATTTAAACTCAAAGAGAAACTTAACACAACATTGAGTTTTAAAAAAACATACAATTGATAAAAGAATAAATATATAAAATATATCAAAATGAAGAAGATACAAATGTCTCTTATTTGATGTACTTGCCAAACTGCTGCTACTTGAAAGTAGATTTCTCCATCATATACTCCCTTGAAAGCTATGGTTCTTAGAAGCCTAAATCATCATCAATGTCTATGTTAAAAGAGATCCTGAATTGTATAATTTATATATTGATATATTAGTAAATTAATAATTTACAATAAACTCCCAAAGTACATATCGTCGTTTTTGTAAACAAATCAGAACTGTATCTATGTATTGTTTATTTTTGTACTGATTTGTAAACATCACATAAAATATAATTTATCAATAGTTACTGATATCGACAAACCAGTAAATATAATACTTCAGTTACAAGATACAATGTACTTACGTACTTTTTGGAAACAAAATATAAAGTCAATCTCTTGAATTATGATAGTACTTTACAAAAAAAAATATTTAGTTATATTTGAAGATTTTATAGATTTTGTAATCAAGATTGATTTACAAAAATTTTATCTTAGTATTTTTTTCTATAAATTGTCATTTTGAAATAAAAAAAAAGAAAATAGTATCAGATGAGAACAAATCAGTAACCAAAACAAAATGAACCATAGTGATTTATTGTAAATAAAGCAATGTTTATGGAAATATTGTTCCAAATATCAAATTCAAAAACCAAAATATGCATTTTAAAAATACTTATTCTTGTTCAACTGGAAACTTATAAAAAATATTTGGAAAGCGAAGCAAATAGAGTAGGACTATGCTTTTCCGTGATCAACATCTTCACAGCTAAGGAATTTATTCAAATCCTTGGTAGGATAATTGAAACACATATATTTGGGTGGATGATGATGGTATGATGGAATGATGAGATATGAATGAATGGATGGCAGGGTGTTTCAATTCCTCTTATGCAATTGTAGTACAAGAGGTGTCAATCCAATGTGAGAGTTTGTAAGCAATCAGGATGTGCATATATGTCTAAGTTAAGCTAAGCATAAAGGATTTTGTCACTAACAATCCTATGATGAAATGTAAAGTGCAGAATGTAAAAGCTACTAGAACTAGATGCTAAATGTAAATGGAACAGAATGATTATGACAATTATGAGGCAATGCAAGTATTAAACAGGACACTAAGTGAATGCAACAGAAATGCAACTAGAATGAAACAGGAAGTAAGACAAAACAACTACAAAGCATAAACAAAAGTTCTGGGGATGAACTCGAGCAAGCACTCGATCGAATGTAGATCGAGTGCAGGGTCGAGCTGGACAAATACGAGAAAACAGAGCAACACAAGAAAAACAGAGCAATATGAAAGCAAATCAAACAACAAGCAAGCAGCAGGATTAAGACTAAGAAATCAATAAACAAAGAAGGCCTTGAGGAGGGATTCATGGGCTGGACTAATGATTGAGGTCATCTAACTTGACCAACAAATCTCAAACAACTTGAGCTAATCTCTAGACAATATTTTCTACGACATGTTTAATCCACTCTCATGGCAAGAAACAATCAGCTCATGCATCTCTAGACTTGTTCTCACACAGTAACGAATCTACACTAGTAGGCATTAAGCAATATGTCAAATACCAAACAAGATCTCTAATCTCTTAGCAAGCCTAATGGTAAACTCTAGATCTAGCCTTATCTATGCTCCTTTAACATTGGTATGATGCTAAGAGGCTTGAGATCAAATCCTACCCTCTCAGTTATAGGATCAGCATTAAGAACATCTAGACTAGAAGAGATCTACAACAATCAAGCTTGACCAAATCAAACAAACCTCAAACATAATCCAGCCTAACCCATCCTCAAGATCGTAAGCAACTACTCACAAAAACACATGATGAACATCAAAGTCATAAACCCATAAAATACTAAAACTTGCATCAAATGAAAGATAAAGCAAAGATCTACAATAATGAAGAAGGAATCAAACACGAATTCTTAATATCTTGAAAGTTATGGAACCAACAAAATCCAAGAATCTTATGTTTTCTCCTTTAAAAGAAGATACAAGATCTAATAAAATAAAAGTGCAAAAGGAATAATTCCCTAAAAGGTAAAAAACTAGGTTAGAGAATATCTAAAAAGCTGGACTCTTGGTGGCTGAAGGGTACAAGGTCCTTTTATAGGAAAAGTAGTGAAAGCCCTAAAAATGCTAAAAGACAAAATAGCTAGGCGGCTTGGCCAACTCGACCTGGTGCTCGGTCGAGTGACCGGTCGAGTTGGCTTTTTTCTGCTCCTTCCATTCGGTCGAGTCCCTCTCCGCACACGGTCGAGTGTCTGGTCGAGTGGGCAGTCGAGTGGGACTCCGGACTTTGGTTCTTCAGCCTTAACTCTCTTGCTTTCTCCTCTTGATTGCTTCACTTCTCCTCAGAATTGCTTCCATGCTCCTTAGGCTCCAAAATCACCAGTTTATGCATGAAAAGATGCAAATGCAATGCAACTAAGCTCTAATGCATGATTAGTCCTAAAGCTATGCAATAATGGTCAAAATGGATAGCAAAAGATGCAAAAGATGTGAATAAACTAAGGGAAAATAGGGTAAAATATATGAACATCGACACCCCCAAACTTAGTCTTTGCTTGCCCTCAAGCAAATAAACAAGACATAAGAAGGTAGGTGAGGTTTGAAAGTGGGATCTCAGCTCCTAAAGCTTGCTAATAGACCAGCTAGAATGAATGTCCAAGTTACTAGTACTATGATGCAAGTTGAATGAGCTGTACTTAAAGATTTTAGACAAGCCTATCACAACCTTTACTGATTTGAGCCTTAGATATCCACATGCATACAAATCAACCATTTCCTTTAACATTCATTAATCAAGAACATGAATCAATCTTATGCAATGCTTAAACTCATTTGGCTTGGTGATAAAGGTTTTTGAGACAATGATGGTCTCTCTTTAGAGTGGGGCTTATCAATATCAAGGCTCTCTCATAAAAAATGGATTCAGCTTTAGAAGAATGCTAAAGGTAAGAACACTTAGACACATACAAGAACAAAACCTTGTCTACCCAAAGGCACCCAAAGTGTTTATCCTATCACTCTAATCCCAAATGATCCTAGTGCTACCCTTTAACTTCTTCTTTTCTCTTTCACCCTTTTCTCTTTTGGTTTTCAAGTCTTAGGAGAGGTTTCTTATTTGATCTTTCTAATGGGATGGGGATTCTTTCTTATATGTTATGGTTCTCTTTTCTTCTTATTCTTAAGACATACAAGCAGTTTGCTAGACTTCTCTTTTCTTTCTTTTCTTTTCTTAAACTAGAACCATCTTCAACAATTTTTAACTTCCCATCCTTTCACTAGACTTTGCTTAAACACAATCTCCTCTTAAAGACTCTACCCTTTTTCTTTCTCTTTTTCCACTTTTCTTTTTTTTTTTTCTTTTTTTTCTTTTTCAAAACAACCAAGTCCTAAACCCAACAATTAAACCACCTAGTCCTATCTAGTTTGAAAATTGCAAACTAGAACTACACAAGGCTTTACTCTTGTCAGCTCAAACCTAACACTTTCTACCAAGCTCAACCCCAAAAAGGCCTCACACACACAATAATTAACATGGCTTGAAAGAAGGGTTGGTTAAGGGTGGGGAAACTGATTCTTAATGAGGAAATCAGCTACTTGGATCAACAAGAGTGATAAAAAGGAGAAAGATGATCCAAATATGTATATGGTATCCATGAGTTTGAAGCAATGCACAAGATGATAATTAAAAGTCAATATTAGGTTCTTATAAATAGGAAATGACATCAAATCTTAACATGCTTCAATTTAGACCAAATGCAATGCAGGAATTCAAGACATGGTTCAATCTTATGCTTCTAGCTACTCAACTAGCATCAAAGTACTATTAACTTGGGCATTGATCCTAGTTTAGTGAATCTAGCAAGCTAACAAGGCTAAACTCATCATAGATCCCTAATGCAAAAATATGAAACAGTCCTATATGAAACATGCTAAACAAGATCCTAATATGCAATGCAAACTACATGAACACTTTTTTTTTTTTTTACAAAGATTTTAGCAAAAAATTACAATTTTTTTTGTCTTTTTCTATGCCTTAAATGATATGCAAATACTATCATGATTAAATGTAAAATAAGAAAACAAAACACAACATCAAATACTATCTCAAACCCTCCCCCAAACTAAAATTACACAGTTCCCTGTGTAAGAGAAATTTGTAAGAGGATTTAAGACTAAAAACAAAACACAAGATGAAATGCAATGATATTTATAAGGAAAGATGATAGTGGTACCTCAAGGATTGTGGAAGAAACTGTCCACATCCTCTTGCATGCTGTCAAAAGTGTAATTGGGGGATGCTTAGTGACTTGGAGATGGAGATTGGGGCAGCTCGACGATGGCAATCGACCGTGATTCGGTCGAGTACGTGCTCGAGTGGGGGGGGGTCGAGCTGGACTGCGGATACCAAAATTCTGACCTTGCTGCTGGTAGAACTGCTGCATTAGAGCTGGATCCATGAAGTACTGGGGTGGGAAGGGATGGTAGCCTAGATATCCTGGATATGCAGCTGGAGGTGGGAAGCCATAAGGTGCTCTGGGCTAGAACTCGGCCGAGTGCATCTGGGGTGCTCGGTCGAGTGGATGCTCGAGTGAACCGGTCGAGTGCCTTGAAAATTGTTGTTCTCGGCTACTTGAACTCCTCTACTATCCCTTGGGTTGGGCTCACAATCCTCAAAGTAAAACTGCTCCTCCCCATCAGCCATTTCTACATCTCCAGCTTCATCAATACTAGGTTGAACTACCCCATCAAACAAGAACTCATCAGCTGGCCAAAAGTCAATGTTGGCTCCTTCTTGAATGGTGGTGAGCTCTTGGTTAAGCAAGATCAACTGTTTTTTCCCAACTGTTGGAAACTCAAAGTTGAAAATGTGATTTCCTTGATGCATCTCCTTGGCTAATATGAGAGTAGAGGTGAGGTAGCTTGAGTCTATCCATCTTGGTGAGACCTTTTCTCCTCTAAGTGGGACCTTGGCAGCTTGTAGAATTGGAGTGATGATGCCTCCAATGGGTTGTGCTCCCCTTGAACCTTTGTTTTGCAATTTGCCCACCCAACTTCTCAAATATATCATGTGGTCAATGAGCACCATTGCTAGGTCAATCTCCACAGTGGTCCCAAGAATGATGGTTCCATCTCTTGCCTTGAGGATGATTCCATTGAGATCCATGTCAATAATCTTAAGCTCATCCTCATTGAGATTTCCAGTTTCCTTCTTAGCAAAGAAGGTGTTTGCTAAGGCCTTGTGGAAGTACCTTAGGACTGGGCTTATTATCTTTGAACTTTTGGTCTTGGAGGATGAATAAAGAATGTTGTCCCCAATCGTTTCCCAAACAGAAAAGAGCTCTTCTCTTGGTACCCACAAGCTCCTTTTACTCCCAACTTCAAAACCAAACACATTTGCTATCTTCTTCATTGGAAGCTCATACTTCTTCCCCTTGATTGTGAAGGCAATGTGACCAGCTCCCAACTCATCATCCTTCCTTGCATATGTGTACAACTTGACTGTGGCTAGAAACTCACAACTTTCTTCCTTGTAACCCTCCATGCAAAGCCCCATGAACTTGGTTAGGTTGCTCTTCTAAAAAAGAAACTCCACATTTTCATCAATGGCTAGCTTCTCCATGGTTTCCTTGTGTGGATATCTAGTCCCTGGGAACTCCATCCTCATGAAGACTTCATAAATTTGCCTCTTTTTCAAACCGCAAGATTCTGCTTCTCCATCATCCTCTCCCTCTTCTTCTTCATCTTCTTCCTCACTCTCACTTTCAACCTCCTCTTGTTCAAACTCAACTGCTGGCCTCTTCCCTTTGGCCTTGTTTTTCCTCATGAACTCCATAAGAGTTGGCTCCCTTTCTTCTTCACTTTCGGTTCTCTCAGAATCTTCCTCAACTGACCGGTTTCTTGAACTCGGCATCTGGCTCGATCGGCTACTCGAACCACCACTCGATCGAGTGGTTGCTCGAGTGGGGCGTTGAGTGGTTCTTCCAGCTTCTCCTCTTGATTCAAGGTGAGCATCACGACGTTCCATGGAGCTTGCAGCTGCTTGTTGAGACTTCCTAGTAATCCTTGAAGACATTTTTGAACAGAACTGAAGGGTTAATAGGTTAATAGGTTAGTGACCCAAAAACTTAAAAGAGCTAAGCTCTAGCAAATGATGAACTTAGAGAGAGGTTTTAAAACTTGATTTTAGTTGTTTTGAGCAAATGAGAGAGTGTGAGAGGTATATGGTCGAATCAAGCTCTATTTAAAGAAGATAAGGGGACAAAGAGACAAGGGTGGAGCGTCCATACCATTCAAATTTGAAATGGGAATCTTTGACCTGCTTTTTGCTACCACTCGACCCCACACTCGTCCAGCACGTGGTCGAGCTCCTTGACCAAAGTTTGAAATTTCAAAATTTTTCTTCTTTTTCTCCCTCTACTCGATCATTCGAGAGAAATGATATTCGAGTGGGCCTTAGTTCCTTGCCAACTCGGTCGAGTACCTCTCGTGGGCTGGTCGAGTGGGCTTGCGAATCTACTTCCCAAGTCCAAATCTCTCCATACCCATCTACACTTTCATTAAGAGGCCTACCAAACACAAACATAAAAGAAAACACATCAAAACTACAAGGAAAATAAAGCTTATTTACAAAAGATACCTTAGGGACTTCCTCCCTAGTAAGCTTGTTTAGAGTCACTAAGCTTGACTTTGGTTGCCTTTTCAGGCTTGGTTTTGATACTAAGGAGGTGATGAAATCCTCCCTGGCACCTCTTGATCACTGTGAAGTTGACTCTTGATCACTTCACCCTTAACACACAAACCATATTTCTTCTTGATTTTGAGCCTTAGTCTTGCCTTCCTCATAGACCTCTTGTTTAGCTTGACTTCGAGATCCTTAACCATACCAGTCAACTCTTGAACTGAACTCTTAAGCTTTTCCACTGAATCCTCTTGAAGAGAGAGCTTAGCCTTTGGAGTTGCTTCACCACTTAAGCCTTCATCACTACCTTTGTCCTTGATAGTAAAAGGTTGGTTATCAATGGTAGGGAGGTTGGTTGGGTTATAGATGTTGAACTTCATGGTTATATCCTCAGCAATATTCAAGGTCACAAGACCTTCCTTAACATCTATAACAACTCCAACAGTGGCTAAGAATGGCCTCCCTAGAATGATAGGATCTTCAGGCTCCTTATCCATCTCTAGAACCACAAAGTCTGTATGAATCCTTGCCTTTTCTATCTTGACTGGAATGTTTTCCAACTTACCAACTATGCCTTTGTTTGTTCCATCAGCTAGACATATATGAAGGTTGGTGGACTTGAATTCAGCGTGCCCAAGCTTTTGTGCTATAGAGTAAGGCATAACACTGATATATTCTCCCAAGTCACATAAGCACTGGTTGTAGTGAAGATAGCTAAGTGTGCAAGGCAGATAGAATGGACATGGATCCTTAAGCTTGATTGGGATGATAACTCCTCCAAGGTCTTCAAGATCCTTTTCATCTTGATCATGAGCCTTCTTTTTTTGACAATTCAAGCAAAAAATCCTTATAGAGAGGATATGGATCATACTGTTCCAAGGCAGGTCCTCTCTCTTCTTCTTGGTAAGTAATGATAACCTCTTCTATGGCCATCACTTCCTCTTGTTTCTCAATCACAGCCTCTTCCTTCAAAGCTTTCACTTCCTCTTGTTGCAAGGCCATCATTTCCTTTCTCTCAATGATTTCCCTTAATTCCTTAAGCTTATGTGCCTTGAAACGTCCTGGAAATGGTAGAGGCGGTTTGTAAGTAGGAGGAATGTACTTATCAGGCTTGACAGTTTCTAGTCCTTCAGCTCGATCGACCACTTGATCAGGCACTCGGTCGAGTGCTGGTTCGAGCACCTGGTCGAGTGCACTCGGATTCAGTCTGCTTTGCACAATCTTCACTCTGAACTTCAAGAATTGACCAATCCTCCCCATCTTGAGCATCACTATCCTCAGTGACTTCTTCATCAAGGATATGAATGGCTTCTGCAGTGAACTCCCTTGGGTTTTGAATAGCTTTTCCAGGGAGTTGAGTAGGTTTGGGAGCTGAAGTAAAACCAATGTTGCTTTCCATGTACTTCACTCTAGAGTTCAGACCCTCAAACTTCATGTTGAGGTCATTATACTGTGATGTTAACCGCTGGTTCAACTCAGCAAACTGCTTGGCCTCCTCAATCTTTCCATTGGCTTGTCCAATCAACAATTTTTGCATCATGGATCTTAAGTCTTGTTCCTGGCCTTGGTTAGTCTGAAACCCTGGTGGGGGGACACAATTGGGGCTGGAACACTTGTTTTTGTTGCTTGGCTGCATAGTTGTTTTGTTATTGAGGCTGTTGAGGTGGATAGACTTGCTCTTGTGGATTGGCTACATTGGTGCTTCTATAGGAGAGGTTGTTGTTTTTGAACCCTCCTCCTTGATTGTAGCCTTTGAATCCATCCTGGTTTTGCATATAGCAGAGCTCAGCAAATTCCCTCTCCCCCACTTGAACTGGAACCTCTTACTCACCAATGAAGTGGATGGACTTTTGTTGGCTGAGGAGGATCCTATCAAGCTTCTCATAGACCATCTTCAAGTCCTTCTTGTACTTCTCCTCTTAATCAGTGGAGGTGGACCTTACTATTCTGTCATAGTCCTCATTGTAGTTTCCATCTGACTGAGCAAGATTTTTAACCAACTCCCAGCCGTCTTCCACATTCTTGTTGAGGAAGTTTCCATTTGAGGCTATGTCAAGAAGCAGTCTGATCTTAGGAAGCACTCCTCTATACAAATTACTTAGGAGGGACTCATTGCTGAAGTCATGGTGAGGACACTGAGTCTGGAATCCTTAAAACCTCTCCCAAGCTTCACAAAAACTCTCATTATTCCTTTGAGTAAACCGAGAATTTTCATTTCTCAATCTAGCAGTTCTAGCATTAGAAAAGAACTTGGCCAAGAAAGCCTTCTTGCAAGCATCCCATGTGGTTATTGCTCCAGTAGGAAGAGTCTTCTCCCAAAGGTGAGCCTTGTCTCGAAGTGAGAAGGGGAATAACTTTAACTTGAATCCATCCTCACTCACTCCATTGATCTTGGTGAGACCACATATCCTATCAAATTCATCAAGGTGGTCTAGGGGGTCTTCCATTGGCAACCCATGGAACTTGTTGTGATATGATCGTGGCAAGCACGGAGCCAGAGGCTGCAGAGAAACCGGAGATGGTGGGAAGGATCACTCGTTCAAGAGCTAAGATGGCCAAGGAAGCTCACTCACTCATAGTTAACGGGTCATTCAACCTACCGAGGACCCAAGTCTTCAACATATCCACCTTGAAGACTTCACCCGGTAATGATAACTAGATAACTTAGGTGTGAAGTTTTTTCTCTCAATTCGAATTCTTGAATGCGTTCTTGATTTCTGAGTTTCTATACACTTTGTGATTCAGAAACTCTTCACTTTTGTTTCAATCCATATAACCATCAAAACAATCCTCACCATCTCATCATTGCTTTTGTCACTCGATCACCACCATATTCACCACATTATCGTTCACGCACCATCACCATCGAATCTTATCACTGGTCACTTGTCTTTAGCCTTTCATCGGAGTTCTATCCTAGGGAGATCGTATTATGTGGTATCAGAGCCAACTCTGTGCCAAAGGCTAAGCGATTCTAAACCCTAATCTTGTTTGTGTTATTTTGACTTATTTCGTTTGTTTAGTTTTAGGGTTTGATTTGTTGAACTTTGGTGTTTAGATCGAGTTCTGTGAGTCTAGGAGTCAGTTTCTGTGTTGTTTTCGAAATTTGATTGCATTAGGGTTTAGTATATATTGATTCTCTTATAGTGTTGCTCAACATTAGGTCTATAGCCGTGAGTCTCTTGTTTAAAATTCCGAGTCTTAGAGTTTATTTTCGTTTCTTTCATTCAAGTAACATTTTACTTCGAGTTTCTTCTTTAATTTGCAGGTACAATGGAGCTTTCTCCAGAGGCTATGGAAGCTTTGAACCAAGCCATGTCTAAGCAAATAGCAGAAGCAAATAAGACAATGTCTACTCAGTTTCAGCAACAGATGGAGCAGCTCAGTAACAAGTTTGAGAAGCAAATCAAAGATATAGCTCAAGCATCTAGCGCTTCAGATCAAAGTTATACAGAACCACCTGGTCCTAATGAGGCCCTTCGTTTAGCTAAAGGAAAGGCTCACGTGGGAACTTCTTCAAAACATACACGGATCAGAACAGCTAAGTCACCTACTGGGGGAAGAGAGACTTGTTTCAATCAGAGAAGATACATTCACAGTACTGAAGGAGGAAACCGTAGGACTGGCAGAGATCGTATACGTCCACGACGAGCTGAACAAGTAGTTGGGCATCGAATATACATTGAATCAGATAGAGAGTATTCCGAAGAAGATGAAGCTTCAGATCATAGTCAAGAGACAATGAGGAGAAACAGAAAAAGAGATCATGGTAGGGATTATGATCCTTTGAGGCAACAGTTGAATCATCTCAAGATTCAATATCCTTCTTTTCATGGTATCAATGATCCAGAGACTTATCTAGACTGGGAAAGGAAGATGGAATCAAACTTTCAGGTTCTAGGTATTTATGAGTTGAACAAGGTGAAGATAGCCATATCCGAATTCAATGGCTATGCGTTGTTGTGGTGGGAACAGCTGGGACTTACTAGACACCGACAGAGAGAGCCTGCTATCACTACATGGGAACAGTTAGTCACGCAAATGAGAAAGAAGTTTGTGCCTACACACTACCAGAGAGAGACTCTTAGCAAGCTTCGGCGTCTCATTCAAGGTACCAAGTCTGTTAGAGACTACTATCAAGAGCTGGAAACGCTTATGATCAGGGCTGACCTAAGGGAAAGTGAAGACATGGTTATGTCTAGATTTCTTGGAGGGTTAAACAGAGAGATTCAAGACAAGGTAGAGCTGCAGAACTATGAAGATGTGCAAGAAATGGTACATAAGGTAGAGCTGATTGAATCGCAGATTAAGAGAAAGGGGGTGAGGTCAACATTTACGCCTAAGATTCCCAAGCCAAGAGAGTTCAGCAAACCCGCCTTCACCAAGGACAGTAAACCCGCGACAGCCACAGTCAAAGAGGAAGTTAAGATCGATTTCAAGCCTAAGAATAGCACCTCTACAAGTCATATCAGGTGTTTCAAATGCCAAGGAATGGGGCATTATTCCAGAGACTGTCCTAACAAGAAGATGTTTCTTCTTCAAGAAGGAGGAGAGATTGTGCCTGTAGACAGTTCAGAGAGTGAACTAGAGTCTGATTTCGGTGAAGAAGGTGAACCAGCAGTCATGGGAGAGATGTTGGTAGCACGCAGAGCTTTAAGTGTTCAGATTCATCCAGATGATAGAGGACAGCGTGAGAACCTCTTTCACACACGGTGTATGGTTCAAGGCAAGGTCTGCACCTTGATCGTTGATGGTGGAAGCTGTACTAATGCAGCTAGTGAAGAGATGGTACAGAAGCTTAATCTCAAGACCACTTCACATCCAAGACCTTACCAACTACAGTGGTTGAATAACAAGGGAGCGTTAACAGTTTCGCAGCAAGTGATGGTGAAACTAACAATTGGGATGTATGAGGATGAGCTGCTATGTGATGTGATTCCAATGAAATCAAGTTATATTCTGTTGGGAAGACCATGGCAGTTCGATAGGAGAGTGTTTCATGATGGCTACACCAACAAGCAATCGTTTGAGTTCAAGGGACGCAAGGTTACTCTTCTACCACTTACACCCAGCGAAATCTACAAGGACCAGCTTCACATGAACCGCAAGGATACAGAGAAAGTGTCTCACAGCCTGTACATCAATCACAGCGAGTTCAACAAGCTATTTGATCCAGAGATGACCACATTCATGTTTTTTTATAAAGAGACACTCACTAGTACCAAGCCAGCAGAAGAGCTTCCACGCGAGATGATAGAGATTATAGAGGAGTACAAGGATGTGTTTCCAGAAGAGATACCTCCAGACTTGCCTCCAATACGTGGGATAGAGCATCAGATCGATTTGGTACCAGGTTCAGATCTACCGAACAGACCAACTTACAGAACCAATCCAGTAGAAACTAAAGAGCTTCATAAGCAAGTAGAAGAGCTGATGAGCAAGGGGCACATCAGAGAGAGTCTCAGTCCATGTGCAGTACCAGTTTTGCTTGTAACCAAGAAAGATGGTTCATGGAGGATGTGTGTTGACTGCAGAGCTACTAACAATATCACAGTGAAGTACAGACATCCAATTCCGAGATTAGATGACATGCTGGACGAGTTATGTGGGTCAACAGTCTTCTCAAAGATCGATTTGAAAAGTGGTTATCATCAGATCAGAATGAAAGAAGGAGATGAATGGAAAACAGCTTTCAAGACCAAGCAAGGGCTCTACGAATGGCTAGTCATGCCGTTTGGTCTCACCAATGCTCCTAGCACCTTCATGCGTTTAATGAATCATGCTCTCAGTCCTTTCATAGGCATCTTCGTGGTTGTGTACTTCGACGAAATCCTCATCTACAGCAAAGGTATAGAAGAACACTTAGAACACATCCGCCAAGTTCTAAATGTTCTTCGTTCTCAATCCCTCTTTGCTAATTTTGCTAAATGTTCATTCTGTACTACTGAGGTTGTTTTTCTATGCTTTGTTGTCAGTGCAGAAGGAGTTAGAGTGGACAATGAGAAGGTCAAGGCTATTAAGGAGTGGCCAACACCCAAAAACGTGGCAGAAGTCAGGAGCTTTCATGGACTAGTAGGATTCTACAGGCGATTTGTCCAAGACTTCAGTACTATTGCAGCGCCACTTACAGAAGTTATCAAGAAGGATGTAGGATTCAGATGGGAGGAAGCACAAGAGAAGGCGTTTTCAACCTTAAAAGAGAAGCTTATCACTGCCCCTATTCTCTTACTTCCTGATTTTATGAAAACTTTTGAGATTGAATGTGATGCCTCCGGAGTGGGTATAGGTGCTGTTTTGATGCAGGATAGGAAACCAGTAGCTTACTTCAGTGAGAAGCTAGGAGGATCGACGTTAAACTATCCTACATATGACAATGAGCTGTACGCCTTAGTTCGGGCTCTTCAAACGTGGCAGCATTACCTGTGGCCCAAGGAGTTCATTATTCACACTGATCATGAGTCCCTGAAGCATCTCAAAGGACAACAGAAGCTCAACAAGAGACATGCCAGATGGATGGAGTTCATTGAGACTTTTCCCTACACGGTTAAGTACAAGAAAGGTAAGGATAATGTAGTCGCAGATGCATTATCCAGGAGGTATACTCTCGTTTCTACTTTGTCTTCTAAGCTAGAAGGTTTTGCTGAGATAGTAGAACTTTATGAGACTGACATCAATTTTGCTGAGAGCTGTGGCAAATGCCATAAGTTTGCTTTTGAAAACTATTATAGGCAGGATGGATATCTGTTCTTTAAGGACCGATTGTGCATACCAAGAGGATCCATGAGAGAGCTGCTGACCAGAGAAGCTCACGGAGGTTGACTAGCTGGACATTTTGGAGTGTCAAAGACTCTACATGGACTGCAAGAACACTTCTATTGGCCGCAAATGAAGAAAGACGTTGAGAAGGTTTGTTCTAGGTGTCATATCTGCAAAATGGCGAAGGGTAAGGTACAGCCCCACGGCTTCTACACTCCTCTCCCTATCCCTTCTCAACCTTGGACTCATATTTCTATGGATTTTGTTCTTGGCTTACCTCGAACCAGAAATGGTACAGATTCGATTTTTGTTGTGGTTGACAGGTTTAGCAAGATGGCTCACTTCATTGCAAGTCACAAGATGGACGATGTTGTTATTGTAGCTAACTTGTTTTTCAGGAAAGTAGTATGTCTACATGGAATGCCTCAAGTAATCGTCTCAGACCGAGATACAAAGTTTCTAGGACACTTCTGGAGGACGTTATGGGCTAAGCTAGGAACCAAGCTATCATTCTTAACCACATGTCACCCGGAAACAGATGGGCAAACCGAAGTGGTGAACAGGACGCTATCTACACTTCTCAGGACCTTAGTGAAAAGCAATATCAAGTCATGGGAAGAATGTCTACCACACGTTGAGTTCGCATATAATCATGCTAAGCATTCTGCTACTCTATTCTCTCCTTTTGAAATTGTTTATGGGTTTAACCCACAATCCCCTCTAGACTTGATTCCTTTACCTTTAAGTGTCAAGTGTAGCTTTGATGGCAAAGAAAAGGCTGAACAGGTTAGGAGGATACATGCTAAAGCTAAGGAGAATATAGAGAAGAGAACCAAGCAGTACGAGAAGCATGCGAACAAGAGCAGAAAGGAGCTCGTTCTCGAAGAAGGAGACTTAGTGTGGATTCATTTACGCAAGGATAGGTTCCCAGAAGAGAGGAAGAGCAAGCTTCTACCACGAGCTGATGGTCCATTTGAAGTCATCAAGAGGATCAATAACAACGCATACCATATTGATCTTCAAGGTAAGTATACCATATAATCAACATTCAATGTTTCTGACTTGCTCCCTTACTATGTAGATTCCGATTTGAGGACAAATCATTTTGAAGAGGGGGAGGAAGATATGATCGTGGCAAGCACGGAGCCAAAGGCTGCAGAGAAACCGGAGATGGTGGGAAGGATCACTCGTTCAAGAGCTAAGGAGATGGCCAAGGAAGCTCACTCACTAATAGTTGACGGGTCATTGAACCTACCGAGGACCCAAGTCTTCAACATATCCACCTTGAAGACTTCACCCGGTAATGATAACTAGATAACTTAGGTGTGAAGTTTGTACTCTTTTTCCCATAGCTGAGTTTTTTCCCAATGGGTTTTCTCAGTATGGTTTTTAATGAGGCAAATGGATCACCACGTCGAGTTATCTAGAAGTCATCACTAATGGGGAAAAATGTACTTCTGTACTAATACAAGTGACTTCTGTACTACTACAGGTCACCTAGACGTTTCGCTGTTTTCTTATTTCCTTGAAACGTCTTGTTGTTTTATTTTGAACTTCCTGTTGTTTGGAGTGTCGAGCCCTAGGGTTAACTATAAAACCCCAAAGCTACGCCTCTTTGTTCTTTAGCGAAGAAGTATGTTGAACAAGTATTGTTAAACTTTTTCTCTCAATTCGAATTCTTGAATGCGTTCTTGATTTCTGAGTTTCTATACACTTTGTGATTCAGAAACTCTTCACTTTTGTTTCAATCCATATAACCATCAAAACAATCCTCACCATCTCATCATTGCTTTTCTCACTCGATCATCACCATATCCACCACATTATCGTTCACACACCATCCCCATCGAATCTTATCACTGGTCACTTGTCTTTAGCCTTTCATCGGAGTTCTATCCTAGGGAGATCGTATTATGTTGGCTTGAATCATGGAGATCAAGCCACTTTTGATCTCAAAGTTGTTGTTTGCAACAGTAGGAGGCACAATACCAGCTCTCTGGACATGTGTGTTTGGTGCATCTCTAGCACCAATGTTTCTTGCTCTTGGAGCTTGTTGATCTTGTTGCTCCATTAGCACTTGTTGTTCTTGTTCCTGATAGATCCTTGTTCTCTGCTGTCTCAGGTCCCTTGGTGGTCGGTTTATGTGATCAAGGATTCTCTGAAGATTGTGATGACCCTTGGACCTTGTTTGCATCAACAAGCGCGAGTACAGACTCGGACAGGCACTCGGTCGAGCACAGGCTCGAGTCGACTGGGAACTGATGTCTATTTGTATCCGACTTCTGACTCGTCAGGTGCTCGAGCACACACTCGGTCGAGTGGTGGTCGAGTTGATGGTCGAGCTAGTACCTGAAACTCAATCTCAGACAAGCAGTAGAAGAAACGAGATCAGTAGTGAACAAGTGGATAAACGAACTTAATCTTAGACTTCTATTGATCCTAATTGTCACAAAAACACGCTCAAATGGGCAACGGCGCCAAATTGAAACACATATATTTGGGTGGATGATGATGGTATGATGGAATGATGAGATATGAATGAATGGATGGCAGGGTGTTTCAATTCCCCTTATGCAATTGTAGTACAAGAGGTGTCAATCCAATCTGAGAGTTTGTAAGCAATCAGGATGTGCATATATGTCTAAGTTAAGCCAAGCATAAAGGATGTTTGTCACTAACAATCCTATGATGAAATGTAAAGTGCAGAATGTAAAAGCTACTAGAACTAGATGTTAAATGTAAATGGAACAGAATGATTATGACAATTATGAAGCTAGAACAGAAATAGAAACTATATTAATGCAAGTATTGAACAGGACACTAAGTGAATGCAACAGAAATGCAACTAGAATGAAACAGGAAGTAAGACAGAACAACTACAAAGCATAAACAAAAGTTCTAGGGATGAACTCGAGCAAGCACTCGATCGAGTGTAGATCGAGTGCAGGGTCGAGCTGGACAAATGCGAGAAAACAGAGCAACACAAGAAAAACAGAGCAATATGAAAGCAAATCAAACAACAAGCAAGCAGCAGGATTAAGACTAAGAAATCAATAAAGAAGGAAGGCCTTGAGGAGGAATTCATGGGCTGGACTAATGATTGAGGTCATCTAACTTGGCCAACAAATCTCAAAGAACTTGAGCTAATCTCTAGACAATATTTTCTAAGACATGTTTAATCCACTCTCATGGCAAGAAACAATCAAACTCATGTATCTCTAGACTTGTTCTCACACAGTAAATAATCTACACAAGCAGGCATTAAGCAATATGTCAAATACCAAACAAAACCTCTAATCTCTTAGCAAGCCTAATGGTAAACTCTAGATCTAGCCTTATCTATGCTCCTTTAACATTGGTATGAAGCTAAGAGGCTTGAGAACATCAAACAAACCTCAAACATAATCCAGCCTAACCCATCCTCAAGATTCTAAGCAACTACTCACAAGAACACATGATGAACATCAACGTCATAAACCCAGAAAATTCTGAAACTTGCATCAAATGAAACATAAAGCAAAGATCTACAATAATGAAGAAGGAATCAAACATGAATTCTTAATATCTTGAAAGTTATGGAACCAACAAAATCCAAGAATCTTATGTTTTCTCCTTTAAAGAAGGTACAAGATCTAATAAAATAAAAGTGCAAAAGGAATAATTCCCTAAAAGGTAAAAACTAGGTTTGAGAATATCTAAAAAGCTGGACTCTTGGTGGCTGAAGGGTACAAGGTCCTTTTATAGGAAAAATAGTGGAAACCCTAAAAGTGCTAAAAGACAAAATAGCTAGGCGGCTCGGCCAACTCGACCTGGTGCTCGGTCGAGTGACCGGTCGAGTTGGCTTTTCTTCTGCTCCTTCCACTTGGTCGAGTCCCTCTCCGCACACGGTCGAGTGTCTGGTCGAGTGGGCAGTCGAGTGGGACTTCGGACTTTGGTTCTTCAGCCTTAACTCTCTTGCTTTCTCCTCTTGATTGCTTCACTTCTCCGCAGCATTTCTTCCATGCTCCTTAGACTCCAAAATCACCTGTTTATGCATGAAAAGATACAAATGCAATGCAACTAAGCTCTAATGCATGATTAGTCCTAAAGCTATGCAATAATGGTCAAAATGGATAGCGAAAGATGCAAAAGATGTGAATAAACTAAGGGAAAACAGGGTAAAATATATGAACATCAATAATCTTCTTTATCTTTGTTCAATTCAGCAGAGACATTTGAGCATTGTTTCTTACTTGTAGATGATTGATCAATGGTAGGCTAGATCGATTCGGTTTTACGCTTGGACGAAGGAGTCAAACTGGAAGAATGATCAGTTTCATATGGCTCAGTGCCATTAGTAATCATTAGTGATGCTGGACATAAATAGTATATAAATTTGAATTGAGCTTCCTAATATATAAATATATATAGTATTATATATATAATTTTCAAATAAAAACCTGTTCACAAGAGGTGAGACTGATTCATTCTATTGTATTTTCAGATTCTTCATTAGCAATCTTCATGAAAATTTATTGCCTTCCTAAACATTAGCAATCTTGTAAGTATCATTACTACCAGAAATATTTTCCCCAGAAATATATATCAGAAATTGAAATGTCTTGCCACAGACAGCCTTAATTAGATCAGGAATTAGAGTTTGATCCTTAATCTGCATATATAATATTTTGTTAGATTCCATATTTTGTATAAGCGTATATCATAAATTATAAAACTACCTCTTCAAATGAACCATTAAGTAGTTCAGCTACGGAAACACCCACAATTTTTGTTGCCCAACTATCAAACCTAAAACATCTGGTTTCACCATTCTTATCCCAGACGTGGACATGTAATTTGTACCTAAAGAAAGATATATCTCAAATATATCAAATTACGAATATTCATATTGCAAAGTCATACAATAATTTAGCTTAATTAGAAGACTTACGTGTTTAATGTCTAACTCTGTTAATTTTTTCGTTACATCCATCTGACGTGGAATCCAACGTGTACAGATACATTTAGTTGAGAAATTAAAATTGAACCAAAACAACTTACCCTAACTCGAACCCGTAATCTTTACCATACAAACCAGCGGTTTAATACCATTTGAGCTACTGAAGATTTTGTTCTGCGAACAAACAAATATATATGATAACATAATAACTCTGAACAACCTGAGAAATCCCAAAAAAATCTTGGGTCTGAGAGTGTAAGGTTTGGTCGGGTCGGGTTTCTCTTCCACACCTTCGTCAAAAACTCGTAGTTATTACTCCCGCCGGAATTGCCACCAAAGCTCCGCCGTACCAGGTCACCGGCTTCTGAGTTTCTGGGATTAGGGTTTGGTCTGTTAGGGATTGGAGGAGAAGAGGAGGAATTTTTGTTGGTAAGAGAAGCCATGACTGATACAAACTGCTCAAAATTCTTAATTTGTTAACAATCTGAGATCTTTGGGTTGTTAAAGGAAACAGTAAACCAAGGAATTGAAATTTGTTAACAATCTGATTTTGTTTACGGCGAAGCTTTGTTGGCAACCCTTTTCCGGCGACTGTTTTTTCTTCACCAAAGATTTTTTTTGGAGATTTCTCTGTTTGTTTGGAACTGTTATTTATTCTATATATATAATACGTTTGTAAGCTTAAGAAAAGGCTCGGTAGCTCAATTGGTCTTAAACTTGTTGGTTTGAATGCTAAAGGTCTGGAGTTCAAGTCTAGACTTAGGCATTTTGGTTTAATTTTAATTTCTCAACTAAATGTAAAACGACGTCGTTTTACTATCTCTACACGTGGATTCCACGTCACACTTACTTAACAGAAAAATTAACAGAGTTACACATTAAACACGTTTTTGTATATTTAGGCACAAAATCGAAAGTTTAGGTATGAAATTCAAATATATTAAAACTACATGTATGTTTTAGCATAGTCGATAGTCCGATGTATGAATTCAACATAGTGTAATTGCCCAGGTATGAAAAAGACGTTTTTCCGTCACAGGTTTTACACCTCCACCTTGGTTTGCTTGGTTGTTTGACCTATTCCAATTTAACTGTCATCTCAATCTTATCAACCTTTTTATTACACTTTCGACAGCTAATATAGAACCAACCCCAATCTGTATCGATTGCTGATATAGTACATGCGATTCTACATTTTCATACCTATCAAAATAATATAACGTCCTATTAGTATTGTAACACCCGCGAACCATTTTTTTGGTATTTTGGTGAGGGTGTCGATCGACACCACAGGAGGTGTCGATCGACACTAATTGTTTCTGGTTCGACCGGTTCGATTTAATTATCGATTTGGACCGGTTTGATGTAGGGAAAACTACTAAACCGAGATATTTAAGTGTTTTGTCGACCAGAAGGGTTTTGGAAAGTTCTTTTGTCGCCGCTTTGTTGTTTTTGAGAGAAAAAGAGGAAAAAGTGTGTTCTTGAGCTTTTTGGTGACTTTTGGTGAGATTCTTGGCTGTCCTTGAGAGATTGGAAGCTAGGAAGGATCTAGAAGCTTGCTAGGAAGGTTGGATTCGTTGCTTTTGGTCTGAATCTTCCTGCAAAGAGGTGAGTGCATGACCATGGCTTATCTAAGCTAAGATTTTCTAGTTTCTATGTGATTTGGTGCTTATGTGGTTGTTTCCTTGAGTTCCCTATGCTATTTCGTTGCTATCTGGGCTGGTTTTGGCTTCTGGGAGTGCAAGGAGCGGATTGGAGAAGATTGGAGGCGAGATTCGGAGTTTCTGATCGAGGGAAATCGCTGCTCGGTATCGGTGTCGGTCGACACCAGTTTGGGTGTCGGTCGACACCAACGCGAGGACGGCTCGGGACTTTGGCGAGTGTCGTTCGATGCCATGTGGAGGCGTCGGTCGGCACAAACTAGGGTTTCTGGGAGTGTCGGGCAGGGTGTCGGTCGACACCAGTTTGGCGTCGGTCGACACCAGATAGTCAGTGACGATCGACACCATCTGGTGTCGGTCGACACCCCTTTGTTCAGTTGCGATGGGTGTTGCATGCGTTGTATATTGCCTGGTTTGTTTTATTGATTGTTGTTTGTGGCTTGTAGAGATCTTATTGCTTGTGTGTATAGCCCAGTAGATGGGAGGATTGCCTCACTGAGTGTTTATAAAATACTCATGCATCTCAATTTGTGTTTGTGGTGCAGGTAAGGGCAAAGTGTGAACGTGGAATCAAAGGCAATGAAGAGGAGGATGTTCTAGGGACTCGATTGGATGTTGTCTGGCTTTTGCTAGGGTGCTAGAGTTGAGTCATTAGAAACATTGCTAGGTTGCTGGTTCCATGTTTCTTGTTGTTTGGTATTGACTATTGCTTTGCTATAGTATTGGTTTATTATTGGAATATTATTGGATATTGATTATGTTTTCCGCTGTTGAATGTGTTGTGGTTAGGTGGCTAGTGGGTATGGGACCACTAGCTGTAGCTGTTTTAATATATTGTATTTATTATTTATTTATTAAAAAAAAAAAAGTTGGTCGTTTCATTTTGGTATCAGAGCCCTTACGGTTCTAGGTTTGGGTTCACTAGGTTTCTGTTGTAGATGTTTGGGATTGCATGTCTTGGTTGATTATGTGAGTTAGTCAATTGTGTGTGGCATGGAGTCCCTGAACATCCTCTTCGAGCCGAGTGTGTGATTCCACGGTGAGTTTATGTTTCCGTGTTATAATAGGAATTGTTTGCTTAGCCTTCTGTTCATGGTAGTGCAGATGGTTAGAGAGGGTGCTGTGGCTGGTCGAGGTCGTGGACGCGGACGTGGTCGTGGACGCGGACGTGGTCGTGGTAGGGGCAGAGTCCCAGTGGTTAGTGAGACCGAGGACCAGAGTGTGACAGCTGAGGGTGTTGGCGAGTCGCAGGGTGTTCCGGGGGATTCCGTGAGTGTGGCAGGAGGGGGCAGTGTTGATGCTCCAGTGGCCGGTGATGCTAGGGTCCCGGGTGTGGGGGTCCCAGCGGGTGGAGTCCCTGGTGTTGACCTTGCGGCTTTGCTAGCACAGGTGTTAGAGCGGTTACCACCAGTGGTACCGGCTCAGGCTCAGGTAGTGCCACCAGTGGTGGCGGAGGAGCGGCAGCCAGTGGCTGCGGATGCGGGGTCCATGCTCGTTATCTCAGCATGTTGACAGAGATGGGTCGGTTGCGCACTGAGCAGTTTTCAGGAGGTGTAGATCCTACTGCTGCGGATGCGTGGAGGACGAGAGTGGAACGTAACTTCCACACTGAGATGTCCTGAGGAGTTTTGGGTGGACATAGGGGTCTACTTTTTGAGTGGTGATGCTGAGTTATGGTGGAGATCTGTGGCTGCTAGGAGGGTGCAGCGGGAGATGACTTGGGCTGACTTCGTTTTGGAGTTCAACCGCAAGTATTTTCCTAGAGAGGCATTGGATCGTTTGGAGGTGCAGTTCCTTCAGTTGTCTCAGGGGACACGGTCAGTGCGGGAGTTGGACTTGGAGTTCAGTCGACTTCTTTGTTATGGAGGTCGGGCTATGGAGCTGAGGAGGCTCAGATCAGGAGGTTCTTGAGGGCTCTACGTGATGACTTGAGAGTTCACTGTAGAGGGAGGAATTATGCTACGCGTGCAGAGCTGGTTGAGACTGCAGCAGAGATTGAGGAGGATATCCGGGCACAGTCAGTGGCGGTAGCTCCAGCAGTTCAGCCTAGTAAGGCTCAGCAGCAGGGTGGTTCTAGCAGGGCGGTAGGCATGCCCAGGGAACCAAGAGGAAGTGGGAGGCTACGCAGAAGCCGAGTGGTGCGGGTTGCTTCGGTTGTGGGAGCAGGGATCACAGGGTTGCTAGTTGTCCCAAGAGGAGTGTTCCGACGGCGGACCTCGGGTGTGTTATCATTGTAGGGAGACAGGGCACATCAAGCCTTTTTGTCCCAAACTGCAGCCGGCAGCAGTGGCAGCGTTGCAGCAGGTGCAGCCTGGGGGTCAGCAGGTGGCACGGATTGAGCAGGGGCCTCGGGTTTACACGACAGTGGAGACTGGTGGAACCAGTGCCGGGGCGATCACAGGTATAATTTCTGGTACTTAATCTTTGTGAATTTTTAGTAGGGTCAGATTTTATGTTCCTGTGATAAAGTGTTAGGTTCTCAACACATGAGGTTTGTGTAGGGACCTTGTTGGTGGGCGGGTTTAAGTCCCACGTTATGTTTGATTCTGGAGCTTCGCATAGCTTCATTACTCCAGAGTGTGCGGGGATCAGCGGGGATCCTGGAGAGCGCACAGGAGTTGTTAGAGTTGCGGGAGGCAAGTTCCTGAGAGTTATTGGACGAGCTAGAGGAATTGATATTCAGATCGCAGGAGAGTCATGGCCAGCGGATTTGCTTATCAGTCCCGTGGAGCTGTATGATGTTATTCTCGGGATGGATTGGATGCATCGGCATATGGTGCATTTAGATTGCTATCGGGGTAGAGTGGAGTTTGAGCGACCAGGAGGGAAGTTGGTTTTTCAGGGTATTAGACCGACTTCAGGGAGTCTCGTGATCTCAGCCATTCAGGCTGGGAAGATGATCGAGAAGGGCCGTGAGGCTTATTTGGTCACTATATCTATGCCAGAGTCAGTGGGGAAGTCTACGGTTAGCGGTATTCCAGTAGTGGAGGAGTTTGAGGATGTGTTTCAGTCTCTGCAGGGATTACCACCATCTCGGTCGGATCCTTTTACCATTGAACTGGAACCGGGGACGACACCGTTATCCAAGGCTCCTTACAGGATGGCTCCAGCAGAGATGGCGAGCTGAAGAAGCAGCTAGAGGATTTATTGAGTAAGGGATTCATCCGTCCAAGTGTGTCACCGTGGGGAGCGCCGGTGTTGTTTGTCAAGAAAAAGGATGGGAGTTTCCGGTTGTGTATTGATTACAGGGGTTTGAACCGGGTCACTGTGAAGAACAAGTACCCTCTCCCGAGGATTGACGAGTTGTTGGATCAGTTGAGGGGTGCTACTTGGTTCTCCAAGGTGGATCGGCATCGGGTTATCATCGATACCGATAGATGAGGCAGATGTGAGGAAGACTGCTTTCGGGACGAGGTATGGGCATTATGAGTTTGTGGTGATGCCTTTCGGGTTGACTAACGCACCAGCAGCGTTTATGAGATTGATGAACAGTGTGTTTCAGGAGTTTCTGGATGTATCTGTCATCATTTTCATCGACGATATCCTGGTTTATTCTAAGAGTCCGAGGAGCATGCAGTGCATTTGAGGGCAGTTATGGAGAAGCTGCGGGAGCAGAAGTTGTTTGCCAAGTTGAGCAAGTGTAGTTTCGGCAGCGTGAGATGGGCTTTCTGGGTCACATTGTTTCTGTTGAGGGGTTTCAGTAGATCCAGAGAAGATTCAGGCTATCGAGAGATTGGCCTAGACCGCAGAATGCCACAGAGATCGGGAGTTTCCTTGGATTGGCAGGTTACTACAGGAGATTTGTGCAGGGGTTTGCAAGCGAGCACGTCCTATGACTAAGTTGACAGGGAAGGATGTTCCTTTTGTCTGGTCAGAAGAGTGTGAGGAAGGCTTTGCAAGCCTGAAGGAGATGTTGACTACTGCGCCAGTGTTGGCTTTGCCTGAGCAGGAGAACCCTATGTGGTTTATACAGATGCATCTAGAGTTGGGTTGGGTTGTGTTCGATGCAGCATGGGAAGGTGATTGCTTATGCTTCGCGGCAGTTGCGGGTGCATGAAGGCAACTATCCTACTCATGATTTGGAGATGGGTGCTGTAGTTTTTGCCCTGAAGATTTGGAGATCTTATCTTTATGGTGCAAAGGTACAGGTGTTTACAGATCATAAGAGCCTGAAGTATATATTCACTCAGCCTGAGCTGAATTTGAGACAGAGGCGGTGGATGGAGCTTGTGGCGGATTATGATTTGGAGATAGCCTATCATCCTGGTAAGGCTAACACGGTTGCAGATGCTCTGAGTCGGAAGAGGGTAGCTTCGGCTCAGGAGCAGGAGATGGAGTCTCTGGTAGGGGAGATCAGTGCTTTGAGCTTATGTGCTGTTTCACAGGAACCGTTGGGTTTGGAAGCAGTAGATAGAGCAGATCTTCTGAGTAGAGTGCGGTTGGCTCGGGAGAAGGATTTGGGGCTAGTGAATGCCTCTAAGGATGTGGATTCAGAGTATCAGGTCTCAGATAATGGTACTATCTTGGTGCACGGTCGTGTGTGTGTGCCCAAGGATGAGGAGTTGAGACAGGAGATTCTGAGAGAGGCTCATGCGAGCAAGTTATCCATTCATCCAGGAGCGACCAAGATGTACCGTGACCTCAAGAGGTACTATCATTGGGTCGGGATGAAGAAGGATGTGGCTAGTTGGGTTTCGAGGTGCGATGTATGTCAGCTAGTGAAGGCTGAGCATCAGGTTCCTGGCGGGTTCTGAAGAGTTTACCCATTCTGAGTGGAAGTGGGATATGATCACTATGGATTTCGTGGTAGGATTGCCAGTGTCACGGACCTTTGATGCTATTTGGGTCATTGTGGACCGGTTGACTAAGTCAGCACATTTTCTGGCCATTAAGAAGACTGATGGAGCAGCGGTCTTGGCTAAGAAGTATGTGAGGGAGATAGTCAGGTTGCATGGGGTGCCAGCAAGCATTGTGTCGATAGGGATTCTAAGTTCACTTCGGTGTTCTGGAAGGCATTTCAGGCAGAGATGGGCACTAAGGTGCATATGAGTACAGCTTATCATCCCAGACTGATGGACAGTCAGAGAGGACGATCCAGACGCTGGAGGATTTGCTGAGGATGTGTGTGTTGGATTGGGGTGGCCATTGGGCAGATCATCTGAACCTGGTAGAGTTTGCTTACAACAACAGCTATCAGGCAAGTATTAAGATGGCTCCTTATGAGGCTCTGTATGGGAGGCCATGTCGTACACCATTATGCTGGACTCAGGTGGGGGAGAGGAGCATGTTTGGTGCTAGTTTTGTTCAGGAGACCTCAGAGAAGATTCGGGTTCTCAAGTTGAACATGAAGGAGGCTCAGGATAGGCAGAGGAGTTATGCAGATAGGAGGAGGAGAGATCTTGAGTTTCAGGTAGGAGACAGAGTGTACCTCAAGATGGCCATGTTGCGGGGTCCGAACAGGTCATTGTCAGAGACTAAGTTGAGTCCGAGGTATATGGGTCCATTCAGAGTGATTGAGCGGGTTGGACCAGTGGCATATAGATTGGAGTTACCTGAGGTGATGCGTGCATTCCATAAGGTTTTCCATGTGTCTATGTTGCGGAAGTGTCTCCGTGAGGGAGAGGAGGTGTTGGCTAAGATTCCTGAGGATCTTCAGCCTAACATGACTTTGGAGGCGAGACCAGTGAGGGTGCTCGAGAGGAGGATCAAGGAGCTTCGGAAGAAGAAGATTCCTTTGATGAGAGTCCTTTGGGACTGTGATGGTGTTGAGGAGCAGACTTGGGAGCCTGAGGCAAAGATGAAGGCAAGGTTCAAGAAGTGGTATGAGAAGCAAGCCGCGACTTGAGCTTGTTTAGCCGGGTCCCATCTGTAATCCGTGGCTGGAGCGGGAATGGAGTATTCCAGCCCATCTCTCTTGTTACTCGGTCGCTTGGGGTGGTTGGTTGTGTGACTCAGTAACAAGATGAGGTGGTGTTTGGGGTACAAAGTTTCCGTGAGGCGGGTTGTGAAGAGAAGTTTCCAAAAGTGGAAAGTTTCCAAAAATGGAAGGTGCTAATATGGAAAGTTTTATGGGAGTTAGAATTTGTCCATTTTTAGCGGTGGAGAGCCTTAAAGGGGGCTTGAGTGTGGCCTTAGTGGCGGACTTTTGAGTCAGGGTGCCCGTGTGTGGCGGTCTTTTTAGACAGTGTGGGGTCTTTGTGACGGGCTTTTAGCCAGAGTGTCTTTGTGACGGTCCTCTTTAGGACATTTGTGTGGCCTTGGTGGCGGTCCTTTTCAGGACGTTTGTTTGGCCTTTGTGGCGGGCTGTTTAGCCAGAGTGTCTTTGTGACGGTCCTTCGGGACAGATGGCCTTTGTGGCGGGCTGTTTAGCCAGAGTGTCTTCGTGACGGTCCTTCGGGACAGATGGTCTTTGTGACGGTCCTTCGGGACAGATGGCCTTTGTGGCGGGCTGTTTAGCCAGAGTGCCTTGGTGGCGGTCCTTTTTAGGACATTTGTTTGGCCTTGGTGGCGGTCCTCTTTGGGACATTTGTTTGGCCTTGGTGGCGGTCCTCTTTAGGACATTTTGTTTGGCCTTGGTGGCGGTCCTCTTTAGGACATTTTGTTTGGCCTTTGTGGCGGCCTTTGTGGCGTATATGATCCTTGTGTGGTCATGAGGTATTCCAGTGAGGGAATATGTGGTTGGTAGGACATTGTGATGTTTTACGCGAGCCACGGGAAGGAAACCTGGATAGGGATAGGACTCGGACGTGTTCAGAATCGTTTGCTCGCGACTCTTGGGGACTTAGGTTCTCCTAGTACTGCCATTTTCAGAGACTTTGTGGCTCGGGAGAATGGTTGGTATATCGACTTCGGATGACGATCCGGGGCGCGCTGTAGGGTGGCAACCCGAGAGACGAGTTTGGACTTTTCCTTATATATTATGGCATGCGGGCTTCGGCCTGATGGGAGCCAACATTTGGCATGCAGACTTAGGTCTGATGAGGAGCCAATAAAAACTCAAGGTTTAGGCCTATGAGTAAAGGAAAGTCCAAAAAGTCAAGAGCAAATGACGCCTGGAGCGTGAGTCTATCGCCTAGAGGAGACCTTCTGTAGATCGGTCGGAGGAGTGCGGGCCGTGGAGACGGTTGCACGGGAGTCCTTGACTGATGGTTGTTCGAGATTCGAGGACGAATCTAGATTGGTGGGGGAGAATTGTAACACCCGCGAACCATTTTTTGGTATTTTGGTGAGGGTGTCGATCGACACCACAGGAGGTGTCGATCGACACTAATTGTTTCTGGTTCGACCGGTTCGATTTAATTATCGATTTGGACCGGTTTGATGTAGGGAAAACTACTAAACCGAGATATTTAAGTGTTTTGTCGACCAGAAGGGTTTTGGAAAGTTCTTTTGTCGCCGCTTTGTTGTTTTTGAGAGAAAAAGAGGAAAAAGTGTGTTCTTGAGCTTTTGGTGACTTTTGGTGAGATTCTTGGCTGTCCTTGAGAGATTGGAAGCTAGGAAGGATCTAGAAGCTTGCTAGGAAGGTTGGATTCGTTGCTTTTGGTCTGAATCTTCCTGCAAAGAGGTGAGTGCATGACCATGGCTTATCTAAGCTAAGATTTTCTAGTTTCTATGTGATTTGGTGCTTATGTGGTTGTTTCCTTGAGTTCCCTATGCTATTTCGTTGCTATCTGGGCTGGTTTTGGCTTCTGGGAGTGCAAGGAGCGGATTGGAGAAGATTGGAGGCGAGATTCGGAGTTTCTGATCGAGGGAAATCGCTGCTCGGTATCGGTGTCGGTCGACACCAGTTGGGGTGTCGGTCGACACCAACGCGAGGACGGCTCGGGACTTTGGCGAGTGTCGTTCGATGCCATGTGGAGGCGTCGGTCGGCACAAACTAGGGTTTCTGGGAGTGTCGGGCAGGGTGTCGGTCGACACCAGTTTGGCGTCGGTCGACACCAGATAGTCAGTGACGATCGACACCATCTGGTGTCGGTCGACACCCCTTGTTCAGTTGGGTGTTGCATGCGTTGTATATTGCCTGGTTTGTTTTATTGATTGTTGTTTGTGGCTTGTAGAGATCTTATTGCTTGTGTGTATAGCCCAGTAGATGGGAGGATTGCCTCACTGAGTGTTTATAAAATACTCATGCATCTCAATTTGTGTTTGTGGTGCAGGTAAGGGCAAAGTGTGAACGTGGAATCAAAGGCAATGAAGAGGAGGATGTTCTAGGGACTCGATTGGATGTTGTCTGGCTTTTGCTAGGGTGCTAGAGTTGAGTCATTAGAAACATTGCTAGGTTGCTGGTTCCATGTTTCTTGTTGTTTGGTATTGACTATTGCTTTGCTATAGTATTGGTTTATTATTGGAATATTATTGGATATTGATTATGTTTTCCGCTGTTGAATGTGTTGTGGTTAGGTGGCTAGTGGGTATGGGACCACTAGCTGTAGCTGTTTTAATATATTGTATTTATTATTTATTTATTAAAAAAAAAAAAGTTGGTCGTTTCAAGTATATATAACGTTGGTTAACTATTAGACAATATAAGAGCGGATTGTTTATCTATAAAATAAATGTAAATTACCTGTGTTTCCGCAAGTACATCAGCGATCATTTGCAGTGGAAAATCAAGACCACTCTTTTTGATAGAAGGGTTATTGTAGTGACCCGTGCTAAGGGTATGAATCCAAAGTTAAATCTCCTCAGACAAAGGGAGTTGGGAAGACAAAGGAGACCGAATAAGGAAGGACTGTTGAGAAAGAAGAAGAAAGGCCGAAAAATCGAAGATGGTAATGTACCATGTACCATGGACCGCGTACCGCGACTGTACCGCGTACCTCGAGTGTACTGTGACCCATCCGTGACTGTCCGTGACCGTACCGCATACTGTCCGAGAGTGTGCCGCAGAATCGTCCGTGAGCGTACCGTTGACCGACCAGACAAGATTCCGACTTTTAAGGAACTTCGTCTCTTGGGTTTGGCCAATGAAAATTCATGCAAATAAAGGGAGAGACATCATCATTTTGTCATTTGGAGATGGCCAATGGTGTTGCATGCAAGAGGAAGTGGGAGACACCATCATTTGCTTTTATAAAGTGCGGCCAATGGGGATTTATGCACAAGAAAGTGGGGGAGAAAAGGAGATTCCCTTAGCCAAGTGTTGCCAAAGAAGGACAAAGGAAGCCAAGTGTTGCTTGAACTCGCAAAGTGTGTTGCATGCAATTTTTGTGGCTCACCAATGACCATGTGTGCGCCCAAAGAAGTGGAGAAGAGAAGGAAATGTGCTCGCCAAGCATTGGCCCAAGGCTCATACCATTCCGCTATAAATAGGACCCCTTGGAGAACATTTTCGTGGTTCTTCTTCCTTAGTAAAAAAAAAAAGAGAAGTTAGAGAGAAGTGAGAGTGTTAGGGAGAGTGTTCTTTCCTTAGCCGCTTTTCTCTTCCGCAAGTAGCTAGCCGCGTCTGCTTAGGCCGTTCCGCGTTGCTAGCTAGGACTAGAAGTCTGTGGGATCCGTTCCTTTCAGCCAAGTCCAGGTGAGTTTCGATGCATGTGTTATGGCACATGGTAGGTGGGGTTTCTTTGAGTTTTGCTTAGTATTTATGGTTTAGATATAAGCAGTTTCCGTTGGGTTTTAGGTAGAATCGTTTCTTTTCTTCTAGATTAATTTCTAGGAAGTTAAGTTTCGATTTCTTTGCTTCCTTGCATGTTGGTGTGAGGTTATTTGGTTAAATCGCTTATTTTGGCTTGCATGCATGATCGAACTTGTTGCATTAAATTGCTTAAGTTGCTTGATTTGGTTGCATGATTGCTATGTGCATTGCATGTTAGTATTTTGCGCTTAGATTCTAGATATTTCTCTAGTTTCTTAAGTTGCATGTTAGTGTTGAGGTTGCGTGTGTAGTCCTTAGTTTCTAGATACTTCTCTAGATTCTTAGGCTTGCATGTTGGTTGTTGGTTGTGCATGATTGATGGTTTGCATTGCATGTAGTTGTTCGTAGCTTGCATGTAGCTTGTGTGCTTTGCAGGTACGTTTGATTGCAGGTTGAGGTTGTGCAGGAGAAGACACGATGGTGTATCGAGTGCTCCTAAAGAGAGGAACTCGCTGGTGATGTTCTATGCTCGCGTGCCTTTGTGGCTGTGAGTATGGGTGTTCACGGGTAAGGGGAAAGTGATGAAGAGGAGAAGTGAAGGATTGAAGGGCCCTTGAAGAGGAAGAAGAGTTGTTAGCTTCCGCATGCCTATACTTTGATAGTATACTTGGAGTTTGCTTGACTAACTTGCTTATTTCTAGTTCGTTATTCTTGCATGTAGTTTGCATGTAGCATTAGAGTGTTGCATGTAGTTGTTGCTTACTTGCATGTTGATAGCTTCGTCTTGCATGTTGATAGCTTATCATTGTTGTTGTTGCCTGCATGTTGGGGTTGGGGTTGGGTTTGGTTTCTTGCAGGTTTCCGAACTCACTGAGCGTTTTGGCACTCAAGACTCCATATTTGTTTTGCAGGTAACCTTAGTGGGAAAAGCCTTAGAGGGGGTGCAGGACGTTAGGCCAGCCGGTGTAGAATTGCATTGCCTTTGCAAAACTTTTTCCTTGTAATAATTAAAATTATCGTGTTTTGGCGCCATTTTCGTTTATGTGTTTTATGAACTCATTTTATAAATTATATAAAGTATGAAAGTTATTTTATCTAAAAGTTGTGTGATTCTAGCCTTGTCCGGGTCAACATAACGCACCAGGGCGGGAGGGTTGCAAAGCCTAAGTAGTCTCGGTTGCGGGTGGAATTGTGCTAAGAAGGACCGGTCGGGATGTCGGTAGCTTCCGTCCTTCGACTGGACCACCTCGGTGCAGTTCCCATAGTGGCGTTCTGTGGCTGTCCGTTGGCTTGCATGGTCATAGGACGGTTCTGGGGTGTTACAGTTATAAACTCTCTTTTCAACAGAACTTGTGACTGTTAAAGCCAAACAATCCGCATGAAGACTAAACATATAAAGAAACATATAATATGTTTAATAATTTTTAAGAATAAAATATACATGTTTTGAAAAGCCTCCATCTCTAGTAGCTGAGGATTGATCATCAAGAGAGAAGAATTTAAAGCATTTTCAATGTATCGTTTATCTGTAATTATATGTAAATATGCTACATTAGTCATAGCAGTAATGAAAATATAAACGTGATGGTTAAAGTGTTGTTACCTTTGTAGACATTTTGTTAAACAAAACGTAGGAAACACATGACCATACCATCACTTGACTCATTGATAGCACGGTCTAAAGCTTCAGCGTAGGTTTCCCATAGAGTACATGATAACCGGTTATCCCTATGGTAATAATATTTAGTAATACAGATGATATAAAATATAGTTTAAATAATAAGAAGTAAGATATAAAAATATATCAAAAGATTTTTAATATTACTCAGTGTCTCTTATCTCAAACTCGATTTTCTTCCTCGTAATATTGTTACGGCTTGTGATTTCTTTGATACCACCAGAACTCACTACTTGACTAATAACGTCTGTAAATTACATAACATAAACGTATTAAACAGTCAATATATTATATTACAAAGTAGAAAAATTTTATATGTATTTATAAATTACCTAGCAGCAGATTTTTGTCAAGATTTCCTGCATGAATAGTATCAAACGATGTGAATGATAGGTAGTGATCATTAGATACATTATCAGAAGGAACAATTGTGGTACCATATCTGATACTGATCTTATACTTTATATGAGAAGGACGGAAGTAGCCTATACACAGATTCAAACCAAAAGTTGTTAAAATTTTCCAAGTTACAGGTTCCAAATCAGCTTCAAACTTCTTGATATGATCTTCTCTCACTATCAACTTTAGCAGAATTCATTCTCCAACTGTGGAGAATTTTAATTTGAATACGCCAAGCATCTATGTATGGCTTCAGATCTTTCAAGGGAGTGAAAGAAAGGGGAAGAGCCATCATTTTGTGTAATGATATAAAAATGAAGTCTTGTTTAAGTATAATATTTCAATAGTTAACTATCAATATATTTACAGTGAGATTAGGTATATTTAGGTTATCATTTAGAAGTTAAGATTTGATATATCAAATCTCAGCAAAATATATTTACTTTCTTGATTTGTTATAACTGAAAGAAGAATATTCTTTTAAAAAGATTATACCAAAAAATTATCTTTTAGTATAATCTCGAAAATCAAGTAATTTAATAAGATTTGGAAAGATGAATATTTCTTTTAAAAGATTATAACTGAAAGATGAATATTTCTTTAAAAAAATTATAATAAAAGATTATCATTTAAGATCAATCTCAGAAATAAAGCAATAATCATAATATTTGGTAATAAAAATATATGGTTTTAATTTAAATAGTTGAAAGGATAATGAAGTCCGAGTGTTTGCGTAATAAGTATAACTCTGTTTGGTGACGGGAATAACTATTTTTGAATCAAACAACATACACGATCCGAATAGTATCAACCCGGATTACAAACGGCTTCACGAGTTTTGAAGTCTACAATTGTCAGGTCATACATGATCTGCGTTCAACCCGGTTGTAAATATGTTGTCGCCCAAAGGGTATAAATGTCATTTAGAGAAATCTAATCCATAGGATAATGTTATTTAATTAAGCGATTCTCTAATCATCTTTAAAACGTACCAAATAAAAGTCATGGTCCAATTTGAGTCTAGTGAGTACTCTTGCTTTAATAGTATAGACTAGTTTAGACTCGTGCTAGAGCACGGGTTGAAATTCATTTTATTTTTATTATAATTTTTATATAAAATATAATTTATGTGATTGTTTTTAAAAGTTATTTTGATAAAATATTATGCAATAAAATCATTTGCTAAATATGATGGCTTGAAAAAGACACAGATTTTGTAAGTTTCATATTGTTAATGATTCTAGATAAGTACATGTTCTATAACACTGGTTAAATTTTATTTTACACAAAATCTTGTATATTTTATATCTTAAAAATAAAATTTTAATATGTTGTATTATGTATGTGAAGTTATTTCAACACTGTATATTCTACATCATGACTTGAATGTCATTATAAGACATAATTTTATAAATTTGGTTTTTAAAAACCGAGTTATTATATTATGAGAAATTTAATATATATTTAAACTTTTTTTGTTTTAATATACTTGGTTTCTTGAAATTCTTTCATATTATAGTGACATATTATTGACATGGCTATAACAAATCAATTTAGAGTGTTTATAGTTTCTAACTTTTATATCAAGTTTCAATATTTAAAAATATTTCAAAATAATTATTTAAAGTTTATTATATTATAAAATTATAAATTCAACCCAAAAAAATGAAATTGGATTTAAATATTCAAATTTAGATCCATTATTCAGTAAAATTTCTAATTCAATAGATATTATTTTTAAAGAATAACATTACCAAAGTTTGAATATTTTATAGATTGAACAATTTATATTAAAAATTCAACTTATGGTATATCCGGAAATAAAACTCTTTTTTAATTATAAAAAATAATATGATAATTTATTTGTTTCACAAAATAGACTTATATATAAAAATGAGAGATGAAATATAATGATAATTAACAAATTAATATGTTAAGTTAGATATCAAAAGATTTTATTTGATGAATAATTTAATAAAAGAAATTAATATGGTAAGTTAGATGTTATCAAATGATTCTTTAAAATATTCTCTTTAAGATCTTTGGAAACAACGTGCTCTAGTAATAAAATCTTCTAAAAATAAATTAAAGTTGCATCCACTATTTAACTTGTAACCAATTAATCTATCAATTAATCTATAACCTATTTGTAACCAATTTTTTAAAATTATATAGTTTACAAAACAATGTTGTGTACTTCTGTTTTATTATAAAGTGGATGTTTATGTTTACTTATTATGTCAGTCAGATTATTTTAAGTGTGATGATAATAATAACAAAAAAAACTATGATATCGAAGAGCTCCATAATTTAGTAATATATTATTTTTAGAATATAAATTTTGTGATATACATTTTAATTCATACATATCTTTTTGTTTACAAATATAGTAGGTCTTACCGTAATCATACATAAATAATATGTAAAAATCTAATCAAACCAATCATAAATCTAAGCATAGAACTTAGGATTTGAAATCCCAAAGATATGCTTTTGATTCACTAAATTTAATATTTATATATAAAGATATATAAAACAAAATTAGTAAAAAATATATTGAAATATATATATACATATAGTTTGATATATATATATTGTTAATATGATTGTGAACCTACTAGAATTAGTTTTATGATAGTTTTAGGTACAATGCTGAGAATAACAGAAATAAAAGAGAAACAAAAAATATTATATCTTAATTAAATATGTATGATAAAATTTACGTATTACAACTAATTAAGTTAAATTAAACGTAAATGTTAAAACTGTATGCATTGCACCAAAATAATTAGAGATTACAAAGATCACTGATCTCCATTGGAATTTTCTACTACATTTTAAATTGCTTTTTGTCCACAACAAACACACTCTTGATTTATATACTTACAAGTAACCGAAACATACTTTAATAAATCGTTCAAATAAAGTAATCAACCGTATGTTGCAATGATATTAACAGAAACTACAAATGAAGATTTTCTCACTCTTTCTTTGCAAAAGAATTATTAAAGTGGTACAACATGGCAAGTCAAATTCTCTATTAATCTTCTTAGTGGTTGCACTCGTCCCATGAAGACTCGGTTACGGGAGTCTTTTGATGTCGATGTTCCACTGAGCAAAAACTGAAATGGAAGCAAATTTTGTCTCACTCTCATTGTTTATCATCAACAATTTCTTTGCCCTTGGTCATAACGTTATTCTTTTTGTTTGCGCTGTAACTGTCGAAGAGACTCTCTATTTGTTTAAAAGCCACACCACGTGTCTCCGGAAGGAAAGTGAAGAAGAAGACCCATGCGGCGGCTGCAACTCTGGCGAAGAGAAAAAATGCACCACCGATAGTGAGACCCTTAGAAAGAGACAGGAATGTCATTCCGATAATACCATTCATCAATCTATTCAACATCACTCCGTCGTAACGCTAAGTCCTATAGCCCACTTGAGAGTTTGTCCGGTGTTCCTGTTGATTACTGTGAGACTAGTTCCGAGTGCTGTCAAGGAAATAAACATTCTGCCCATACTCGTAAGCAGCAAGGCACGACGTCCAAACCGATCAGCCACACAAGTCCCTACTACGATGAAGAGGGTCTTGACAATTCTGACAGCCACTATAACCAAGAGCTGGTCATTTTTAGATCTCAGTCCAGCCTTTGAGAAGATGGTCGGAGAGTAAATGAAACGACCAGACCCGTTTTTTTTTAAAGAAAATAATAAATATAAATATAATAATATTAATAATTTAAACTAGTGGTCTCATATCCACTAGCCACCTACCCACAATCAAACCAAACAGCAGAAATAAACGACAACACAAATATCCAATAAATATCTAATAGTAAATAACCAAGACTAAAGCATAACAATTCATCCAATAACTAATCAACAGGAATCATAGAACCATCAACCTAACAATGTTCTATTGACCCAACTCTAACAACCTAGCACAGCTAGACAACAACCAATCTAGTCTTTAGAACATCCACCACTTCATTGCCTTGATTCCACGATCACACTTTGCTTTTACGTGCACCGCAAACAATAATTGAGACGCATGAGTATTTTATAAACACTCAGTGAGGCAATCCTCCCATCTACTGGGCTATACACACAAGCAATGAGATACTCTAACCATCAAACAACAATCAATAAACAAACCAGGACTGCATCGACCGACGCCAAACATTGCATCAACTAACAACAACAGGAATGCATCGACCGACATAAGACTGCATCGACCGACGCATGCTCGACAATTCACGGAAAACCCTAGTTACATCGACCGACGCACCTACATGCATCGACCAATGCTCCTAGGTCAAACCGCGCCGTCCTCGCACTTGCATCGACCGATGCACATGCTGAGCATCGATTTACCCGAAGTTTCTCGATGTATCTTCGTTCCTACAACCATCAAACTCGATCCCAAGCCACAAGAAAGCTTCACAAAGCCTCAAATAATGTTCTAACAAGCCAAACAACACATAAACAAGCAGATCAGAGAAATCTCAGCTTAGATAAGCCATGGTCATGCACTCATCTTTGCCAAAGATGTTTCTGAACCTTAAACAAGCAAAACAACGTTCCTAGGAAGCTCCTACAATGATCCCAGCTACAAATCTCTACAGGAACAGCCTCAAATCACCTGAATCCCACTAAAAACCTCAAGAACAGTTTTCCTTTTCATTTTGTCTCAAAAACGGCTAAACTCGCCTAATGACGACAAAATCTCGACTTTAAGGGTTTCCCTAACCCAAAACGCAGTGTTTAACTTAACTCAAACAGCTCGAAAGAGACCTTTCCTAGACTGATGCATCACCAGCATCGATCAATGCACATCCCAAACCAGGATTTTCGGTTTGCGGATATTACACCCAGAAATCCCATCTCTCTACTAGAAATCTGCTTTTGCTTAACTTAGCATACATGTTCTACTCTCGCAGCTTCCCTAACACTGCTCTCAAATGCACAACATGCTTCTCAGGACTCTTAGAGTACACCAGAAAATCGTCGATGAAGATAATAATAGACACATCCAAAAACTTCTGAACACACACTGTTCATCAACCTCATGAATGTTGCTGGTGCATTGGTCAACACAAAAGGCATCGCCATAAACTCATAATGCCCATACGGCCATACCTCATCCTAAAGGCCGTCTTCCTTACATATGCCTCATCTATCATGATTTGATGATAACCCAACGCAAGATCAATCTAGGAGACTCAAGTAGCACCTCTCAACTGATCCAACAACACATCGATACTCAGGAGAGGGTACTTGTTTTTCATAGTATCCCGGTTCAGACTCTAATAATCTATGCACAAGTGGAGACTCTCGTGATTCTTCTTAACAAACTATCTCGGCACTCCCCACGGTGAGATGCTAGGACGAATGAATCCCTTGGCCAACAGATCCTCTAGGTTCTTCTATAGCTCTGCCATCTCTGCTTGAGCCATCCTGTAAGGCGCCTCTGATAACGGCATCGTCCCCGGTTCCAGTTCAGTTGTAAACAGATCTGACCGAGATAGCGTTAACCCTTGGAACGACTGGAACACATCCTGAAACTCCTCAACAACCTAGATACCGCCAACCGTAGACTTCCCCACTGACTGAAATCAAGATTCTAACAAGATAGGCCTCACGCCCCTTTTTGATCATCCTTCCCGCCTGCATGGTTGAGATCACGAGACTCCCAAAAGTTGGTCTCACTCCCTGAAATGCCAACTTCCCTCCTGCCACTCTACCCTGATGACAACCCAGATGCACCATGTACCGATCCATTCAGTCCATACCAAGGAGGACATCATACAACTCCATAGGGCTGATGATCAAATCCGTTGGCATCGACTCCCCTGCAATCTGAATATCAACACCCTTCGCCCGTCCTAGGACTCTTACAAACTTGCCCTCACGATTCTGACAACACCTGATCGCTATCTAGGATCTCCCCTGACATTGGCGCTCTCGCCGTACTACAGGGTAATGAAGCAATGAGATGCTCCAGAATCAAACATGACGTGACACTAAAACCCACCCCCCAATAAGGTCCGTACACAAAGCTCATGTGCTAAGAACCTGAAATACAAAAATTCACCAAGTCTTAGTCCCATAAATTATACTTGTGATCGCCCCAACAGTGATTCCACCAGTCTCCACGGTCGAGTACACACGCGGGGGCTGCTCAATCCATGCCATTGGCTGCACACTCGGCTTCACTCCATGTTGTGCCATTGGCACCGCATACTGCTGCAATTTTGGACACTGGGCTGATGTGCCCTAGCTCCCTGCAATGGTAGCACACACGAACCACCGTCTGAGCTTCCGTCGAAACACTCCTCTGAGGACAGTTAGCCACCTTGTAGTATCTCATACCACTTAGCGTCTGCGTAGCCTCCCACTTCTTCTTGGTTCCATGCGCAGGCTTGCTGCCATTGTAGAACCTCCATGCTATTAAGCCTTTCTCGGCTGAACCGTTGGACTGACCGTCACGGCATGTGCCCAAATGTCCTCCTCGATATCAGATGTGTCTCAACCAGCTCTACTCTCATGGCGTAACCCCGGCCTCTGCAATGAACACTCAAGTCGTCACGAAGCACACGCACGACAAGAAAAAATTCAAACAATAATAAACATAAAAACTAAAAATTTAAGAGAAGACACTTACAAATTTATCGATGGTGCTCCAAATTATACAAAGGTAAACTATATAAACTTTAGCTTTTTACTCTTGACTTTTTAAATACAATGTTAAAAAGAATGTGTAGGTTGTATCAATTATTTAGTTATGTATGGAGGAAGCTTTAAGACAATAATCAAATAAACTTTTAAATATGTAATCATGTTAAAATATATTTTTTATATATTTAGGCGCATCCGAGTTTCAAATTTTTTTGAGATGAATGTTTGAAGAATTTGAGAATCTCAAGATGATATTTGAGGATGACATGGCAACCGGTGGGAACACTATTAGATTAGGTGATGGTACAGATGCTTAAACATGTGGAATTGCAGGGGGGAAAAAAAAGCAAAGAAGTTCTACTCAAGATTTTCCTATGGATGTCGCGGAAGACCATGAAACACGTTCGTCTTTTGTATGCAGTAACGCAAAGGGCTCTTTAGAAAAACTACCTTTAAGAAAGAAGCATAGAATCAATACTAACAATGTTGATGAACCATCAAGTCAATATGAAGATTCAGAAGAAGTCCATGCTGAGATGAATTCATGGACAACAGTAACTCATAAACTATTCAATCTAATTAAAAAAGAAACAAGACAATAAAGAGAAGCTAAACAAAGAGAGGCCAAGAGGAAAATAAATAATGTATGGGAAGCTTTTAAAAAAGTTCCTAATTTGGAATATAAAGTTTGTTATGATGTTGTTAAAGTGATTCACCAATTAGGAATGAAAAAAGTCTTTGTTAGCATGTCCACTGATGAGCAGTTTGGTTCGATTAAGCATAACTTCATGAGGTCCTAATTATTTTTTAATTATTATGTTGAATTCTTTTTGTGGTTTTTAGTATTGTTGATTTTGTATAATTTTTCTTCTAGTTTCATTTTGTTTTGAAAGCCTTTTTTTGTCTTCTAGTATGGTTGGTTTTTATTATATGATAAAACATTGCTATCATACGAATGTATTCCATGACTTTTGTATTAACAGTTTTTTCGCACTTTGTTATTCAAAACATTGTTGGGGGAAAAGCAAAAATGCCCTTTTTTCCATTCCACTTTGTAAAAATGCCCTTGGGAAGCATCCATTTTTAAGGGTACCCCTTTTTGGTGAAAAAAACAATTTTGCCCTTAATGAAGGAAACCTAAATTTCTTCACTTCGCCGTCCTTCTCTCATTCTTCCTCAATCGACGATTCTCGATCCTTCTTCACGTAGTTCATCGGCGATTTTCGATCCTTCTTCGTGGCGATTCTGCGTTTTCGTCCCTCGTACCCGTAATTCCCAACATCGATTCCGGTTCTATCGCAGACAGGTTCCTTCTTTCTTTGTTTCTTTCTGGGTTTATCAATTTGGACTATCGCTAGCAATTTGGACTATCGCTTTTTTAAATTTAGGGCTTTTAAATTTCTTTGATATAGATTTGGAATATGTAAACTCTTTTAAATTTGGATTTATGTTCTCGTAAAACAGTTTTTAAAAGCCCCTTGTTAAACCATTTTCAAAAGCCAGATTCAGATCTGACGCATTCAGATCGATAAATGTGTTTGATATGGATTTGAAATTAGTAAAGTCTTGTAAATTTGGATTTTTGTTATCTTTTGTAAAACACTTTTTAAAAAGTCCCTATTAAAGCATTTGATATCAATTTTCAGATCGGTCGTAGTTGAATTATGTCGATAAAGTGTGTTGTTGATTTTTAAAAACCCTTTTAAATCTCTTGTAAATCCGTTGAAAACTCTAATTAAGTGTGTTTCTTTAACAGATGGCATCAAGTGATTTTGAAGCCCTTGAACTACCAGAAAGCATATGTGATATGGGTTTTTAACCAATTGGTGGAGCAAACATATGTCAACATTCGGACTTAAGCCTAGTTGACAAAGTTGAAAATGTACTAGAAAAATAATCTTTCACGAAGCTTCAAGCTTCCTTCCTTGGGCCTATCATCAATCTTTCGGCCAGAGACATCAAATTTTTTGGGAAATTATTTCACTACTTGATGCTGAGAAGGCTGAAGACAAGAGGGATGGTTTACAGTTGACATGCAACCTCTTCGGTTCTCCATGAGAGAGTTCTTCCTTTAAACAGGTAATTATAAAGTGTTTGCAATGGTTTTTAAATGGTTTTAAAAGGCTTTCAATGATTTTTTTAAAAGGTTTTAAACGTGGAATGGAAAAGGAGGTATTTTTGCTTTTCCCCCATTTGGAGAATTTCTTACTAATATGCCCCTCCGGTCGGATCTCTCCTCCGCCGTTATCATTGCTTTCCTGTCATCTTCGGAAAATGGTTTTAAATGGTTTTGAAAACACTTTTAAAACCTTTTAAAACCCTTTAAAAATGGTTAAAAGCCCGTTAAAAAGGTTTTGAAAACCTTTTAAAACTCTTTAAAAAACCTTTTAAAATCTTTTTAAACTATTTTAAAAGGGTTTCAAAGAGTTTTAAAAAAGTTTTAAAAGGTTTTTAAAGGGTTTTAAAAGGGTTTTAAAAGGTTTTTTATTAAATAACCTTTTAAAACTCTTTTAAAAGGGTTTTAAAGGGTTTTAAAAGGGTTTTAAAGGGTTTTAAAAGGGTTTTAAAAGGTTTTAAAAGGGTTTTAAAAGGTTTTAAAAGGGTTTTAAAAGTAAAAGGGTTTTAAAACAGTTTTTTAATCAAACCACGTATATTAGGCAAGTTTGAACAAACTAACATCATTATATTAAACATAGGAATTCATTGCGACCCTATTCATAGAGAACCAAGGAATAACGGAAAAAATCCAATTAGTGAACCATACTCTTGGGCGGTGAGAGGAGACTGCACTTTAACTCAACTTCAATATCGACTATTTAATGAACTAGAAGAGGGTGAAGAACCTTTGGATGTCAAAGAAAAAGAATGCCTCGCTGCAGTGCTGTTAACAGAAGGTATTTTGATGAGACAATATTCATTAGAGAAGATACCTCTGTCTAGGCTTAAGTATGCATCAGATTTTGAGATGTATACAGCCCAACGATGGGGCAAGGAAGCGTATAACGTTCTTGCCACATGTATTCAGAAATTCGATAAAGATTCTTTGTCAAAAGGTCAGTATAGTGTCAAGGGATTTCTCTTGGCATTATATATATGGGCCTTGAGTGCTGTTCCAATTTTTGGTGATACATTTGGGAGAAGATGTAATTTTTCCAAAACATTCTATCCACTGATTCTCAACTGGCACTCAAGTCGATATGCAAGGTTTGATGAAATTGTTGATGCTATTAAGACAGCAACTTGTGTAAGTTTTGTATTCTATTAAAAGTGTAATTTTGATTATTCATTGGTTATCTTATATATATGGGCCACGCCAATTCTATTAAAAGTGTAGTTTGCATCTTGTAGGTTGAAGTCAAAACTATAATTGGATATCCACAAGAATATAAGCATTTGGTTGATAAAGATGAAAATGATTTTAAAGAAGTTATTGGCTTGGTTATGAAAGGCTATAGGTTGAAAAAAGAAGAATGGTCTTCTAAATTAGTTGATATTTACTATGCTATGGAAGAGTTGGGTGACAAAATGGGGGAAAAAGTGTTAGTCTTTAAGAAACATGAGAAAATGGAGAAAGTTTGTCAGATTCTGAAAAAACTTGACATAATCCTCTTTATGTTAGAAGACTTCAATAAAAGACTAGAAACCATTGAAGAAGCTTTCAAAACCACATAAGAGAAAGATAAGGATAAAGGAGTAAGATTCCAAGATCGCACCTTTTCCCATACATTGGACACTAAACTCTTTAAACAGAGCTCCTTATTTTTCTTTTCCCTTTGCAGTCTCACAAAGATGAAGATGGACAGAATAGAAATGAAGAGGTTATAAATGAAGAGGTCAGTATCTATTTTGTAAACGACTTTATAAAAGGGTTAATTAGTCTTTGCTAAGACTTTAAAAGTGTTTTAAAAGTTTTCTGTTTTAAAAGGGTTTTCAACGGATTTAAAAGAGATTTAAAAGGTGAGTTACAATGTTTTAAAAAACTGGTGTCAAATGTGACTTAAACCTTTTAAAACCCATTTAAAACAGATTGTAAAACCTTTAAAATGATGTTGTTATATGTTCTTTAGTTTTGTTGCAGGCTGGCAAACAAAATGTTGATGGAGATATTGCTAGAGAAGATTTCGTAGAAAGCCCGTCTGAAGATTCTGTCCGTCCGTCAAACACACAAGATGGGAGCTATGCTGGAGATGATGAAAACACCCAAAAAACTGGTGGTGATGATGGAAATTACTTTGAAGAAACACCAAAGGTACATTGATTTAGTATTTTTATAAGTTCTCAAATACCCTTTTAAAAGCCTGTTGTAAACCAAATTATCATCTTTGAAGGATAAATCTCCTTCTCCACGCCCTTCTACACCAAAATTTGATCTTCTTTTTGAAGAAGATCAGGTTAGTGGAAAAGATAAAAGCATAGGTAAAGAGAAGGGAGCAAGCAGTAAGAATAGAGTTTTGAGAAAGAGAAAACAGGTAAATCATTAATTTTTTTATATAGTTTTTATGAGTATTTTAAAAGATTTCATCAAGTAAACTAAGCAATGATGAACTGCAGAGAAAGTCTAAGCAAAGCAATGATAGTGATGATGATGTTACGAACAGAAAAGAGGTTAGTATCTAGTTGTATAATGTTTTACATTTTATTAATGTTAACAAAAAATTGTGATTTTCTTGTGGCACTACAGATGAAGAAGCGTAAACCAAGTGACAATCCAGATGCTGATGTTCAAGCTAGAGAAGGGGTATGTATCTAACTTAATAATTTATATGAGATATTTAAATTGTTTTCCAGTGTATCGATATAAAGTGCGATATTTTTTTTGTTTTGTAAAGCCATAGAAAAAGAAGAGTAAATCTGATGCTGTTGGTGGTGTGCAAAGAAAAAGTGAACGAAATACAATTCCTTCTATTGACACTCAGCCGCCTTACACGGCCGAGAAGAAGAAGCACCCAATACTTTATCCTTTTTCCAAAGTTGATAAGACCCGGTTAGGAATATTTAATAACTGGAAGAATTCAAGGAAAACAAAGTAAGTTTTAGTTTCTAGCAACAAAAGTAAAAGTTCAATTAGTCTTTTATAGACGTTTTAAAAGATGTATTCATGGTTTTGTAAGTTTTCATGGTTATTCTATTTATTTTTGGATGTAGGCAACTAACAATTCTGGGTAAAAAAAAGTTGATGCTAGGTGGTTCACAACACTAGAGACGCTAGGGAAGTCGTTAACAACAATGGTATGATTACAAATCATAAGGTTTTACAATGTGTTGTTAACGTTTCATGGGTTTCAAAAGGTTTTAAAGAGTTTTAAAAGGGTTTTCTAAAGTGTTTACAAGAGGTTTAAAAGATTTTAAAAGGAATTAAAATATGTTTTTTAAGCGTTTTCAAAGTTTTACAATGTGTTTAAACTGGTTTACAAGATGATGTTTGACCGGGTCTGAACTTATTTATATGAACTATTTGACAACATGACTTGTTTTAATTTGTAAACTCTTTTAAATTTCAAATTTTGTTCTAACCCGGTTTTTGTTGTTGTTTAGCATGTTGATACAGTTGTGAAGTTATTAAGCAAAAGAGAAGAAAGTCATCCGGAGTTCTATAAAAGCAAAGCATTGACGTTGGCGGGAGCATCTTTTTTGAGAGAGATTGATGAAAATTACTCCATATTCATTGACGACAAAGATGAATATGAGTTCCTTGAAGAAGGATTCAGTCAACTCTTCAAGGAAGCACCTACAAACAAAATATTGGCACCAATGATGGTTAAGGAAAAGCTTTGGATGTTATTGATGATCAATTTGGAGAAGAGGTTGTTGGCTATCTATGATTTAGGCAAGTGTTTCTACAGTAACAAAATTAAAGACAAACAGGTGGGTGCATATGCTGTTGCAATGCCGTATATTGCCCAGAAGAAATTTGGGATGAAAAATGGTACAGAAAAATCTCCATTCATAATCAATATCATGAATTGCATACCTCAGGTAAATACTGTTGTTTTCTAGTTTTTTGATATGTTCTATGTCAATATTGTGGACCCTTCACTTTGTTTTTTCTTGATAGGTTGCTAAGATTGAAGATAGTGGTGTCTTGTGGTGTCTTCATGCTAAAGACAATCGAGTGTTTGGCTATAAGCATTACGACATATGGCAATCTGACAAATGACTCAATTGCTGATTTACGGAAGAAAATGGCGGTTGACATCTTTGCAGGTCAGTGTAGGTTTTTAAATGGTTATTTAAACTGGTTTTAAATGGGTTAACAGGTTGGTATTGCAATGTACTTTAAAAGGTTCTAACATTAATTATATTATCTTTGCAGAATTAGCAAAATAACGAGGATAATGGAAGTTTGCATCTTGCTGGTATATAAACGTGATCGCAAGAATAGAGCTTTAGCTTATTGCATCAAGAATAATATTTTAGTGTTTTTACTGTGACACTATTCTAAAAAAATGTTAAGTTACTCCTTTTATATACTTCGTTTAAGTGTATGTATTTACAATGAAGTTTAAAACGTTGTTTATCCTTTCCGAATCCTTTTAAAAACATTTAAAAACTTGTAAATCCTATAAAATTTATTGAAATACCAAAAAAACCCTTTTAAACCTTTTAAAATCCGTTTTTAAACACTTGTAAATCCTATAAAAATTATTGAATTACCCAAAACAAAACCCTTTTAAACCTACTAAAATCCGTTTTAAAACGCTTGTAAAACCTTTTAAATGTTTTTAATACTACAAAACGTAATTTATATTTTAAAAGGTTTTACAATGTTTTTGTATAATAAGGGTGAAATCCCTAGTCCAAGGCCCAATTGTAAAATATAACCCTCCCATGTATCAATTGTCCCTAAAATTCATAGGTTCCTCTTTCAAAAAGTACAGTTTTCCGTCTGCGAGGTTGAAAGTCGCGAAATTTACTCAAATCTGTATATGCTAAAATAGGGTTCTCGATATCGTCGGATTGCAGACACGAAGTCGTCAGATTTAAAGTAGGAGTCTGCTGATTGGGTCCGTGAGGACTTCAAATTGCCATTTCTTCGTCGAATTACAGACTCTTCTTCTCCCTCGTTTTTCCTCTCAGTCCTCTATTCGAATTCGTCATCTCTTCTTCTGCCATCTGTAAGCTTGATTTGGAACTTAATTTTGACTTCAATGTCTTTAAAAGGTTTTATATTGGTTTTAAAATAGGATTTATAAGGGATCTTGGGTGTATGACATGAATATGTTCTCTGTAAAAAATGTTGACAGGTTTTGCGATATGAGTATTTTTGAAGATTCTGCGAAGAAACTGTGCTTCCCAAAAAGATTAATCATGCCAGGCACAGAGGGAGATACATTAAAGAGAGTAACTAAATATTCTTCTGAGGAAGCTGTTTTGGCGACTGTAAAGAAAGCATTAAAAAAAAAAAAAGAGTTCTAGCAGTTAGAGAAGTCTTTCTTGGGTCCAATTATAGAATTTGTTAATCGGGAAAATATCAACTTCTCGAGTCAACTGGTTCACCACTTACTACAGAGAAGGATTTTGTCTGCGAAAAACGAGCTCTGGTTTGCATTTGATGATCAACCTATGCGATTTTCGCTAAGGGAATTCGTCATTACAACAGGCCTTCATTGTTCCATCAGGTAATGTTACATCGAAAAAAGATTTGTGGATGAATGATAAAATGACCTGCAAACGTCTTCTTGATACTTTGAAATTTAAAGGAAAAGACATGAAACCTGAGGAAAGAATTAGATTAGGTGCTTTGTTACTAGTGGAGGGGATATTGATAGCACAAAATACATTAGTTCAAATTCCCTTAAAGAATTTGCTAAGAGCCAGTAGTTTTGAGGATTACTGCAAATATCCTTGGGGTGAAATTGCTTACGAATCATTAGTAAGAGGCGTGAAACAAATGACTGTGGGAACGTTGGCAAAGACACAATATGGAATGGCTGGCTTTCCATATACAATCCAAATCTGGTTGTTATCTTCAGTTCGCCAGCTAGGGGACCATTTTGGTGTTAGGGAAAGCATTTCAAGCCAAAATCAACATCTCCCACTGATCTAGCAATGGCAAAAGACATCTTCCCCAAAATTCAATGAAATAAAATTGGTTCTTGAGTCTTGCAAGGTACTAATACTTCTCTAGAACTATTTTTTTTTGTTTTCCAATAGTTTTAAAACACATTGTAAACCCTTTTTTAAAAAAATGATAGTTACGTAATTTTGATTTACAATGTGTTTTAAACTGGTTTACAAGACTTTACAACGGATTTACAAGGGATTTTGAGAGTTATAAAAGAGTTTTAAAAGGTTTTATAATATCTGTATAAGACTTTTGAGATATAATATGAATCTATTTATCTTTGCAGTTTGAAGTGAAAACAATTGTCGGTGATCCCGATGAATATAGCCATTTGGTTATGCCACCGAATGATGAAGACAAGGATTTTTATAAAGTTGTTAAACTTGTAATCCAAGGCTATAGGATGACTAAGGAGGAATGAATTCAAGGATTTATTCAAGTTGAAAAAGGAGAACAAAATCAAAAAAAGCGTGTGAGAGAAGCTGCAGGGCCATTCTTGAATCAAACTAACAAAAAAAAAAGAATATCTTGTAGTGGGAAAATTGACATGATTTTAAAAACATGTCAACTTACTCACAAAAGATTAGTGAGACTGGAGAATCATGTGGGGATCACTACTGCTGCTGCAACACCACAGTGGGAATCAAGGGTATTTCAAGAAGAGGTACCAGCCTCTGCAACTGCTGTCCAAGAAGAGGAAGTACCAACCTCTGCAACTGATTTTCAAGAAGAGGAAGTACCAGCCTCTGCCACTGCTTTTCAAGAAGAGGAAGTACCAGCCTCTGCCACTGCTTTTCAAGAAGAGGAAGTACAAGCCTCTGCCACTTCTTTTCAAGAAGAGGAAGTACGAGCCTCTGCCACCAATTTTGAAGAAGAGGAAGTACCCGCTTCTCCAAGTGAATTTGTAAGTGAAAAAAAAACTTAATTCCTTTTAAAATCATTTAAAAAGTGTTTTAAAGAGTTTTTAACAAAATCATATAATCGTTTTCAAAGGTTTTGCTAGTGTTTTAAATAGTATTAAACAAAATTTACAACATTTCTAGGTATCTAAAGAAGAGAATCAAGATTATCAACATGAGAAACAAACTGACTTGAGAGGCGACCCAAGTGTTATTCCTGAAGAAAATACTGAGTGTGTTTTTGTGACAATTAGGATCCCTAAAAGTCTAAGATTAAGTTCGTTTATCCACTTGTTCGCTACTGATCTCGATTCTTCTACTGCTTGTATGTGATTGAGTTTCAGGTACCAGCTCGACCACCAACTCGACCACCACTCGACCGAGTGAGTGATTGAGTACCCAATCGAGTCAGAAGCCGGATTCAAATAGTCTTCACATCTCAGTCGACTCGACCTTCAACTCGAGCCAGTGCTCGACCGAGTGTCTGTTCGAGTCAGTAACCATGTTTCAAAGCAGTCAGTTCAATTATGTACCCATGCACCAGCAACAAGGTTTCTAGACTCAATAGTGTCACCCTCCAGCGTTTCAGACCTACCTAGCCCAAGAACTTGACTTAAGAGCTATGATGCAACAACTGTTGCTTGGGCAAGCCAACAAGCAGATTGAGGAAGCAGGCAGTTTGGCGAGCTGACCCAAAAGTTGAATTCTTATTCTCAAGACCTGAGTCACAAGCTTGAGAGTCTGACCTCTACATTGCAGTACATGGAGAGCTCCATTGCTTCTACTCCAGCTCCTAAGCCACACCAACTTCCTAAACAAGCTATTCAACACCCAAGGGAGTTCCCTGTTAAAGCTATCCATATCCATGAGGAAGATGTCACTGGGGACAGTGAGGTTCAAGCTGGGGAAGATTTGTCACTTATGGAAGCCCAGAGTGAAGGTTCTTCAAAGCAGACTGAAGCAGAGAATCCACTCGACATGGTGCTCGAGCTCACACTCGACCGAGTGCCTGATCGAGTGGTCGATCGAGCTGAGGGATCAGAAGCTGTCAAGCCTGCTAAGTACATTCCTCCTACTTACAAACCGCCTCTACTATTCACAGGACGTTTCAAGGCACAAAAGATAAGGGAACTGAGCGAGATCATTGAGCAAAAGGAAAAATTGGCTTTACAACAAGCGGAAGAGAAAGCTTTAAAGGAAGAAACTGTGATTGAGAAGGAGGAAGTGATGGCCATACAAGAGGTTATCATTGCTTACCAATAAGAAGAGAGAGGACCTGCCTTGGAACAGTATGCTCCATATCCTCTCTATAAGGATTTTTTGCTTGAGATGTCAAAGAAGAAGGCTCATGATCAAGACATGAGAGATTTGAAGGAGATTGGAAAAGCTGTTGTCCCAACAAAGCTTAAGGATCCAGGCTCATTCAACCTACCTTGCTCCATCAGCTACATGCATTTCAACAAGTGTCTATGTGATTTAGGAGTCTCAGTGAGCTTGATGCCATACTCAGTGGCTGAGAAGCTGGGTTATGAAGATTTCAAGGCCAACAACTTCTATATCAGTCTAGCAGATGGGTCCAAGAGGGATGTGGTTGGAGTGATTGAGAGCTTCCCAGTAAGGATAGGAGAAGCGAGGATCCCAACTAATTTTGCAATCATGAGCATGGAACATGAGCCTGAAGACCCTCTTATCTTGGGAAGGCCATTCTTAGCCACAGCTGGGGCTGTAATTGATGTGAAGATGGGGACTATCAAGCTCCACCTGACTGAAGACTTCACTATGAAGTTTGACATCAACAACCCTACTAATCTGCCTTCCATCAATGATCCACCTTACACTATCAAAAGAAAAGAGGATCATGAGGTCTCAAGTAAGGATACACCTTCAAGTGCTAAGCTATCCTTTCAAGAAGAATCAGTGGAGCGGCTTAAGAATTTTGTTCAAGAACTCACTAATTTGGTGAAGGACCTCCAAGTCAAGCTCAACAAGAAGTCTTTGAAGAAAGCAAGACCAAGGTCAAAGCTTAAGAAGAAACAAGGTTCAAGTTCAAGTTTCATGGGTACAGTGATCAAGAATCAAGGTGTAACATCCGTGAACCGAAATCCCGGTTTGGGAGTTGCGTCGGTCGATGCAGATGTTGCGTCGGTCGATGCAAGGTCAAGTTCCTGCGTTTTGACTTAAGTCAAACGCTGCGTTTTGGGAAGGAAAACCCTTAACACGATTTTTCTCTCATTCGTGGTGTTGTGGCCGTTTTTGAGAGAGAACGAAAGAGAGAAAAAGTTCTTGAGAAGTTTTGGAGATTTTGGGTGATTTATGGCGTTTCTTGGTGAGATCTGAGGCTTAGAACGTTGTAGGAGCTTCCTAGAGGCGTTTTCTTCTTGTGTTTAGGTTCAGCTTCGTCTTGGCAAAGGTTAGTGCAGGAACATGGTTTATCTAAGCTAGAGAACTCTCTAATTTGCTTCTTGTGTGTTGTTAGACTTGTTAGATCATTGTTCCGGACGTTAGGAAGCTTTCTTGTGGCTTGGGATTGAAAGAAGTTTTTGTATGGTGGTGAAAGATGGATGAATGATGATGAATGTATGTATGCAATGAATGGATGGATGGTAAGGTGTTTCAATTCCCCTTATGCAGTTGCAGTATAAGAGGTGTCAATCAAATCTGAGTGTTTGTGAACAGTCAAGATATGCATAAAGATCTAATTTAAGCCAGATGTAAAGGATGTTTGTCACTAACAATCCTATGATGAAAATGTAAAGTGCAGAAAGTAAACTATAAGAACTAAGAACTAAATGCAAATGAAACAGGATGATTATGACAGTAATGATGCAACCAACAGAAGTAGAAACTATGCTAATGAACTAATGCAAGACAAGTAATGAACAAGATACTAAGTAAATGCAACAGAAAGGCAAATAGAATGACACAAGACAATCACAAAGCATAAACAAGAGTTCTGGGGATGAACTCGAGCAAGCACTCGACCGAGTGTATGTCGAGTGAGTGGTCGAGCTGGACTAAACGCTGAAACAGAGCAATGCAATAAAAACAGAGTAATGCAAAGACGAATCAAACTACAATCAAGCAACAGGATTAAGCCTGTAAAATCAATAAACAAGGAAGGACTTGAGGAGGGATTCATGGGCTGGACTAATGATTGAGGCTATCTAACTTGATCAACAAATCTCAAACAACATGAGCTAATCTCTAGACATATGTATCTAAGACAAGTTTCTCCCACTCTCATGGTCAAGAAACAATCAAACCTATACATTTTTAGACTTGCTCTCACATAGTAAAGAATCTACACAAGCAGGCAGTAAGAAATATGTCTCATACCAAACAAAACCTCTAATCTCTTAGCAAGCAAGATGGTAAGCTCTAGATCTAGCCTTATCTATGCCTCTTAAACATTGGTATGATGCTAAGATGCTTGAAATCAGATCCTACCATCTCAGATATAGGATCAGCATTAAAAACATCTACCCTACAGAGATCTACAACAATCAAGCATGATCAAGCCAAACAAACCTCATTCACAGCCCAGCCTAACCCATCCTCAAGATCCTAAGCCACTACTCACAAGAACACATGATGAACATCAAAATCATAAACCCATAAAATATTGAAACTTGCATCATTAGAAAGATGAAACAAAGATCTACAATATTGAAAAAAAAAATGAAACTTAAATTCTCAATATTTAGAAAGTTATGAAACCAACAATATTGAAAAATTTAGTCTTTTTCAAGTACAAGATCTAGGAAATAAAAAAAGCAAAAAGAATAAATCCCAAAAAGGGTAAAATACTAGGTTTAGAGAATATCTAAAAAGCTGGAAACTTTTGTGGCTGCAGGTACAAGGCTTAATATAGGAGGGGAGTGGAAGCCCTAAAAATACTAAAAGACAAAATAGTCAATGGCTCGGTCAACTCGACCTGTGCTCGGTCGAGTGGCAGGTCGAGCTGGCTTCTCTCGTGTGTTCTCCACTCGGTCGAGTCCTCCTCATCACACGGTCGAGTGTCTGGTCGAGTGTGCGGTCGAGTTGGACTCCGGACCTTGTTATTTCAGCTTTAACTCTCTTGCTTTCCCTTCATGATTGCTTCACTTCTTCCTCAGCATTGCTTCCATGCTCCTTGAGCTTATGCATGAAAAGATGCAAATGCAATGCAACTAAACTCTAATGCATGATTAGTCCTAAAGCTATGCAATAATGGTGAAAAATGATAGCAAAAGATGCAAAAGATGTGAATATACTAAGGGAAAACAGGGTAAAATATATGAACATCAACACCCCCAAACTTAGTCTTTGCTTGCCCTCAAGCAAATAAGCAAGACATAAGAAGGTAAGTGAGGTTTGAAAGTGGGATCTCAGCTCCTAAAGCTTGCAAATAGACCATCTAGAATCAATGTCCAAGTTACTAGTACTATGATGCAAGTTGAATGAGCTGTACTTAAAGACTTTAGACAAGCATATCACAACCTTTACTGATTTGAGCCTTTGATATCCACATGCATTCAAATCAACCATTTCCTTTAACATTCATTAATCAAGAACATGAATCTATTCTATGCAATGCTTAAACTCATTTGGCTTGGAGGTAAAGGCTTTGAGACAATGATGGTCTCTTTTTAGAGTGGGACTTATCAATATCAAGGTTCTCTCATAAAAAATGGATTGAGCTTTAGAAGAATGCTAAAGGTAAGAACACCTAGACACATACAAGAATAAAACCTTGTCTACCCAAAGGTACCCAAAGTGTTTATCCTAGCAATCTAAACCCAAATGATCCTAGTGCTACCCTTTAACTTCTTCTTTTCTCTTTCACCCTTTTCTCTTTTGATTTTCAAGTCTTAGGAGAGGTTTCTTATTTGATCTTTCTAGTGGGATGGGGGATTCTTACTTATTTGCTATGGTTCTCTTTTTTTATTCTTAAGACATACAAGCTTTTTGCTAGACTTTTCTTTTCTTTCTTTTCTTTTCTTTAACTAGAACCATCTTCAACATTTTTTCTTCCCATCACTTTCCTTGCTTAAACACAATTCCTCTTAAAGACTCTACCTTTTTTTCTTTTCTCCTTTTTTTTTTTTTTTTTTTTTTTTTTTCTTTTCTTTCTTTAACTTCCAAGTCCCAAACCCAACAAATGAACCACCTAGTCCTATCTAGTTTGAAAATGCAAACTAGAACTACACAAGGCTTTACTCTTGTCAGTTCAAACCTAACACTTTCTACCAAGCTCAATCCTAAAAATAGGCCTCACACACTCAAGAATAAACATGGCTTGAAAGAAGGGTTGGTTAAGGGTAGGGAAACTGATTCTTAATGAGGAAATCAGCTACTTGGATCAACAAGAGTGGTAAAAAGGAGAAAGATGATCCAAATATGTATATGGTATCCATGAGTTTAAAGCAATGCACACATTGATAATTGAAAGTCAATATTAAGTTCTTATAGATAGGAAATGGCATCAAATCACAACATGCTTCAATTTAGACCAAATGCAATGCAGGAATTCAATGCTTGGTTCAATCTTATGCTTCTAACCACTCAACTAGCATCAAAGTACTATTAACTTGGGCATTGATCCTAGTCTAGTGAATGAGCAAGCTAACAAGGAAATACTCATCATAGATCCCTAATGCAAGCAGTCCTATATGATAAACAAAATACTTGAATATGCAATGCAAACTACATGAACACTCTTTTTTTTTATAAAGATTTTTGCAAAATTTTCAAATTTTTAGGGTTTTCTATGCCTTAGATGCTATGCAAATATTAACATGATGATGCTAAAAATTTGAAATAAGAAAACAAAACACAATGTCAAATGCTATCTCAAACCCTCCCCCAAACTTAAATCACACAGTCCCTTGTGTGAAAGAAATTTGTTTGAGGATTCAAGACTTAAAACAAAACACACAATATGAAATCAAATGGTATTTACAATGGAAAGGTGATAGTGTTACCTCAAGGATTGTAGAAGAAACTATCCACATCCTCCTGCATGCTATCAAAGGTGTAGCTGGGGTCTTGTTGGTGACTTGGAGATGGGATTGGGGCAGCTCGACGATGGCGACCGACCGTGACTCGGTCGAGTGCATGTCCGAGTGGGGGGTCGAGCTGGCTTGCGAGTCTATTTTTCCAAGTCCAATTCTCTCCAAACCCATCTACACTCTCATTAAACAGCCTGCCCAACACAAACATAAAACAAAAATATCAAAACTACAAGGAAAATAAAGCATATGTACAATGATACCTTAGGGACTTCCTCCCTAGTGAGCTTGTTTAAAGTCACTAAGCTTGACTTCTTCTAGCTCTTCAAGCTTGAATTGGAGACAAAGGGTGATGAAATCCCCCTGGTTCTACTTGATATGGTGTTCTTCTTGATCACTACTTCCTGACACTTGAACCATGTTTCTTAAACTTGAGTCTTGGTCTTGCCTTCTTCAAAGACCTCTTGTTGAGCTGAGCTTGAAGTTCCTTCACTAAACCAGCTAGCACTTGAACTGACCCCTTTAGTTCTTGGACAGTCTTAGCTTGGGCTGAACCTTTAATCCTAGGGTTCCCTCCTTCCTCAAAAACTTCACAACTAGCCTTTTTCCCTATCATAAAGTGCTGACCTTCAATAGTAGGCTGATGAGTAGTATTCTTGATGTCAAACTTCATAGTGAAGTCTTTAGCAAGGTGGAGCTTGATGGTTCCCATCTTAACATCAATTTACAGCTCCAGCTGTGGCTAAGAATGGTCTTCCCAAGATGAGAGGATCTTCTGGCTCTTGGTCCATGTTCATGATCACAAAGTCAGTTGGGATTCTAGCCTTCCTATCTTTACGGGAAATCTTCAATCACTCCAAGCACATCCCTCTTTGATCCATCTGCTAGGCCAATATAGAGATTGCAAGGCTTAAAATATTCATATCCCAACTTCTCAGCCACTGAGTATGGCATTAGGCTCACTGAAGCTCCTAAATCACATAGGCTTGTTGAAGTGCATGTAGCTGATGGAGCAAGGGTTGAGGCCTGGATCCTTAAGCTTGGTTGGGATAACAGCTTTCCCAATCTCTTTCAAATCTTTCATGTCTTGGTTTTGAGCCTTCTTTGGATAATTCGAAGCATGTCCTTGAGTGCAGGATGGTGAGCATATTTTTCCAAAGGAGGTCCTCTATCTTCCTCCTTCTCCTCAATGACTTCCTCTTTCTTCTCAATGACAACCTCTTGTTGAGTAGCCATCACTTCCTTTCTTTCAATCACAACCTCTTCCTTCAAAACCATCACTTCTTCCTTCTCAATGACTTCTTGATTTTGTAAAGCTAACTCCTTCTCTTGTTGCAAAGCCAACTCTTTCCTTTTCTCAATAATTTCCTTGAGTTCTTTCAGCTTCTGTGCCTTGAGAAGTCCTGGGAATGGTAGAGGTGGTTTGTAAGCAGGAGGAATGTACTTAGCAGGCTTACCAACTTCTGTGTCCTCAGCTCGATCGACCACTCGATCCGGCACTCGGTCGAGTGCTTGCTCGAGCACAGTGCTGGACGGTTCAGTCTCTTGTGCACAAGCTTTGACCCTGGGCTTCAATAAATGACCAATCCTCCCCACCTTGAATCTCACTATCCTCAGTGACAGCATCTTCATAGAGATTAAGAGTTTTAGCTGTAAAATCCCTTGGGTTTGGAATAGGTTCTTCAAGAAGTTGGTTTGGCGTAGGAGATGAAGTAAAATCAATGGAGCTCTCCATGTACTTGACCTTGGAGTTTAGGTCATTAGAATAGGAATTCAACCTTTGGTTCAGCTCAGCAAACTGCTTTGCTACCTCAATCTGCCCAGTTGCTTGCCCAAGTAAAAGTTGCTGCATCATAGCTCTTAAGTCAGGTTCTTGGGCTTGTGAAGTTTGAAACACTGGAGTGTGACACCATTGAGTCTGGAATCCTGCTTGATGTTGCCATGGTACAGAATGGAACATACTGTTGTGAAACATGATGACTGACTCGAACAGGCACTCGGTCGAGCACAGGCTCGAGTGGGTGGTCGAGTCGACTGGGAACTGTTGTCTATTTGTATCCGGCTTCTGACTAGATCAGGTGCTCGAGCACACACTCGGTCGAGTGGTGGTCGAGTTGATGGTCGAGCTGGTAGCTGAAACTCAAGCACAGACAAGCAGAAGAAGAAACAAGATCAGTAGTGAACAAGTGGATAAACGAACTTAATCTTAGACTTTTATGGATCCTAATTGTCACAAAAACACACTCAAATAGGCAACAACGCCAAATTGAAAGATGTTTTTGTATGGTGGTGAAAGATGGATGAATGATGATGAATGTATGTATGCAATAAATGGATGGATGGTAAGGTGTTTCAATTCCCCTTATGCAGTTGCAGTATAAGAGGTGTCAATCCAATCTGAGTGTTTGTGAACAGTCAAGATATGCATAAAGATCTAATTTAAGCCAGATGTAAAGGATGTTTGTCACTAACAATCCTATGATGAAAATGTAAAGTGTAGAAAGTAAACTATAAGAACTAAGAACTAAATGCAAATGAAAGAGGATGATTATGACAGTAATGATGCAACCAACAGAAGTAGAAACTATGCTAATGAACTAATGCAAGACAAGTAATGAACAAGATACTAAGTAAATGCAACAGAAATGCAAATAGAATGAAACAAGACAATCACAAAGCATAAACAAGAGTTCTGGGGATGAACTCGAGCAAGCACTCGACCAAGTGTAGGTCGAGTGAGTGGTCGAGCTGGACTAAACGCAGAAACAGAGCAATGCAATAAAAACAGAGTAATGCAAAGACGAATCAAACTACAATCAAGCAACAGGATTAAGACTGTAAAATCAATAAACAAGGAAGGACTTGAGGAGGGATTCATGGGCTGGACTAATGATTGAGGCTATCTAACTTGATCAACAAATCTCAAACAACATGAGCTAATCTCTAGACATATGTATCTAAGACAAGTTTCTCCCACTCTCATGGTCAAGAAACAATCAAACCTATGCATTTCTAGACTTGCTCTCACATAGTAAAGAATCTACACAAGCAGGCAAGAAATATGTCTCATACCAAACAAAACCTCTAATCTCTTAGCAAGCAAGATGGTAAGCTCTAGATCTAGCCTTATCTATGCCTCTTAAACATTGGTGTGATGCTAAGATGCTTGAAATCAGATCCTACCCTCTCAGATATAGGATCAGCATTAAGAACATCTACCCTAGAAGAGATCTACAACAATCAAGCTTGATCAAGCCAAACAAACCTCATTCACAGCCCAGCCTAACCCATCCTCAAGATCCTAAGCCACTACTCACAAGAACACATGATGAACATCAAAATCATAAACCCAGAAAATATTGAAACTTGCATCATTAGAAAGATGAAACAAAGATCTACAGTATTGAAAAAGAAATGAAACTTGAATTCTCAATATTAAGAAAGTTATGAAACCAACAATATTGAAGAATTTAGTCTTTTTCAAGTACAAGATCTAGGAAATAAAAAAGGCACAAGGCTTTATATAGGAGGGGAGTGGAAGCCCTAAAAATACTAAAAGACAAAATAGTCAACGGCTTGGTCAACTCGAGCTGTGCTCGGTCGAGTGGCAGGTCGAGCTGGCTTCTCTCGTGTGTTCTCCACTCGGTCGAGTCCTCCTCAGCACACGGTCGAGTGTCTGGTCGAGTGTGCGGTCGAGTTGGACTCCGGACCTTGTTATTTCAGCCTAAACTCTCTCGCTTTTCATTCATGATTGCTTCACTTCTTCCTCAGCATTGCTTCCATGCTCCTTAAGCTTCAAAATCACCTGTTTATGCATGAAAAGATGCAAATGCAATGCAACTAAACTCTAATGCATGATTAGTCCTAAAGCTATGCAATAATGGTGAAAAAGGATAGCAAAAGATGCAAAAGATGTGAATATACTAAGGGAAAACAGGGTAAAATATATGAACATCAGGGATCAAGTTTTGTGGTTGTAGGAACAAAGATCCGGCGAGAAGCTTCGGAGGAAAACAATGCTCGGCATTTGCATCGGTTGATGCACTTGGTGCATCGGTCGATGCAGATGCGAGGACGGCGCGTAAACTCTAGGGTTTTCGTGTTATGTCGAGCATGCGTCGGTCGATGCATTTGGAGCATCGGTCGATGCATGTTAACCTTGCATCGGTCGACGCAGATCTTGCGTCGGTCGACGCAACCTCCATTTGGTGTCGGTCGATGCATGTTGGTGTCGGTCGATGCAGAGTCCTGGTTGGTTTATTGTTGTTTGTTGATTGTTGTTGATGGTTAGAGATGACTCTATTGCTTGTGTGTATAGCTCAGTAGATGGGAGGATTGCCTAACTGAGTGTTTATAAAATACTCATGCATTGCTATATGTGTTTGTGGTGCAGGTAAAGGCAAAGTGTGATCATGGAATCAAGGCTATGAAGAGGAGGATGTTCTAGGGACTCGGTTTTATGTTGTCTGGCATTGCTAGGTTGCTAGAGTTGGATCATTAGAACATTGCTAGGTTGCTGGTTCTATGATTTCTGTTATTTGGTTATTGGATATTGTTGATGTCATGAATATTGGTATTTTATATTTATTGATTATTATTGGATATTTGTTGGTATTGTTATTCCGCTGTTGGTTGTGATTGTGGTTAGGTGGCTAGTGGGTATAGGACCACTAGTTGTAGTTTATTTATTATATTATATTTATATATTTATTATTAAAAAAAAGGTCGGTCCTTTCATTTTGGTATCAGAGCCCTTACGGTTCTAGGTTTGGGTTCACTAGGTTTCTGTTGTGATGTTTGGTAATGCATGTCTTGATTGATTATGTGAGTTAGTAAATTGTGTGTGGCATGGAGTCTTAGAACATCCTCTTCGAGCCTACAGTGTGATTCCATGGTGAGATTGTGTTTTTGTGTTATGTTAAGATTGCTTGTTAGCCTCTGTTCTTGGAAGTGCAGTGGTTAAAGGTGTTTGAGTTGTTGGTCGTGGACGGGGACGTGGTTGTGGTCATGGTCGGGCGGGTCCCGAGGCCAGCGAGTGTGTGGTCCAGAGTTCCACGAGGAGGTACGTCAGAGGGTCGCAAGCGTATTAGGAGTGACCAGAGAGGGTTAGCCGGTGTGAATGTCGGGGGTGCTGGGAACCCAGGTATGGGGTTTCAGCAGGTGGAGCCCAGGGTCGAGATGATCGCTTGGTGGATCTATTGGCGTTCTGTTGGAGCGGTTACCGAGAGGGGTACCAGTGCAGGCTCAAGTTGTACCGCATGTGGCGGGGTGCAGCCGAGGGCTGCGGATGTTGAGGAGTTCAATCTTATGTTAAGAGGATGAGAAGTTGTAGATGACTGGTATGAGATTATTCTCAAGAGGTATCGAGCCTATAGAGGCGGATAGGTGGATATATGCAGTTGGAGTAGATATTTTTGCAGCTGGGTGGTTAATCCAGTTGGATATTAGAACTTAGTCATACTTGGACCACAGGAGGTACTTTTGGTCGGGAGATGGTTATAGTGGTTAAGGATTGTTGCTCCTGAGGGGATGGTGATTCTCCTGAATACCGATAGCTCGAGGGGCTGGGGGCTCCGAGAGTGGCAGAGGGGATTATGTTCCCCTGAGGGGATGAGTAGTTCCCCTGATACTGAGATCTTGAGGATTGTGTTCCAAGAGTGAGACGGTATAACTTGAAAACGCTGGTCTAAGAGTGAGATTGGTATGGCTCGAAGGTTTCGACCTAAGGGTGGTGGATTTGGGAGCAAGCAATACCTAGGACGTGAGTATAAACAACCCGCTTGAATGTAGACCTCGAGAGATTGACGGTGGTTTAATCTCAGGTTTAAGATGTGTTGACCAATGGGTTAGGGTTTGATGAACCAGAGCGGTTATGAATGTGTGGCTGTTTCGCCAGGATTGTGAGGCCGGTGGTGCTGGAGTCCCTGGAAGGGGAGTTACAGCAGGTTTGAGCCGGGAAAGGCATGTTTGCCAGATACATAAGTTCACGAGAAGCCTTCATGGCAGGATAAACTAATCGTTGCGACGATGCTGGATGAAGTTCATTGGAGATGGACAGGGTTGCTAGATTCAAGGTTTTGGTAAGCTTGTTGGAGGGAATAAGTCAAGTGGTTTGAGTTAGCGGTCTGCAAATCATTTGACGCGGTGAATCAAAATATGCGAACGTATGGTACTTGTTTGTTTTATTACGCTCGTATTGATGATTTATTGTGGAGAATTGCCGAGTGGAAAAGCTATTTTTGGAATAAGTTATCTTGTGGAAGTTTCCCTAAGTGGCAAGTTACTAGAGTTTCTTGGATGAACAAGTGGGTTGATATTCAGGTGGCGGCGAGTGGATGTCGACATACTTGAGTATTTATTTAGTTGAGCTGAGGAAGCAGTAGAGGATTTATGGAGCAAGGGTTTCATACGTTCTAGTGTATCACCGTAAAGAGCACTGGTGTTATTTGTTAAGAAGGAGGATGGGGGTTACTGCTTGTGTATTGATTACCGGGGTTTGAACCGGGTCACTGTGAAAAACAAGTATCCGCTTCCTAGGATCGATGTGTTGTTGGATCAGTTGAGCGGTGCTACTTGGTTCTCTAAGGTAGATCTGGCGTCGGGTTATCATCAGATACTGATAGATGAGGCAGAAGTGAGGAAGACTGCTTTCAGGACGAGGTATGGGCATTATGAGTTTGTGGTGATGCCTTTTGGGTTGACTAAAGTGCCAGCAACGTTTGTGAGATTGATGAACAGCGTGTTTCAGGAGTTTCGCGATGTGTCTGTCATCATTTTCATCGACGATATCGTGGTTTAATCTAAGAGTCCTGAGGAGCATGCAGTGCATTTGAGGGCAGTTCTAGAGAAGCTGCGGGAGCATAAGTTGTTTGCAAGTAGAGCACGCCCTATAACTAAGTTGACAGGGAAGGATGTTCCTTTTGTTTGGTCAGAAGAGTGTGAGGAAGGCTTTGCATGCCTGAAGGAGATGTTGACTACTGCACCAGTGTTGGCTTTGCTTGAGCAGAGGGAACCCTATGTGGTATATACAGATGCATCTAGAGTTGGTTTGGGGTGTGTTCTGATGCAGCATGGGAAGGTGATTGCCTACGCTTCGCGGAAGTCGCGGGTGCATGAAGGCAACTATCCTACTCATGATTTGGAGAAGGGTGCTGTAGTTTTTTCCCTGAAGATTTGGAGATCTTATCTTTATGGTGCAAAGGTACAGGTGTTTACAGATCATAAGAGTCTGAAGTATATATTCACTCAGCCTGAGTTGAATTTGAGGCTGAGGCGGTGGATGGAACTTGTGGCAGACTATGATTTGGAGATAGCCTATCACCCTGGTAAGGCTAACACGGTTGCAGATGCTCTGAGTTGGAATAGGGTAGCTTCGGCTCAAGAGCAGGAGATGGAGTCTCTGGTAGGGGAGATCAGTGCGTTGAGCTTGTGTGCGGTTTCTCGAGAACCGTTGGGTTTGGAGGCGGCTGATAGAGCGGATCTTCTGAGCAGGGTGCGTTTGGCTCAGAAGAAGGATTTGGGACTGGTCAATGCTTCTAAGGATGTTGATTCGGAGTATCAGGTCTCAGCTAATGGTACTATCTTGGTGCACAGTCGAGTTTGTGTGCCCAAGGATGAGGAATTGAGGCAGGATATTTTGAGAGTGGCTCATGCGAGCAAGTTGTCTATTCATCTAGGAGCGAGTAAGATGTACCGTGATCTCAAGAGGTACTATCATTGGGTCGGGATGAAGAAGGATGTGGCTAGTTGGGTTTCAAGGTGCGATGTGTGTCAGCTAGTGAAGGCTAAGCATCAGGTTCCAGGTGGGTTACTGAAGAGTCTACCCATTCCTGAGTGGAAGTGGGATATGATCACTATGGATTTTGTGGAAGGATTGCCATTGTCATAGACTTTTGATGCTATTTGGGTCATTGTGGACCGATTGACTAAGTCAGCACATTTTCTGAACATTAAGAAGATTGATGGAGCAGCGGTCTTGGCTAAGAAGTATGTGAGAGAGATAGTCAGATTGCATGGGGTGCCAGCGAGCATTGTGTCTGACAGAGATTCTAAGTTCACACCGGTGTTCTGGAACGCATTTCAGGCAGAGATGGTCACTAAGGTGTATATGAGTACAGCTTATCATCCCCAGACAGATGGGCAGTCTGAGAGGACGATCTAGATGCTGGAGGATTTGCTGAGGAGGTGTGTGTTGGATTGGGGTGGCCATTGGGCATATCACCTGATCCTTGTAGAGTTTGCTTACAACAGCAGTTACCAAGCGAGTATTAAGATGGCTCCTTATGAGGCTTTTTACGGGAGGCCATGTCGTACACCGTTATGCTGGACTCAGGTGGGGGAGAGGAGCATGTTTGGTACTAGTTTTGTTCAGGAGACCTCAGAGAAGATTCGGGTTCTAAAGCTGAACATGAAGGAGGCTCAGGATAGGCAGAGGAGTTACGCTGATAGGAGGGGGAGAGATCTTGAGTTTCAGGTAGGAGACAGAGTGTACCTCAAGATGGTCATGAGACAGATTGTACCTCAATATGGCCATGTTGTGGGGTCCGAACAGGTCATTGTCAGAGACTAAGTTGAGTCCGAGGTATATGGGTCCATTCAAAGTGATTGAGCAGGTTGGACCAGTGGCACATAGACTGGAGTTACCCGAGGTTATTCGTGCATTCCATAAGGTTTTCCATGTGTCTATGTTGCGAAAGTGTCTTCGTGAGGGTGAGCAGGTGTTGGCTAAGATTCCTGAGGATCTTCAGCCTAACATGACATTGGAGGGGAGACCAGTGAGGGTTCTCGAGAGGAGGATCAAGGAACTTCAGAGGAAGAAGATTCCTTTGATGAGAGTCCTGTGGAACTGTGATGGTTTTGAGGAGCAGACTTGGGAGCTTGAGGCAAAGATGAAGGCAAGGTTCAAGAAGTGGTATGAGAAGCAAGCCGCAACTTGAGCTTGTTTAGCCTGGTTCCATCTGTAATCCGTGGCTGTAGCGGGAATGGAGTATTCCAGCCCATCTCTCTTGTTTACTCGGTCGCTTGGGGTGGTTGGTTGTGCGACTCAGTAACAAGATGAGGTGGTGCTCGGGGTACAAAGTTTTCGTGAAGCGGGGTTTTTGGAGGAAAGTTTCCATGAGGCCGTGTGTGGCCTTTATGGCGGGCTGTTTAGCCGTGTGTGGCCTTTGTGGCAGGCTGTTTAGTCATTGTGTGGCCTTTGTGGCGGGCTGTTTAGCCAATTGCGTGGCCTTTGTGGCGGGCTGTTTAGCCAGAGTGTCTTTGTGACGGTCCTTCGGGACAGATGGTCTTTGTGACGGTCCTTCGGGACAGATGGTCTTTGTGACGGTCCTTCGGGACAGATGGTCTTTGTGACGGTCTTTCGGGACAAGTGGCCTTGGTGGCGGTCCTATTTAGGACATTTGTTTGGCCTTGGTGGCGGTCCTCTTTAGGACATTTTGTTTGGCCTTGGTGGCGGTCCTCTTTAGGACATTTTGTTTGGCCTTTGTGGCGGCCCTTGTGGCGTGTATATGATCCTTGTGTGGTCATGTGGTATTCCAGTGAGGGGATATGTGGTTGGTAGGACACTGAGATGTTTTACGGGAGCCACGAGAAGGAAACCTGGATAGGGATAGGACTCAGACGTGTTCAGAATTGTTTGCTCGCGACTCTTGGAGGACTTAGGTTCTCCTAGTACTGCCATATTCAGAGACTTTGTGGCTTGGGAATATGGTTGGTATATCGACTTCGGATGACGATCTGGGGGCGCGCTGTAGGGTGGCAATCCGAGAGACGAGTTTTGGATTTTCCCTTATATATATATTATGGCATGCCGGTTTAGGCCCGATGAGGAGCCAACATTGGCATGCAGACTTAGGTCTGATGAGGAGCCAATGAAAACTCAAGGTTTAGGCCTATGAGTAAAGGGAAGTCCAAAAAGTCGAGAGCAAATGACGCCTGGAGCGTGAGTCTATCGCCTAGAGGTGACCTTCTGTAGATCGGTCGGAGGAGTGCGGGCCGTGGAGACGGTTGCACGGAAGTCCTTGGCTGATGGTTGTTCGAGATTTGAGGACGAATCTAGATTGGTGGGGGAGAATTGTAACATCCGTGTACCGAAATCCCGGTTTGGGAGTTGCATCGGTCGATGCAAGGTCAAGTTCCTGCGTTTTGACTTAAGGCAAACGCTGCGTTTTTGGTGAAGGAAAACCCTTAACACGATTTTTGTCTCATTCGTGGTGTTGTGGCCGTTTTTTAGAGAGAACGAAAGAGAGAATAAGTTCTTGAGAAGTTTTGGAGATTTTGGGTGATTTATGGCGTTTCTTGGTGAGATCTGAGGCTTAGAACGTTGTAGGAGCTTCCTAGAGGCGTTTTCTTCTTGTGTTTAGGTTCAGATTCGTTTTGGTAAAGGTAAGTGCAGGACCAAAGCTTATCTAAGCTTGAGAACTCTCTAATTTGCTTGTTGTTTGTTGTTAGACTTGTTAGATCATTGTTCTGGACGTTATGAAGCTTTCTTGTGGCTTGGGATCGAGTTTTGTGGTTGTAGGAACGAAATTGATGCTCGGCATTGCATCGGTTGATGCACTTGGTGAGGACGGCGCGTAAACTCTAGGGTTTTTGTGTTATGTCGAGCATGCGTCGGTCGATGCATTTGGAGCATCGGTCGATGCATGTTAACCTTGCATCGGTCGACGCATATCTTGTGTCGGTCGATGCAACCTACATTTGGTGTCGGTCGATGCATGTTGGTGTCAGTCGATGCAGAGTCCTGGTTTGTTTATTGTTGTTTGTTGATTGTTGTTGATGGTTAGAGATGACTCTATTCCTTGTGTGTATAGCCCAGTAGATGGGAGGATTGCTTTACTGAGTGTTTATGAAATACTCATGCATTGCAATATGTGTTTGTGGTGCAGGTAAAGGCAACGTGTGATCGTGGAATCAAGGCTATGAAGAGGAGGATGTTCTAGAGACTCGGTTTTATGTTGTCTGGCATTGCTAAGTTGCTAGAGTTGGGTCATTAGAACATTGCTAGGTTGCTGGTTCTATGATTTCTATTATTTGGTTATTGGATATTGTTGATGTCATGAATATTGGTATTTTATATTTATTGGTTATTATTAGATATTTGTTGGTATTGTTATTCCGCTATTGGTTGTGATTGTGGTTAGGTGGCTAGTGGGTATGGGACCACTAGTTGTAGTTTATTTATTATATTATATTTATATATTTATTATTAAAAAAAAAGGTCGGTCCTTTCACAAGGTCACAGTGATCAAGTTGTTCCATGGAGGATTTCATCACCTCCTTGGTATCTAAACAAAGCCTGAAAAGGCATCAAAAGTCAAGCTTAGTGACTCTAAACAAGCTTACTAGGAGGAAGTCCCTAAGATATCTCTGTATATATTGCTTAAGTATTTTGGTATTTTGACTTTTGTTTTGGTATTTTCACGGTCGGGGAAGCAAGGGAGTCTAAACAGAAGAAGAGAGGAACATCCGCAGTCCAGCTCGAACCCCCCCCCCCCACTCGAGCAAGCACTCGACCGAGTCACGGTCAATCGCCATCGTCGAGTTGCCCCAATCTCCATCTCCAAGTCAGAAACAAGACTCCCACTACACTTATGAAAGCATGAATGAGGATGTGGACAGTTTCTTCCACAATCCTTGAGGTACCAATATCATATTTCCTTGTAAATACCATTGCATTTCATATTGTATTTTGTTTTTAGTCTTAAATCCTCTGACAAATTTCTCTTACACAGTGGACTGTGTAATTTAAATTTGGTGGAGGGTTTGAGATAGTATTTGATGTTGTGTTTTGTTTTCTTATTTTACATTTAATCATGATAGTATTTGCATATCATTTAAGGCATTGAAAAAAACAAAAAAATTTGAAAAAAATTTGCAAAAATCTTTAAGAAAAAAAAAAAAAAAAAAAAAGTGTTCATGTAGTTTGCATTGCATATTAGGATCTTGCTTAGCATGTTGTATATAGGAATGTTTCATATTTTTGCATTAGGGATCTATGATGAGTTTAACCTTGTTAGCTTGCTAGATTCACTAAACTAGGATCAATGCCCAAGTTAATAGTACTTTGATGCTAGTTGAGTAGCTAGAAGCATAAGATTGAACCATGTCTTGAATTCTTGCATTGCATTTGGTCTAAATTGAAGCATGTTGTGATTTAATGCCATTTCCTATTTATAAGAACCTAATATTGACTTTTAATTATCATCTTGTGCATTGCTTTAAACTCATGGATACCTTATACATATTTGGATCATCTTTTTCCTTTTAACCACTCTTGTTGATCTAAGTAGCTGATTTCCTCATTCAGAATCAGTTTCCCCACCCTTAACCAACCCTTCTTTCAAGCCATGTTAATTCTTGTGTGTGTGAGGCTTTTTTGGGGTTGAGCTTGGTAGAAAGTGTTAGGTTTAAGCTGACAAGAGTAAAGCCTTGTGTAGTCCTAGTTTGCAATTTTCAAACTAGATAGGACTAGGTGGTTTAATTGTTGGGTTTGGGACTTGGTTGTTTTGAAAAAGAAAAGAAAAGAAAAGAAAAGAGGAAAAAGAAAAGGGTAGAGTCTTTAAGAGGAGAATGTGTTTAAGCAAAGTCTAGTGAAAGGATGGGAAGTTAAAATATTGTTGAAGATGGTTCCAGTTAAAGAACAGAAAAGAAAGAAAAGAAAAGTCTACCAAAATGCTTGTATGTCTTAAGATTAAGAAGAAAAGAGAACCATTAGCATAAGAAAGAATCCCCCATCCCACTAGAAAGTTCAAATAAGAAACCTCTCCTAAGACTTGAAAACCAAAAGAGAAAATGGTGAAAGAGAAAAGAAGAAGTTAAAGGGTAGCACTAGGATCATTTGGGTTTAGATTGATAGGATAAACACTTTGGGTTTTGGGTGAGACAAGGTTTTTGTTCTTGTATGTGTCTAAGTGTTCTTACCTTTAGCATCTTCTAAAGCTCAATCCATTTTTATGAGAGAACGTTGATATTGATAAGCCACACTCTAAAGAGAGACCATCATTGTCTCAAAAACCTTTATCTCCAAGCCAAATGAGTTTAAGCATTGCATAAGATTGATTCATGTTCTTGATTAATGAATGTTAAAGGAAATGGTTGATTTGAATGCATGTGGATATCTAAGGCTCAAATCAGTAAAGGTTGTGAGAGGCTTGTCTAAAATATTTCAGTACAGCTCATTCAACTTGCATCATAGTACTAGTAACTTGGACATTGATTCTAGCTGGTCTATTAGCAAGCTTTAGGAGCTGAGATCCCACTTCCAAACCTCACCTACCTTCTTATGTCTTGTTTATTTGCTTGAGGGCAAGCAAAGACTAAGTTTGGGGGTGTTGATGTTCATATAATTTACCTTGTTTTCCCTTAA